>JAVKLA010000047.1:12523309-12576357 GCA_034782735.1 Sagittarius serpentarius | reverse complement strand
AGCTTCTAGCAACTTTTAAAGAAGCCACCCCTGTGGCCCCCCCACTACCAAAACCTTGCCACGTAAACCCATTACACCTAGTAAGTGTCGGAAGGAGTGTTGCTTTAAAAAGCGTATTAGAGCATGTTGTAACTTCAGGAAAATAATACCCAGAATGAAATCGTGAACTGTAGAATAATTCAGGTTGGAAGGGATCTCTAGGGGGTCATCTGGTCCAGGCTCCCTCCCTGCACTGCAGCCAGGGATAGTTCATCCACGTGGCTCAAGGCCTTCTCCAAGAGAGCTCTGACCATCTCCATGAAGGGAGATTTGACATCTGGGCATCTGTTCAAGGGCTGAGTTGCTCTCACTTTGAGGAATAATTTCCTTGTGTTCAATCAGAATTTCTCTCACCGCGACTTACAACTGTTGCATTTCACCCCTATACTGTGCACTTCTGAGAAGAGCCTACCTCTGTCTTCTCAATAGCTCCTCTTAGGTTGTTGGTGACTGCCATCAGTCACCTCCTTAGCCTCCTCTTCTCCAGGCTGAACAAGCCCAGTACCCCCAGCCATTCCTTACACAGCACAGGCTCCAGTTTCTCAAAGCATTTGCTGTTACTGGCGGGGGTCCCAAAATTGGACAGAGTGCACCAGATGGGACCTCACGAGTGCTGAGTGGAGGCTAACAGTCATTTCCCTTGGTCTGCTGGCAACCTTTTTGTGATGCAACCCCGCCAGCCTGCTGCTCCCCTGGACCCTCAGGTCTTTTTCTGCAGAGCTGCTCCCCTGCGAGTCCATCCCCAGTCTGTCCTGTGGCTTTCCCTTCATCTTCAGACTTCAGGAGGTTCCTCCACTTTGCCAAGGCCCCACTTGAGTAGTCATCTTGCCCTCCATCTTATGCTCAGTAACAACTTTCCTTTCCTTTGGTCCCTAAATGGCTGGAATGAATTTCATTAATTTTCGTTTAAAATATAATTTTTCTTTTTTTTTTTGGTCTTTGATAAGGAATCATTAACTTTAAAATAGCCTCACTGTGAAAGTCCAAATGTGTCATGTTCTCAGTTTTACCTATATTTTGGTTTTTGACAGATGAAATATGGAAATGAGATTCTGAGCACATTCAGTCTTTTTTTAATAAGTGTACTATGCTGTCAAAGATCTGTTTTGACTCGTAATGTAGATTTTCAAGAAAGATTGACAACTGATCCCCAAGTAGACCTTTCATGATTAACATTGTACGAGATTTACTTTGGAAAGAAAATGTATCTATCTCAGCAACATATAGATTCAACTTGCATATAATTTACATAGTGTCTGTTTTCACACTGGCCAAACCAGAAATTCAGAAGTGTAAATATTAACACTTAAAAATACCAATATGGACATTCTAAAGTCCCAGTCTCTGCCTTGTCTATCTAATTTGTCTTCCAGGGAAGGATTTGGTCTGTTTGAAGTACAGCATGCTGGTTTATACTTGCTTCTTTTGACCACTTTTTCACTCATTTATCATAACCAACCTTTTTTTTTTTTTTTTTTAACCTTTTTAGGGTAGGATATCCTATGTAGGTACTCATAAGGAAGGATATCTTAATCCTGTGTAAATGCAATTCTCAGCTTTCTGGTCCAGCAGAAGAAAATCCTAAGTATCTGTGTGTAAAACAAAACACACTGACACAAACAACAGAGAAAATCAACCTAAACAAGGGATTTATGGTTGTGTCATGAGATTACTGAATTATGTAAAACTGGGTGACAGGAAATCCTGATATGAAAGGAATAGTGTAATGGTCTTTTCATTATACTGACTACTAAGAAATTGAATAGATCCTAGATAGATAATGATCCAGGCCTAGTGTTTTTAATGTGTATTTTTTAACGATCTTTGCAGCAACATGTGCCAAGTCGCAACCAGAAGGTTTCTGTTATTCAAGGGTGGAGGGAGGGTTAGGTTGCTCTTGTCGGAGCAAGCACCAGTTCACCACGTATGCTGCTAGAAGCTCACGGCGGGTAAGGACTAAATTTCTGCAGTGCTCAGAGAGAGCCATGCCGTGAAATTAAAAAAGGGAGTGAAGGGATGGCTGGAAAGAAGCTGCAGCTTATGGTATTTAAAAGGTGTTCTGCATTGCTGGGCAGAAGTAAAGACGAAGAGGGTGTTCAAGCAGGGCACAGAGAAGCTTGTAGAATTGAAATCTACTTTTCTTGTGCTATAAAGGGATTTTTTAAAAAGATGCCAAAAAAACTAATGAAGATCCAGCTCTAGTTGAATAGGTAGAAAAATCACTTTGAAATCCAGATTTTCTTAGTTCAGGTTTCATCTGGGAAGAATTGCACACAAGGGAAGAAACATCAAATGAAAGGTAATCCTTCATTTGACATGGTTATCTTAACTGCACTTGCAACACCCCTGCTATTTCAATTCACCTGAACTTATTCCATCAAGCATACCTTTGTCCCTCTGTGTGCACTTCACACACTTTGTTTTATTCTAGTGTTTCCATTTAACATTTGTAAGCAGATGTGCCAATAAATAGGTGAGTACCTGAGAAAGCTTACTGTTGCTGTCGGCTACTGGGAAGGAGTAGCAAGCAGCACTCTCTGTGAGGCCGGGCCAGAAAAAATACATTTGTGAGCAAATCCCAGATGGGCACGAATGCAGCAGCCTTGTCTGTTGGTTGGAAACGTCAGCCTCTCTCAGTAGTCAAGCCTACTCCACAGATCTGTAATGCTTTTCCTTTCCTTTTTTTCCTCCCTTGTCTTTGAATCTGCTGTGGTTTTTAAGCATGCAGGACTGCCAACAAACCACATACACCTTGAAGCCTGAAAACAAAAAGGAGCCTTGAAATGTGTTCTGATCTCTGGGGATCTAATTAATTTACTGATAGCAGCAAGTGCTCTTACAGCCTGAGCTCCTTTCAAATGTGTCACATCATTTTACTAAACACATTTTCTTTGTTACACCTAGTAGCCTGTAATAAATGAGTTGTACATTCTCACTTCTTATTTATTAAAACCACCTAAAATTTTTGTTTAGTTTAATTATAGCAGTCTGTACTTTACTGAAATTCAAATGCTTTTCTGTTTAACTGATGGTGTTAATGAACGATACGCATGCAACTTTGAAAATCACGTTATCACAGCAAGCTGGTCCCTTTTTTCTTGGGATGTTAACTCTCTGATGACAGGTGATAAAATTAAGGGAATTTTTCTGCATACCCTAGTACATCAGGAAAACACCTGAATACGTCCTGTTGACTTTCCAGGGCTGAGAGAAAAGATCTGTTGACGACACTGAGCAGCAACCCCCTCCAGCAAGACATCAACTTGGAGAATTAACTACCTGTTTCAATCCTTTTGGTTAAAACGAATAGGAAGGTTATAATGAAAAAAACTCTTGTAGTGCTCTGACTTCTTTTATTTCACTGTGACTTTTACAACAAGCTGTTGTAAAACTTGAACCACTCATTCACATCTTTCTGGTTTCAAGCATCAAGCACTTTTAAGACATCCTTAATACACGATTCTGTTAAGTGACTTTTCCTTAAGTGACTAACTCTTTTCTTCTGAAGGATGTGCTGAGCAGCCATACATGAGGCTGAAGGCACCACCTGGTAGTTTTTCTTTATTTTCATGGGGCACCAAGCAGGATCACGTTGTCAAACACATGCAAAAGCCAACAGCAGAGCGGCAGTGGAGCTCAGGCTGTGGAGTCCTCACTCAGCTCCAAGCAACGGTGGCAGAACACCCAGTATCAGTAGTAGGGCTAAGATTTTGCCATAGTCTTAACTTGTATTGGAATGTAATGATTGATTTACCCAGCGTGGCATGGCTTTGGCAAGCCTGAGGGAAGACTGGCACTTTGAAAAAGCAACTGGGGAACAGAGAAGCCTTTTCTTGCGGGGGTGGGGGGTTGATACAGACTTTGCTGTGCTTATCCTCTCTTTTAGCAGCTCAAGATCAGCTTCACACAACAATTTATGCTTGCACCACTGCTGGACCTCAGGCAATTGTAGCTGGAAGTTACTCCAAATAGCAGGAGTAAATAATTGAGAGCTAGGAGAAAGATACTATGATGTTTAAAAGTACACTGGCATTTTTGTTTTGGAAGCTTTCAAAAGAATTACTTTTCTCTTTGTGAAAATTTGCATGATTCGAGGTTTTCTTTCCCAAGATCCTTCCTGATTCCTTTGTGGGGTCACTCCCGAGGAATAAACATACCTGCCAGGGTGCCATTTGCCTGAGAAAGGGGGCTCAAGCTTCTGCGCTGCCTACCCAGGAGACTTCTCACGTGTGACCCCAAGAGTCAGGCTGGCTGCTCAGCTGTGGTTGTCCCATATTTACCTTCCTGGTCTGCTTGCAGCATGGAGGCAACTTCAGACCTGGGTTTGAACCTCTGGTTTTCTACAGTAGAAGCTTAAATACAAGATTTTGTTCTGCAGTTATTTATGACTGACATCATCACATGCTATCAATCATCTCCTTGGATTGTGTCAGCCATCCAAACTCAGACCAGTCTTTAGCATTTGTGAAAATATACTGAGGGGTCAAAATAGGAGTGTGTAAGAGGTTCTAGATAGTTAATTTCTCACATAAGAAATTAAGTTTCTCTATCTGAGTAATTTCCTATTATTACAAATACTATTGTGTGATAGGTACTATTCTATTCTTTTTTTTTTTTTTTTTTACTTTTTTATTGCAAACCAGCCATTTTGGTACACTGTAATTTCAGTGTGCGCCTACCTGCTCACATCAGAAAGCACATGCTTACAGCACACCTCATTTTTATTTCTACTGGTAATTAGGGATGAAAATGCATCTTGCTTCTGTTCTTTTCTATAAGGAATAGAATGAAAATGTTACCTAAAAATCAGTGTTAAAAATATTTAAAGCTAGAATCAAAGCTGTGATGTTGTCTTAACAAATGCAGGATAGTGTTTTAATACACCTCTAAAGTGAGTAGAAGTAAGGTGGAAAATTCTGTTCAAAATACCTTTTTTGTATGGGTTAAAATCCTAACCCAAATCTTGCTGACAGAAGCTTTCCAATACTTCCTGATTTATAAAATCATCTTCTGTTGCATATTATTATATTTTATCTCTAATTGTATAGCCTAATATTTTTATGCTGGGTATGTGAATTTAGAAATATGATCAAAACCTTTGCATCCCTTTGCCCCTGAGGCTGAGTTTTCAGGCTAGTGCCCATAGTGGGCTGGTGGCCAGAGGAGTCCAGCCTCACGGCAGGGCTGCCATTCATCAGTCATTTGGCCCAAGGTGTGCTGGAAAGTTTTCATATCTGCATGGCTGCGCTCGGGGAGCTGCATGTGGCACTGCTCTCATGGACTGCTGTACATGGACACAGTGCTGGTGGGAATTAAGGCAGAAGTGAGAATAACTGCTTAAAAGGTGGAATATTAGGAATTTTACAGTTAGGGTCTACTCTCTCTCCTCCTGGGTGCCTCTCTTGTGCTCTTCCCGCATATCCCCGCTCCCCCTTCATGATCTCAAGTTTTTCCTGCCCTCCCTTCCTGAGCAGCTGTAGTGGTTTAAGCCCAGCTGGCAACAAAGCACCACGAGGCTCCTTGCTTACTCGTCCACCTTGGTGGGATGGGGAGGAGAAAATATGAAATGTTTGTGGGTCGAGATAAGGACAGGGAGGGATCACTCACCAGTTATGATCACAGGCAAAAGACAGACTCAACTTGGGGAAAAAACAAAATCAATTTAATTTGTTACCAATTGAATCAAAACAAGATAATGAGAAGTAAAACCAAATCTTAGAACACCTTCCCCTACCCCTCCCTCCTTCCTAGGCACAACTCCACTCACGGTTTTCTCTACCTCCTCCCCCTGACCAGTGGTGCAGGGGGACAGGGAATGTGGATTGGGGTCAGTGCCTCACACCTCATCTCTGCCGCTCCTTCCTCCTCAGGGGCAGGGCTCCTCACACTCTTCCTCTGCTCCACCGTGGGGTCCCTCCCACGGGAGACAGTTCTCCACGAACTTCTCCAACATGACTCTTTCCCACAGGAGACAGCTCTTCACAAAATGCTCCAACGTGGGGCCTTTCCGTGGGCTGCAGCCCTTCAGGCACTGACTGCTCCAGCGCGGGCTTCCCCACGGGGTCACGGCCATCTTGGGGGGCACCCACCTGCTCCGGCGTGGGGCCCTCCCCGGGCTGCAGGTGGGCACCTGCTCCCCCGCTCCCCTCCATGGCTGCAGGGGGACAGCCGGCCCTCTCCCCAGGGGCTGCAGGGCCATCCCCTCCTCCGGCCACCTCCTCCCCGCCTTCCTCACTGACCTCGGGGTCTGGGTGGGGGTTTCTCTCACACCCCCATCTCCTCCCACACTGCAGGTTCCCCCTCTTAAATCTGTTACCCAGAGGTGCTGCCGCCGTCGCTGATGGGCTCGGCCTTGGCCAGCGGTGGGTCCGACTTGGAGCTGGGGAAGCTTCTGGCAGCTTCTCACAGGAGCCACCCCTGCAGCCCCCCTGCCACACAAACCCGGTACAGCAGCTCTCTGTGTTGTCCTCTGCTCTCTTCATGCTCTCTCCCCAGCATAAGAGGGACTTGTCAGGGAACAGATTACAATATGGGACTTCAATTCTGCATCCAGTTTTAGTCTTCAGCTGTGAAGAAAAATAAAGCCCACAGTTCATGGTGCCTCACACAGGTTCTCCTGCCTGCAAAGGCCCCTGGTAAGATTTCTGCCCTTTGAGGCCCCGCTTTTAACTCATTAACACTGTCTGCTGTGTCTTCTGCCATACTTTGTGTGCTGCTCGGATGGTCCATGAGATGGTTCAGCCCCATGGGCTGTGCTTGGTAGTCTTGGGCTGGCTTTTGGACTCAGACTGGCTGCTGGGGGGGAGTTGGTTCCCCTTAGGAGGCTGGATTTTCTGTCATCTCCTCAGTGTCAAGCTATTGTCTGCCCTCTGTAGCTCTTTGACTTCAGGGTGTAACATATTTTCAGTATTTCATAGCGGGTTCGTTTGGGGATATTCCAATGTTTTCCCAAGCAGCTTTTTTGTTTCAGTCTGTGGTGGTGGTCCTGTCCTCTTGCAGGGACTCAGCTGCCACTTTCGATGTGTTTGATGTGCAGCATCAAAGCAGCAACTTGCTCTCCCACGTTTTTACCTTCCTTCTCAAACACCAAGCAGTTAAAAACAACTTTTTGTTTCGTGTTTTCTGTCGAGAGCAGCACTCCCCACATTTCACTGCTCCTGTCTCACAATTTGGTGCTTCCCACAGGCCTGGCTGTATTTTGGGTCTAGTGCCAACTGGCTGTGAGCAAGGACAACTTCACTGCACCCCAGGTGGACTCTCTGATGGGTACAAGTTTCTAACATGTTCTCCTGGCTCCCTCTCTGCCACCCTACTACATCTGCGGAGGCCTTGCTCCCTTCAGAGCATCGTGCCTCAGCCATGTCCTCACCTTAACTCATTTCCTTTCAGCCCTCCTGTCCTGGCTTCAGGCTTTTATGTTGGAATAATGAAGCATAATCGTTTCAGGTTTTTTAAGTACATCAGTCCAGTTCAACTGTTCATTATCCTGCAGTATACTTAAACTACCTGCTTTTACATGGTAGACAGCTCTGTCGAAGCATCTATACTAGTAACTAAATGTCCAGGTGAAGGCCAGATGTACAATTTGACATTGCAGTCATAGGCAAAGAAGTAGCTAACGGCATCAGGCAGATAATCGGATGCGGGGGGGCAGGGTGTGAATGTTTGAAATTGAACTTTGGAACTCCTGAGCTGCAACCAGCATGGACTGGTTGTAAATTTGGGGTAATGACCAGGCTAAACAAAAGTGTCATGTCCTAAGTCCTCCAGTTAATAAAGAGCCATGAGATAGAGTCAGCAATCAGGAAGCTGGTCATGCAATGCACTTCTGCAGATAGACTGCTTAGACTGGGAAACTGAGGGCCTGGGCTCTGGAGAGAAGAGGTGTCCCAAAATGCAGTGCCCTTGAACAGGAGAAGGGTGCCTGGAAGGAGGACGGTGTGGCTCCTGGAAGAGGAGGCAGATCCTGGAGACCAGGGACACAAACACCAGGGGATGCCCCGGGAGCCCAGTCCGTTTTGCCAGGCACTGTGGCTGGCAACCGCTGGTAACAGCGAGCCACAGAGAGGCAGAAACTGCCACCACTGTCCGCCCCATCTCCCTGTGGGGAAGGGTAGTCAGGACCTACCCAAGGCCGCACTGCCTGGGGAGTGCGTGCATGAGCAGCACGGGTAACGGGTGGGCAGCCGGCACATGTCCCACGGGCTCGCTGGGTCTGTTGGGCCGGTGAGGGCCTTGCTGGAGATGTGGTGTGCCTGCAGCCCTCATGCCTGTGGGCGGAAAGCACGTATGTCTGCCAGATGGTCGGGGTCTGTTGTGCTAGCAAAGGCCCACAGGGGATTTGGTGTGCTTGCAAGCTTCCAACAAATCCCAGTATCCAGACTGGCAGCAGGCTGGTGTTTCACTCGTTCCCACCCCTGGCAGTCACCGAGCTCTGTCCTGTTCCAACAGCACAAAGCAGCTGCAAGCCTGTTGCAGCTGGTCAGCGGGCTTCAGCTGCTTCATGCTGCCCCAGCACCTGTGGACGTGTCACAAGCTCTCCTCTTGTAGTTTTTGGTGTTTTTTTTTTATTTTCCTACTTTTAGATGTAAATTTTAAATGATAAAAATAAATTTTTGTACGTTGAAGAGATGGTTAGAGCTAAGACTGAGAGTGTTTATCAGAAAAACAGGGTCAGGAATTCACAACTACCCCCAAAACAAGCATTTGGCAATGCTAAGAAAGTAAGCATTTAATATTAGATGTTAAATCTAAACACAGGAAAGCATGAAAATGTAAGCAGTTTCCAAGCAGTTTCAACTCCAGCCTGTAATGTCACCATGAGAAAGAAAAAATTATTTTCAAAACTCACCTTATTTGTCACCAGGGGTGACAAAACTCAATGGTAATTATGGTGCTACAGACCTTGGATGGTGACTATAGACAGATTTAGAGCTGTTTGGACATAGTAATACAGATGGAATTGGTCTGGAGATACATATACGAATGTGCTCAAATGTGACAGGGATGGGCGCACACAAGGCCTTGATGGTTTCTGAGTGCTAAGGCTGAGCGAAGATACCTGTAAACACATAGCCAGTGTCATACAAATTAGGACTAGCTCTCCAGTCATTTGTGTCAATAAATGTGCACAACTGCTGAGCCGTGAGCTTTTTATTTGCATATAGTAAATCTTAATAAACCCTTCATTAGGCTTATTAGGCTTAAAATCATGTGGGAGCATGTAAACAAAATAGTACTTCCTTTCCTGGGTCTAAGGCTTACAACCATTACCATTTCTAGTAAGACAAATCATCGTTATGTTCATCATATTGATATTTAGTGGCTTCATGAGTACGTTGAGGTAGGTCCCTAAGATGTGCAGAGACTGATTACTGGGGCAGTTTTTCTCTGTCAGTAGGCGCACTTAAAAACCTGTTTGCACTAGAGATGTTCTTTTGTCTAGCAACAATCTGAAGTTCACAGGCATGAAATATTACTGGCAAAATTAACATCTTTAAATTTAGGTAACAAAAGGTGTTCATGGAAAAAGAGGGAGAGAGAAAGGTACACTGGCCATCTTCAATGTTTCTGCAGCATGGAACTGGGTTCTGCTGCGAGATTTGTTACTAACTTGAGGCACACATACATCTATTTAATCATTTAATTGTATCTGGAACAGCTGGAAAGAACATAAAAAAACTGACAATTTGGTAGCTTGGGGTTTTTTCCCCTCCCCGTGTCGTACAAGAGTGAATCAAGATGAAGCTAGCAGCAGCTCCTCGCGGTCAGACCATGTGCCCCCTGTGTAGAGCTCTCCCCCAAGGAGAGTCCTGCATGCCCACTGCCACCTCCTCAGAAGATGCAGAACACCTCTTCCTGCTCTCACGGCATCAGGAGGAGCTTGATTGAGAGCTGGACCTGGTGCCTGCCTCGTCCACTGTTCTGTGGCCACACTACTAACTTTTCCCAGTCCAGAGGCAGAGCGGAGCTTGCAGAGCAAAGTGAAACACCCACAGAAACTTTCATTCAAAAATAGAGCTTCAGTTAAAAAGTAGAATATTGGTTAAAATAAACAAGTGAGGTAGGGCTTGGAAAGCTGGAAAGTTTTCCTGTGCCATGCACACATGCAAAATTTCAGGCCTTTTTGTTGAGGCAACAAAACTAACTGAAAACAGGTAAGTCATAGCCCTGTGTAAGTCTTTGGCTGTCCTACATTTGTGTCGTTAGGAACCAGCTACATCCTAGGTCTTCATTTTCCCCAATTTTGGTTTACAATCCCTAGTTGCAAGTTATATGGAAAATGCTGTGTCTAAAACAACCAAAGTGTCAATTGGATGCACTATGAAATAATTCAGATTGCATAATCCTGTTTTAAATACAACGTCATAAACCCACTGTTAATTTTGAAAGGTGTGAATAAATGTCAGTCATTCAGCTTCTGAAAAAGAAAAACTCCTCTTACTGCTTAACAGAAATGGGAGTCCTTTTCTTTCTGTTTCCCTCTCACGGATCCTGACACCCCCAAAAAAGTTGCATATTCATCTGGTTTTGTTCACACTTGAGAACAGACACCACAAACTGTTATATTAATGTAGTAAGTCTTTCAAACAATGTGTTGTCAATTTTCAGGTGTTAATCAATGAGACTGATATAGTAAAACTACAAGAAACATCAATACATTATTAAAAAGCACACTGAAGCACCTGTTCATAATTTTGTACATTCTGCTTGGAAACCTGAGAGTTCAACGAATTCCAGCATCCTCATGCCACATGCTCTTCTCTCCTGGTATTAGTGTATGAGCTAGTGTTTACTGAGGACTCAACATGACTTAATTTTTGTTTGCTGGCTGTCAATTTTGTTCTGCTGTATGTTTAAATTAACAGGTGCGTGTGTAATATAGACTGCAGTGGATACAGTTTTAATCCTGTATGTGCTTCTGATGGAAGTTCCTATAACAATCCATGCTTTGTTAGAGAAGCATCATGTCTGAGGCAAGAGCAGATTGACATCAGGCATCTTGGACACTGCTCAGGTAAGCTTCATTTTTTTTTCTGGTGAATGTAAATTCTGACATAAGTGGTCTTGGCAGAGCTTTCCCTTTTCCATTTTTGATCAGAAGTCACTGATCCAGTTGTCAGTGAACTCCCCACCTGTATTTTAGAGTTTCCCATGCAGAGGTATGTTTATACTACATACATACATGCTGTGTTTACATTACCTTTCTTTGGCTGCTGTTACCTGGAAAGACAGCAAAAGCTCTTAGGAGAATCTAAGCAATAGTCCAGTGGGTCTTACATGAGGGAGTGGTAGGAAGTAGGAGAGGAAAAGGAATACCGGTGTGTGGGAAACATTCCCTCTTGCTGCTGTGGGCTGTACAGCGTGCTTCTAAGGTGAGTCGAGCTGGGCCCCAGTTGCACAAATATTTAGCCATTTCCTTTTCCAGTGCTGGAATGGTCTACTGAAACCCTCTGTCTACCGCCTTGTAGTTAATCATGTGCATGACTCTTCAGTTTCGGGGTCTTGCAGTTACGACCTTCTCATGGGAATAACAGCTTTCCACCATCTCTTTGCCAGTTACATCTAGATCTGTAACTTGGACAGTTCCAAAACTGAGACTGTCACCAGAATAACCTAGGCCCATAGCACAGAAAAGTTTTTAGTTCAAAACCTACAGCTTGAGGTGTGCCATGTGTTGGTCTGGATGTTGGGGTTACTGACTGTTACTGACCAGGTGTGCTACCAACCTGGTTGTACAGGAGGAACAATGTGGGAATGTGTCCAGTCTTACTGCAATTAAAATACTACTTTGAATATTATTCTGGCTTCTCAATGACATACATGTAGTGGTCTGGAAATAAGCCTTTCCTAATAGCTATCCATGCATGTATTTATCATCTAGAAACAGATGACACAAACGCAGTTGGAAAGAAAGACGATGGCATGCAGTATCGGCCAGAGGTGAAAGGTACTGTGCTGACTTTGTGCTGTTTGGTTATGGTTTGACAGCATGAGAAAACAGAGCACTCATGTCCCTTCTCGTCTGCCTTAGAGCTTTGATTTCTGTAACCGACCTGTGAACAGCTTCTTTCTTACAGCACGTTGCAAGGCTGGCAAGAAGGAGATGTGTGTTATTTGTGAGTTTTGCCTGCTGTATTCCTCTAAGATGCCCAGCTGCTCACCACCCTATGCAGTGGTCACAGGATTAGACTCCCCCAAGTGCAGTAAAAATGACTTTACTGGAAGACACCGAGCTGTGACATTCCTGATGAAATGACACAAGCCTCCCTCCCGTGACCCCATCTTTTCTCTTAACTTCTGAAAAAAACCCAGCAGATTCTGTATTAGGTTGTTTTAAAATGTTTTTAGTAAACTAATGCACTGAACCACATTGGTTGAAAATTTTACCTATATGAACCTTACCTTACCTTTAATAGCCTTGGTATAAATGAAATAAGGCAGAATTTCACTTTCTGCTCAGTTATTTTACGTGGTAGTAGCCTGTGTGTGTAAGGTGCATTCTCAGAACAAATATGTTTCTGCACGACATGGCTCTTGCACAAAGTGTTGCTGTCCAGGACAAAACACTTCTGTGATTCTCAAGTTATTGGCAAAGAGCAGACCTGCATAGGTGTTAACCTTTCCTCCTCTTTTCTCACAAATAATAGCACTGATAGAATAGAACAGGATAGGATAGAATAGAACGGAACAGAGTATTTTCAGCTGGAAGGGACCTACAACGATCATCTAGTCCAACTGCCTGATCACTTCAGGGCTGACCAAAAGCTAAGGCATGTTGTTAAGGGCATTGTCCAAATTCTTCTTAAACACTGACAGGCATGGGGCATTGCAGCCTCTCTAGGAAGCCTGTCCCAGTGTTTGACCACCCTCTTGGTAAGGAAATGCTTCCTAATGTCCAGTCTAAACCTCCCCTGGTGCAGCACTGAACCATTCCCACGTGTCCTGTCACTAGACACCAAGGAGAAGAGATCAGCACCTCCCTCTCCAGTTCCCCCCTCAGGAAGCTGTAGAGAGCAATGAGGTCACCCCTCAGCCTCCTTTTCTCCAAGCTAGACAAGCCCGAAATCCTTAGCCACTCCGCATAGGACATTCCTTCCAGCCCTTTCACCAACTTTGTTGCCCTTCTCTAGATGCATTCAAGGACCTTCACATCCGTCTTAAATTGTGAGGCCCAGAACTGCACACAGTACTCAAGGTGAGGCTGCACCAATGCTGAATACAGCGGGATAATCACCTCTTTTGACCAGCTGGTTATGCTGTGGTTGATGCCCCCCAGGATGGGGTTTGCCCTCTGGGCTGCCAGGGCACACTGCTGACTGCTACTGAGCCTGCTGTCGACCAGCACCCCCAGATCCCTTTCTGCAGGGCTGCTCTCCAGACATTCCTCTCCCAATTTATACTTATGCCTGGTGTTAGCCCATCCTGGGTGCAGAATCCAGCATTTTGACTTGTTATTCATCCCATTAATCATTGCCCAATGCTCCAATCTATCTAGATCCCTCTGCAAGGCCTCCTGTCCCTCAGGAGAGTCAACAGCACATCCCAGTTTGGTATCATCAGCAAATTTGCTAATTGTGCATTCAACTCCTGCATCCAGATTGTTGATAAATATATTAAACAGAACTGGCCCTAGAACTGAGCCCTGAGGAATGCCACTGGTGACCAATCGCCAGCCGGATGTAACCTGCATTCACTGCAACCCTTTGAGCCATTCAGCCAGTTCTTCACCCAGCGCACTGTGAACCCGTTCATCCCACAGTTGGACAACTTGTCCAAAAGGATGCTGTGAGGGACAGTACCAAAAGCCTGACTAAAATCCAGAAAAACTACATCCACCCACCTTCATCCACTAGGCCAGTGACCTTATAGAAGGTTATCAAATTAGTTAAACAGGACTTTCCCTTTGTGAATCCATGTTGACTGTGCCTGATAATTGCATTATTCTTTAAATGCCTGTTGATAGCACCCGGTGCAGTCTTCTCCATAATTTTTCCAGGAACTAAGGTTAGACTAAGAGGTCTGTAGTTTCCTGGGTCTTCCCTCACACCCTTCTTGTAAATTGGAGCAACGCTGGCTAGCTTCCAGTCAGCAGGGACCTCCCCAGACTCCCAAGACCTTTGCTAGATGATCAAGAGGGGTCCTGCCATAACATCCACCGGCTCCTTCAGTACTCTGGGAGGAATCCCATCAGGTCCCATGGACTTGTCAACATTCAGCTGTTACAGCTGGTCCCTTATAATTTCAGTGTCCACAAATGGAAAGTCACTGTTCCCCTACTCATGGTCCTCCACCTCTGGGGGCCGGGCAGCCCGAGGTCTATCAGTATTATCAAAGACTGAGGCAAAAAAAGCACTGAATGAATGCCTCCATGTTTTCTTCATCCCTGTTAGATGACTATCTTCAACCAGTATCAGTCCAGTATTTTCTTTAGACCTCCCTCCTCTTGCTATTAACGTACTTAAAAAAGCCCTTCTTGTTATCTGACATAACACTGGCCAGATTCAACTGTAATGGAGCTTTGGCCTTTTGTGTCTTTTCTCTTCATATATGAACCACAGCTCTGTAATCTTCCTGCGAAGCCTGACTTTGCTTCCAGAGATCATACAATTTCTTTTTCCTCTTAAGCTCCATGAGAAGTTCTGTGTTCAGCCAAGCTGGTTTCCTGCGTCTCGTGCTTGTCTTACAACACAGTGGGATTGCCTGTTCCTGTGCTTCTAAAAGGTGCTTCTTAAAAACTGACCAGTACTCATGTACTCCTAAGCCCTCAAAAGCAGATTCCCAGGGTACTCTGCTAAACAGCTCCCTGGATAGCTTGAAGTTTGCTCTTCTGAAGTTTGAGGTAGCAACTCTGCTGTCCTTTTTTCGCATTACACTGGAAATTTTAAACTCAACCATTTCATAATCACTGCGGCCAAGACAGACACCTACCATCACATCCCCCACAAGTCCTCTATTCACAAATAGCAAGCCTAGGAGGGCATCTTTCCTGCTTGGCTCACTGAGTACCTGTGACAAGAAGTTATCTCCTACAAACCTCAAGAATTTCCAAGACCTTCCCATCACAGCAGTATGATATTCCCAGCTGATGTCTGGGAAGTTGAAATCTCCCATAAGACAAGGGCTACCGATCCAGAAATTTCTCGTAATTGCCTATAGAGTAACTCATCAGTGCTTACATCCTAGCTGGGCAATTGGTAGTAGACACCCACTACAATATCTCCTTGTTTTCCATCCCCCTAACCCTCACCCAGAGGCTCTCAACCACATCATCACTAACTGCAAGGGCTGTACAATCAAACCTCTCCCTTGCATATAGCGTGATACCTCCACTTCACCTGCCCTACCTGTTCCTGCTGAACGGCCTGTAGCCCTCCATCCCAGCACTCCAATCATGGGACTCATTCCAGCAAGTCTGGCTTATACCGATGACATCATAGTTCTGGGAGCTGACCAACACTTCCAGTTCATCCTGTTTCTCATACTGCGTGCGTTGGTGTACAAGCATTTCAGATACGCTCCTGAACCCTCTGCGCTCCCCGGAGCAGTGCAAACGTTCCCACTAGCATTGCCACCCTCAGGCGATGCCATGCCAGGCCTTGGCTTACCTACTGCAATGCTGTCGGTATCCCCTTCCCCCATCGATTCTAGTTTAAAGCCCTCTCGATCAGTCCCACCAGCTTACGCCCAAAGATGCATTTTCCCCTTCGGGACGGGTGGATCCCATCAGGCCCCAGCATACCTTGTGCCTTCCATGGTTTGAAACCCCGAAGTTTTGGCTGAAGCACCAGTCCCAGAGCCAGGTATTGATATCCTGGGCTCCCCTGTTTTTTTCCGAAGTCTCCCCCCATTGTTGGGAGGATTGAGGAAAACACTACCTGTGCTCCCAAATTTTTTTAACATTCTTCCCAGGACTCTGAAATCTCTTTTGCTTGACCTTGGACTTTTTGTTGCTACATCATTAGTACCCACGTGAAAGAGCAGGAATGGATAGTAGTTTGAAGGCTGTACTAAGCTCTTCAGTCCTGTGGTGACATTCCTAATTCGGGCCCCAGGGAGGCAGCAAACTTCCCTGAAAAGAGGGTCCGGTCTACAAACAAGTGCTTCCGTTCCACACAGGAGGGAATCGCTAACGACCATAACTCGCTGTTCTTTTTTCCTCGGCGCTGGGCTTAATGCTGGTTTTGTTGTGAGGGGTTGGTATCTTCTCTGTTAGCTCTGCTCTTTAGTTTTTTCTGTTGTTATACTTGTTTTGCACTCCCATGGACTCCCAGAGTAAAGCCATCCCATCATGACACTCATTCCTTGTCTTCTTCTTGAAAAGCTGTTCAGTGCCAAAAAGCTCCATATATTTTTCTTTTTTCACAAATTCTCTTATTTTCACTCCATATGATGTACCAGTTGGAATAATATAGTGTCAGTTTTCATTTACATTATGACAGCATAACAGGCACCAAATGGAATATACATCTTATTATGTGATGTAATGAAACACCACTTTTGGTTCCTATTCAGAAGAAGTTACAGCCTTTTATTCATTGCATATAAATTGCCCTTGAAATCTAGTTAGTGCAAAAAACATTGTGTATATAATTATTCTTATTAATGCATATAGCTTGCGCAGTCTCAATTTTGGCAAATGATGTGCACGGAGGGAGTATGCCTTGTGCAAAAAAATTGTTTAGAAATTTCTTTATGCAGTAGTCAGGTCTTTTTAGATAGCAAGAACCTGAAGTGAACTACTTTGAGTGACTTTTCCTTCCAGGATAAGAGAATAGTCCACACTTCCATCTGTTTGCTTTTGCTTTAAATTCCTGTGAGTTACTCTTGTTAAACTCTGTTCTCTGACTGTATACTACCTTCTAGTCTCTAGAACCACAGCCGTGACAGTCTCCTTCTCCTGCAGTGCAAGTGGCTACCTAGGTCTCTCTTCCTAGATTCAGCTGGCTTGCTGGTTTTGTTGTACCAAGATGAGCATCAGGGTTTCAGTTTTTGTGCATACCTCTTCCTTCTGGTGAAGTATCTGAACTCTTCCATCCAGTCACTCTTTCAAGGCTCCTACACCAGTTAAATCTTTCACTTCAAAGCTCTGAAGCAGTCTAGCAGGCCTCAGATTAAAAATGGATTCCCATCAATAGGTGGGTAAACATCTGTTTTACACTAGGAATCACCTCCTGTATTTAACAACATCTCTTTGCTTAATACCAGTTTTGCCTCTGACTTGGGTGGCTGTGGCTGCCTGCCACCTTTCAGGGGGATGCATCTTTCGCTGGGCCTCACATTCTGTATTAGTACATACATTAAAACCAGACATAGCACAGCTATCTGAACAGACTAATATAATCGTATGTAGCTTATTACTAGCCTTTGATTGAGACCAGATGTGACAGTAATTAACTGCTCAGAGGAGGAGGGAGGCAACAGTTTTGGGATGAGACTTTTCTCCTCTTAGACATGCTGCGGCATAGTCTGTACCATCAGGGCAGTGGTGGACATATTGTCAGTATTAGGCAATGTTCTTCCCTTGTATCAAGTCTTCTCTGCCTTGGAAGCATAGCCTGAACCAACAGTCTTCCTTATATCTAAAACCTCTAATAGTTAGATTTTTTTTCCTCCTGGAACAAATTAGAAAACATTCTGGAAAATGTTCAGGGAAAACCTAAAACAGCAGCATGCCATTTTTTTTCTTGTATAAATAAATTTTCTTTCTTGCTGGTGTTATTTCAAATATCTGCAATTGTATAAGAGATTTCTTCTTCACAGTTCCTTTTTGCTTTGCACCTGCAGTCCATTATAATCTTGTATTTGTGACGCTATAGTCTATTGCCATGGAAATGAACGTAATTCCACAATTAACGCTCACGTCTTTAGATCCCTGCTCTTTAGAGAGGTTCATTATGAAATACCAGCTTCTGTGTTTAGGACTTTTTAACAGAAAAATCTGGGGGAAAGAATGGTTGAAAATGTACACAGCTTTAGATAGTTTTAGTAACATGACAGAAGCACAAAAGATTTTTGGGCATCAAGGACTGCCTTCCTGTGCTGGGCTGACCCTGCCAGCAACTAAGTACCCACCAGGCACTTGCTCACCCCCACCTTCCTCCAGGAAGGTGGAGGAGAGAATCAGAAGAGCAAACACGAAAAAATCTCAGTGGTCAAGATAAAGGCAGTTTAAGAAGTGAAGGGAAAAAAAAAGAGAAAAAAAATAAGCAATGCAAAAGTTGTCACTCACAATGTGCCACCAGCAGACCGATTCCCAGCTGGTCTCTGAGAAACTGCCACCTTGGAAAGACCAAGACCCCAGTTTTTATTGCTCAGCATGACAACACATGGTATGGAACATCCCTTGGGTCAGTTGGGGTCAGCTGTCCTGGCTGTGTCTCCTCCCAGGCTCTTGCCTGGCCCCAGCCTCCTCGCTGAGGGGAGAAGCAGAGAGAAAAGCTGTGGTGCTGTGCAATCACCCTTCAGCAACAGCCAGAACACTGGTGTGTTATCAGTGCTGTTTCAGCCAGAAATCTAAAACACAGCGCCGTACGGGCTGCTATTTAGAAAGTTAACTCCATCCCAGCCAAAACCAGTACACTTCCCAAAGGAATGGGTTTTTTAAGCTCATTTCAATGTTTTGAAGCTCCCTTTCCATAAATGCATTTCTCTGAGGAAGACCACTATTGTGGTGTGATTTCAGCTATAACGACTGGTGGTACCAGTCCGCTCTGGGCTTTACTGAGTTGTTTTCTATCCAGTAATCATAAAATGTGGTTCAGCTTCTTTCTAACCCTTCAGGATTTTTTCCTCTGTTTAGACATGGTAGAGAGCTCTCTGTATCTATGTATTAGCTCTTAGCCCCAATGCCGCTGCCAAAGCTTCTGCTGGTCTTCCTGCGTTGGCTTGTTTCTGTCATGAATATGTTTCTCCTTTCAAGAAACCCAACATAAGAAGCATATTTAGGTGTCTCTGAGGATCATTTTTTCAGTGCAGTACGTTCTAGCAAGTCTCTGTAGGTGCCTCTGAAACTTCACCCTTAAGCCTTTGCTTTATTGTTCTGTATTCCTTAATTCACTACAATTTTTTAAGGACATGCTATTCTTGGTTGAGATTTTTTAATGACTATCATACAGCCAGTTGCAGTTGTTTATGTGTATTTCTTTTCAAGACGCCAGTGATCAAAGAGAAGACATTTACATTGGAAACCATATACCTTGTTCAGAAAGCTTCAACGGCTACTGTATACATGGAAAATGTGAATTCATTTATTCTACTCAGAAGGCTTCCTGCCGGTAAGTCCTGCATGCCTCCAAAATGTGCTTGAAATTGCTGTAAAGCTTAATCAAAATGCTCTCTAGACATAATTAGAGGATGTATCAGTTTGCAGTTATCTAACCAGTGGCACAGGAGCCGTATCCCTACACTGTGGGCAGCACCCAGCTGCTCCAGTTGTGCGGGAGATAGTGCTCAGAGGAGAGGCTTGGTCAGTCAGGTAGTTCAGAAGCTGAATCCCTCTGAGGAGTGTGGCCTCAATGTTGTCTTCTTATTTTCAGCTGCTAAATCCTATCTAGAGAAAAAAAAAACAACCTACAAAAAAATGCCTCTGCCTTGCGTGGCTTCTCTGTATGACTGTGCTTTCCCCATTGACCTCTCAGTCTGTTCGTACACTATCTGTACATTTTATTGCTCCTGTCATAAACTCTCTCTAGAGTATCAATATCTTATTTTTAACATTTATTGCCCTTTTCACAATAATAGGCTTAATCTAGAGAGTATAAAACTGCAAAATATTCTTTAGCCCATACTTTTTTGTCTACAGTATAATCTAGCAGCTCGGTACACTCAGTATTAAGCCACTCAGTGTTTCCCAGGATATCTGAATGTTCCAGTTTATTTCCTTATCTCCCAGATAATTTTTTTCTTTACGTTTCACCAACTAAATTCTGTATCTTTGTTTTCCTCAAAAATTAAAATTAATTAAAACAGTTGTTTATAGAAAAAGGCCACATCTTCTTAATAACGTGTAGTGCCCTACTTATTAGGAGGTTTCACTCCTGAACTTTTATCTTGCAAGCTTGTACTTTCAGATTAATGTGGCTGAAGATGCTATAGCTCTTTGCTTTCTTTTGCTTTGGAAACTTCAGCTGTAAATCCATTAGATACTATCACATTTTCTCCCTTGACCTTTATCGACCAAAGATATTTAGGGTTTTTTTCACTGTCAGGATTTAAGGGTTTCCAGACTGATCAGAGAGCAGGAAGCCCAAAAGGCAGAGTCAGTATGGTTGTCAACTTAAGCATTTGAAAGCTTATATTATTCCTTTTCCCATCTGAGACCCTTTCTTGTTTATTTTCACCTTTCCAATAGGACTTATTTGCTTTTCTCTTTTCTTTGGCCAGAACCAAGAGAGCTCAACTTGGCTTTGCTTCTCTTGCGAAACTGGCTGCATCCCCAACATGATCTTGATGGGCATCAGGCAGCGCTATTTGATTACAGTATTCTTTTGACCTAGAGCTATGTTTAACACAATTTCTGATGGATTTTTTCTTCAAAATATTCAAAGCATAGGTAGTTCGTGGAAAACATTCCTGGCTGAAGGAACTGATTTTTTTTTTCCTCAGAATTTTTTTCTGGATGGCACTAATCATATAGTCATTTATTCATTTATGATTCAATTACTATTAAATCATTTAAATATTTATTATTACTCTAATAATTACTGATAGGCAATGTTTTGATGAATTTAATTAATGTACTGTCCCTTTAAATTCTATTCTATAATTACATTTACTATTACTACTTTTAACTGTTTATCTAAACAACCTGATCAGTATCTCAGCACTGGACCTAGCACAACAAACCTCACGTGTTTCCAGTCAAGAATTTCTGACTGACAGTTCTTAACCCTAAGTAACAGAACTCCTCTGGATTTTTCTTGGCTATTTAAATACTGATGGTCTTGTACTTTATGTGTGTTTCTTACTGGAGCAGATTTATTGAGGAAACAAATGATTTATATCAGACAGAAATCTGCCATAGTAATCATGTTCTTCTACCAAACAAAAAAGTTCTCTCTTTCTCTGGCAAGGAAAATATAATGATGAACGCTAGGGGCAGATTGTTCTTTTCAAATGCTTTGCATTCTCATACACATCTAGCATGTACATTGTTTAATTTGGTCCTCATTCCCTGGTATATGTGAAGTATCAGATGACCTAAAAAACTGCAGAAAATACCTGCACAGAGCAAATTCTGACTCGCTTTTACTGGGGGCAATGAATCTCCCTGCTCATTGTACAGCAGCCCTCCAGGACTGCCAGCAGGCAGGTGGGAGGAAGGTTTTGTAGTAGGCAGCTGCATAATATTTAGTTTAGCAGCCTTTGCACAGGTGGGATCTGGGCTATCTCCTCCTGCCCGCCTTGTGCAGTGCAGTTCTACCCTGTCCTTACGGCAGGCTGCATCAAGAAGGCACAGTTCAACCCTTTGCAAAGAAATCTAAACTTCTTTATGCTAACTCCGTTAATTGACTAATCAGCATATTTTGATAAATCCATGCTGACCTCTATTTATCTTGCTGTTATATTAATGCTATATTATCTTGCTATATATTAATGCAGCAGAATGCTTTAAAATCTGTTCTGCTAGTTTAAGGGAGCTTAAACTAGTGCCTCGTACTTCATCCCACCACCAAAATAGTTCTTAACACAAGCACTTCTTCTTTGCAGGAATTCAATACCCCTGAATCTCCATTCAATATTTCTCAGAAATAATTTCCTGTCACTTCAGTGTTTCTGAGGAAACATTGTTGAATTACTTGTGCCTCTTCTGCTTTAAAGCAATTCTCACATTGATCACACTTTGACTGTTACCTTCTTTAATGTAAACAAAAGCAAAGTAAAATAAGAATTCTGTCCTCTTCACTAGCAAGGAGTCCTTATTATTTCTTTTGCATGATTAACAACGTGTTCCCTGTCCTTTTCCTGTATGCTAATACATGTTTCTCTTGATTCCCTTCCTAGCCATTACCAAGCTTACTTACAGTACACGGGGGGGTTTCTTTAATAACTCCGCTCTTACTGGAACTTGTTTCATGCCTGAACCAAAACTCCTTACACAGCAGCTCGTGGCTGGAGAAAGTAGTCACAAGATTATGAACATGTAAACCCCAACTATTATCCCTGCGTGCAAAGGGGGATTAGGAGTTGCATTAGCAGTTGTGGGAAGGTCTGTGGAGTAATTATTTCATTCCTTCAAACAGAATTAATTCCTACCCTAGCACAAAGCTTTTGGATGGATGAGTCTGATTTTGTGTCGCATTCAGGCTTATCTGATGCAGTTTACAAAAGGATTGTTTCTCCGCCTGTGTGTGAGTATTTCTTTTCCAGCTGTCTGCTATAGAGCTGGAGCTCAACTGTATGATTCAGTAGCCCTTAATAATGCATTCGCATCAGTCAGTTTTAAAGGATAGCTTTAAAGGAACAAGGAACTTGCTCAGGGATGTAAGTAGTGGCCTTTGATTCTGCAGACTCCAGCTCAGTGTCTTGGGTGGCTCTTGCCTTTCCTTGTTGTGCTTCCACCTCTCTTGCCTTGCAACATGAATTCCCCCACATCTTGCATTACCTGAACACATGTTGCTGATCAGGAGCGGCCTCTGCTGAGTTTCTCGTTGAGCTAACTGCTGTTTTGCTCAGGCAAGGTACCATTTAGAGGAGCCACTTCTCTTCTGTCTCCAGTCATTTCTCCCCCTCCCCTGGCCAATTTTTATGGATTCTTCCATGAACTCTCGCATGAACAGCTGTGGGCCATTGGGTTTTCTAACCCAACCTCCATCAGATTTTGGTTTGGTGACAAGGCAGGAAGGGGTTTGATGCTGGTCTTGTCCAATAGGTTTTGCAGGATTCCACTTCTGTAGGCTGCAGCTTGGAAAGGGTTCTCCCTTTTCCCCCATTTTTCAAGGTTTCTCTTCCTCTTTGTCACTCCTCTCCCACATTGGCATTGCAGCTGAATGAGCGTGCTCACTTTGTGTTTCATGAGCGTGCGTCTTTGTGTTTCATTTAGCCTTGTCTACTTGTTTCACCTATTTGCTTTATTCTTCCTAAATATTGCCCCAATTTAAAAACAACCCCACATATTTCTTTTGCCAAATCTGGGCCTTCACCACGCTGGTGTGTTTTCAGAGAGCCACGAGTAACATTCTGCAGGGAAGCAGAGCACGTCTGCTCTGTCTCTTCTCATGCCACAGAAATCCAAACCATTCCCCAACCCGTGTTGCCACACCTCTGCCTTCTCACCAGCTGTTTCTCAGCTGGAGTCACTTTGGACTCCTTACTTCATCTGCAAAATGACTGGGCTGTTGTCAAATTACAGATTCCATGAAATATTCCTTTTCTTTTTCAGGTGTGAATCAGGATATACTGGACAGCACTGTGAAAAGACAGACTTTAGTATTCTTTATGTTGTCCCAAGCAGACAAAAGCTTACGCATGTCCTTATTGCAGCAATAATTGGAGCTGTACAGATTGCCATTATAGTTGCAATTGTCATGTGCATAACAAGGTAGGTAAACAAAAAAAACAGTGAAAAATTACACATTGTGTGGATATAATTTTTTCTGTATTTAAATATTTGACCCCCAAAATTTTATGTGCTGTAACATATATCCTAAAACAACCACATGAAAAATACCTAATGACTGAAGTGGAAGGATTGTGTGACATCCTGTCACGATTTTTTTTTTGGTCACAAAACACATTTATTTCAATTCACAAACCACCAGCAACCACTCTGAATCCCCAGACCAAATACCCAGGAGAACAGATCAGCCTTGAAACGCATCCAAACGGTCAGCCTCTGTGTCAGTCCTTCACTGGAGTTATTCAAGCATTGATGATATCTTATAGAAGCTATGATCCCCCCCTCACACCCAGTGAAACCAGAGAGGTTGACAAGATGCTGTTCCCTGCAGTACCACAGTAAATGGTGTTACGCAGCGAGAAAAGTATCCCTCACACTTTATATGCTTTCTGAAAATCAATGTGCAGCTAATCCTGTTATTAGGCACTCTCTGTGGGAACCTATTTTATGAAACGTGAAGATGTACAAGCACAGAGTTCAAGTTTCTGGGTTGTCTCAGACTCTTGCCCTGTATGAAAACTGAGATGAGAGCTACGGATTCTTTTCCATGACAAGGGATTCAGTTTGCTCATCAAGGACTTGAACACAACGAGGACTGAGGACTCTGGGATAGATTAAGGATAACTTAGTTACCTTATAGGTGCATGAAGCATTTAAGTCCTACACTTGGGCACCCATGCCACACTTTTTGCCTTTTTGTTTTCAACTCGTCCTTCACTTTTTCAGCTCCAGTTACAATGGGCCATAAAACCTTCTGCTGCTGCGTTAGCGCGCGGCTTCCCAAACTCAGTGATGTAGAGTGACACCCCTGTGAGCAAACAATATAAGCCTCCTTCCCTATCTGTCTTGTAAGGTTCAACATGGCAGGTGTAAGTACACATATCTAGCACCTCCTGCACATGTAAAAGAGTTATTTGCCTCGTGCAATTGATGTCATCCCTTTTTGACTCAACACCCTGCTGGCCAAAGCAGTGGCATGGAAGGCTGTGGTTCAGCAGCCCTCCTCTTCCAGCCTCCCGGCGACCGTTGCCCAGCTCACAGTCTCTCGGGGAGAGTCTGTCTTGACGGGCTAAGTCCCATCCCGTTCAGAATTGCTGGCTTTTGTGAATCCTTTCTTAATTGTGCCTCCATCCCCAAGAAAGGGATTGCCTGCGTCACCCCACAGAGAGTCCTGGGTGGGCTCTGTCTCAGGGGCTGCCATGAGCAGCAGGGCGCCTGGAGATCCAGCACTTCAAAAGGCTGACTGATCCTGTCTTACCATCCACTGGATTTTAAGTATGAAATACATATAAAGTAAAGCGAATGCACTTATTCACCACAGTACGTGTTTTGCTGGATCAAGGCTGAAGGACACAGCACCTTGCTGGTTTGGGTCTCAAGTTCAAGAACTCCCTTCTGAGTGATCTGGGGGTCCCACAGACATCCCCAGGTGACAGTCCGGTACCAAACTGCAGGAGCGTCCCCCTAGTCAGCACAACTCATAGACTTCTTGCTGTTGTTAAGTACAGACAATTAAGTCCATGTGTTATTGCTAGGCTTAATTTTATGTGGCATATATAAAATCAGCCCTCCTTTTTCTTTCTCTTTTTTTTAACAGAAAATGCCCCAAAAACAATAGAGGACGTCGGCAGAAGCAAAACCTAGGCCATTTTACTTCAGATACATCATCCAGAATGGTTTAACTTAGTGATTTTTATACCGACATTGACCATGTGATGTACATTTTTATTATATCTTTTTTTAAAGAATGGAAATATTTATTTCAGAGGCCTTATTTTTGAACATTTTTAGTGTAACAATGTTGGTCTGTATTCTGAAAGCATCAGGTCTAACAGCTATGGACTGTTTTAGTATCTTTACTTTTATGTTTTTGAATACAGTAGTTCATTTTCTGTATCTGTATCACATGGTTATATAATAGACTTGTGCTTTATCCATGGAATGTAATATTTTTGGGAACACAGATTTATTCCACCAATGGTTGTAGATTAAAAAAAACAAACAACAAACCAACAAAAAAGTCCACATTACCTAGCAAACAAGGCATGAACTAAAGGTAAAAATGTTTACAGCTTACTTTTCTTATGAGAAACTAGAAAACACTGTGTTTAAATACCGTAGATATTTAAATGTTTTTGGAAGTTAGTAACTGATTTTTTTAGACACTGCCTATCGCATGAACTGTGAAGCTGTGTGCTGTGTGTAGTTGTAACATATTTATAAAACGTGTGGGCTGGGTCTAAGCACTGCCATCTTCATAAATAATTCCAACAATTTATTTTTAAAGAGGAAAATTATAAATTTCATAATTTGGGAAGTTACCTGGTAGAGCAGATGGCACAGGTCCAAAAGAAGTAGGTCTTAGTAGATTTAGGTATTGTAAAAATTGGTGTTGAATAATTGAACACAAATAATTGGAATAAAGCCTACTTGATCACTGTTAAAGCTGTTTTAATACTTCTTAAACTTTTTTAAAGAAAATACATGTTTTAACACCTACAATACGGATTGTATAGTGTTTGTGACTAAAATAAAAAAAAATAATAAAAGTGAATGAATTACTAGTGCTCTTGTATAGAGTATTTTCAAGAGCTAAAGAAGTCCATCCAAATTAGTCTGCTGGTCATAGTTATAATAATAGACTGTTAGTTGTCGTTTGAAAGATCCCAAGATAAAGTGTGAATAGGATGTGTTCAGCTGTTTTAACATGTAGTTTAGGCTTTCAGAATTTTGCATGTGGGATTTAATAATTTGTTCAATAAAAAAAAATGCTTTCAACATTTTGAACTGGAAAAGCATGTCACAATACAATGTTTTCACTATATTGCCTCTGGTTTAGTGTGTTTATTTGTTACCTCATGTGGTAATGGCAGCAAGCTGAAGACCTGAAGTTGCTTTGCTGGAAAAAACAACCACGTTGATTTTCCTGACCGCTCTTCAAATTCCCTCGGAGGAAAGCACACCAGTAACACGAAAACAAAAGTAGATCGTTAAAAATATGCAGGTTTGCTTTCCTGCTTAATTAGTAAGTTACTTAACTTTCCCGGATTAACACTAATAACTTCATCAGTACAGAAGCGTGACCCTTTAAACGTATGTTCCTTTCCAGGCATTGCTTCCTAATTTTAGGGGTTTCATGTTGCTGAAAGTATCCGAACAATCATGTGTGGATACTTTGTAGTCAGAAGTATTTGACCAAGCTCCAGGAGCCGCGTTTCACGCCCTACATTGAGCATCGCCGGAGCCAGCTGTCGCCCTGGCTCCCTGCAGGAGCGCCAGAATCGTTCTGGCAGGCTCACCGAAACTTCGCCTCCCGCCGACCTGGCCGAAGGCAGACAAAATGGATCGCTGCGAAATCACCCCGGAGGCTGACAAAACCCACCAAAATCGTCTCTCCAGCGTCACCGAGGAGGAAGAAGAACAAGACGCTGCTTACACAATTGTGACGGTCCTGGACAAAGTGGCCAACATTGTGGACAGCGTGCAGGCGAGCCAGAAAAGGATAGAGGAGAGGCACAGGGAGATGGAAGACGCCATCAAGACTATACAGATTGACATTTTAAAGCTTGCCCAGGCTCATGGCAATACAGGCTACACGGTAAACAAGTTACTGGAGAAAACCCGCAAAGTCAGCTCCACTGTGAAGGAGGTGCGGGCACGTGTGGAGAGGCAGAGCACCAGTGTGCGGAAGGTGGAAGCCAAACAAGAGGAGATGCTGAGGAAAAACAAATTCCGGGTCGTAATCTATCAGGTAACCACAAGCCTAATTTCTTGTAGTGCTGTCATTGTGCCACCTCTTTGGTAGCCGCTGGTAGGCATTGGTTAGTGACCCAAAAGCTGCAGTCTGTCCAACGTGAGAGTTATTTTATGCTTTCTTTAACACTGAGTTGTGCTCCTCCATGCCTTTCAGCATGAACCTACTGACGGCAGCACACGCGGTCTATTATTAGTGTTGGTAGGTTTCTGAGCCAGTCATGTAAGATTAACTGCAGATCAGCAAGGACTATTTGTTGCCTCTCCGAAAGGTAATATGAGGCAGGCGCTGTAAATCTTATCATATAAACCATGCCTGACATTCATCCCTGTTATTTTTTTCATCATATTAGGTAGAAGTCCAAATAGCAAAAGTGTTTGCAGGCTCCCTGGAACACAGACCTTCTTCTAACACTAATTTCAAAACATATGGTCGATTTAACTTGCAGCATTACCCAGGCTGTCATACTGCTGACAAACTGGGCTTTTTTTTCATTGTCTCAGTCTATAGCAGTATATGTACAAACTAAAGCTCAGACCCACAAACCCTTCATGACACCAAATAGTACCTTTCATGCTCTACTTTGGAAATTATTTAACCCAGCAGTGTTCTTCCAGTCAAATTGGACAAGCGAATCATACATTTTCGTTCGTTGACCTCATTGTAGGATGTTCATTGTTCTTATAAATTATTGTGTTTGAACAGAAGTTTCATGAAATGCCATGGTCTCGCCTACATTCATACAAGTTGACAGCAGTGCAGGCAGCTCATGAGGCCTGTCAGTTGCTACCGAGTGCTAGGGAACCCATTAGTTTAATGGCCTGATCCTGCGATTTGCTGAAACTTCCCAGTTCCCCAAGTCAATAGAAAGTAAGAGTGTTTAATCTTTTGCCAGAAGCATAGTTTCCCCTTCATACCAGCGCATCCCCAAAGCTTCTTTCAAAGGAGTCGTATTCATCGTTAGGCATTCTTGAAAATACCAGCCCTCGTGAGTAACACAATGCGCCCGCATCGCCCAGCCTTACACCCTGGTCTTGCATCTGTTTGTACATAAATAACATTACTTGCAATGAATGGAGCCATGTGTTTCACCGAGTATGTTCACCACCGTATACAGCTGACAAATTCTTCTGCATAAACTAGCTTTCTTAACTACATTTTTTACTACTGGGAAAAAATATCGAAAAAAAAAGAAAAAGAGTAAAAGCTGAAGGTAGGAAATGTTACCTCTTTAATGTTACATTAGTACCATATGCAGCTAAATTGTGCCTCCCAGGTTTTCTGAGTGAATGACTTACTATGCATGTTCAGGAGAAACCACAGGCACGGTTTGGCCTATTATTACAATTATTGCAAGCTGCACCTTTGTGATGGAATAGAAAACAGGCACTTTCACTTTTTCCTTGCAAATCATTTCCCAGCTAAAGGTAATAAGTATCTCTGACACCCCTGGTTAATGGCATAATGCCATTTCATTGATGGGCCTTTACCATAATGACTGCAGCAGAATCAATGCTTTGAAAATATTTGTTCTTAAAACAGTATTCATTACATAATGTAAATTTTTCTCCTAACAGGAAGTGAGCGGTTGCTTATTTAGGAATGTAGTAAAATATGGTGAAAATGGATTTACACACAGCTATAAAGAACAGCTGTTGCTAGTTTCAGATATTTCATAGAAAAGGTGGCTCTCACGATGCATACTTTCTCTAAGAATCACCTTCAGTAGGAGTTTCTGAACTCTCTCCTGGTTTTGCCAGACAAGAATGAGCTGTACCCTGTTCTGTATGTTTAATTCTTTTCAGGAAGGGAAACAGCATTTTTGATTGCTGTCTTTCTAGCTTCCTCTTCCTAGGGTAGTTGAGAACTGCCAGCGAGAATATGAATTACTTCCTTTTTAACTTCCATCCCTTCCATAAGATAGATTGAAGAACCTTTTCCCTCTTGCACGGAGGAGGAGCAGAGATGCTGGCCCCTCTAGGATGTGACATTTAACACTTTTCTGGAGGAGAACTGCATTGCTTCACAAAAACTGGAACACGCTAGGTAGTCAAGAGCGCGCTGAAGCTTTAAGGCACAGGCACGCTTGTGAAAGTCTCTTTCACACAAGTGCAGTGATTTTCACACTGTTGATTTACACCAGTGTAGGCATACTGCTGGAGTGCCAAGACCTGAATGACTGAAGCTTGGCTGCGATGAGTGGGAGTCTGTTAATAGCTACAGAATCAGCATACTCCCTTCACTATATTTTACAAATGGGTATAACCAAGTTGTTTACTTGGTGGTTGTGAGTGACAGCTCATCTGTAGTGAGATTTTTTTCTGATGAACCATTTGGGACATTGTGATGGAGCCAATGACCTGTGTGTAGCCGGCGTTGAATGCCTACATGGGTGAGAGCACGTGGGTTTTAGTTTTAACTTTTGCCAGAACATCGGCGTATGAGGAAAAGGGAAACACCAATTAAATCCTAAAGATTTTCTTTCAAGTGGATAGCTTTGATGTTACCATTGATAGAAGGAGTAGGCAGGTTGAAAAGGATCATTGGCTGGAGGACATTGTCCCAAGAGACCTCAGCCGTGATGAAAAGAGTGGGCAATAGCCTCACATTAAAAAGAGACAAAGTGATCGTCCGTGAGCATAATGATTAGGGAAATTGAGAGCATTTATTTTTAAAAGGCCATGCGGTTGAGGAATAGATTTGGTAGCAGGCAGCTCTCCTCCCCAGACTGATTGCATGATTAAAATGCGAGGTTACTTCAGAGTTTCTAGTGAGGTCTTTGACCCTGGAGTGCTATGTGCCCTAAGGGTATAGTAGGGAAAGCAAAGTACATTATAGGTTGTGCGGGCCACTGTTCACTTCTCTTCGGGTTAGTCTGAACAACCAGCTGTGAGAGCTATCATTTCTCTGCAGTTATAGTGCATCTAACGTTTTAACTTATTCTGGCTAAATTATTCAGAAATTATAGGGGATTTTTTTTTTTTTAATCTGAAAAGAACATTTCGTTTGCTTTTCTGCATGTTCCGCAAGTCCCTCTTTGAATGTGAGCATACAGGCACCAGAAAGTCCATGTTACAGTTACGAGGCTCTTTTCTATTATTACTTTACATTAGCACCATAAACGAGTAACAACTTCCTATGAAGGGACGCATGCGTTTGTTTCATTCACTGCTGTCTGATGTTTAAAATTAGTGGACAGTCACAGTGGACATGTCAGAAACCAAGCAAGGTTATGGCTTGACTGGCCTACACAGCCATGTTACAACCAATTTGTTTGCCCTGCAATTGCTCTGCCACACAGACGGGGAGAGGCTAGCAGAAGCAGCCTTGTGTATGCTGCTCATATTATGCATAAATAAAAATATAAAAATATAAGTGGCTTTTCCTGGCCGCTGTCCTGCAGCATAATGGCTTGGGTGATAAAAATGGTGAGATCGAGATGGGGACAATAACCTGAAAATCTGAAGTGGAAGGACTTCCATCCAAAGTGGCAGCAAAAGTCAGGCTGTCACGAGCTCAAGAGATGAGGACGCTGAAAGACCAGGCTCACAAACTTGCCATCCGTCGGCATGGAGTTTTAATTACAGCTATTCTGAGAAAAACCTGTGAGAGTAACTGTGACATGAAAGGCAGCAAATAGAACACTCCTATTTAGAAAAAAAGACAAAGGAAACGATTTGAAGCATTGCCATTCATCTGATACCATTTGGGCATACGAATGGCAGGCGTAGAAGGGGCTCTGCAGAACGCAGTTGCTAGCGCCATGGATTTAAATAGCTCACCAAGAGCAGATTGTGCTAGGTAATTCGTATTTGATCATTTTTCTCTTTTGCAGAAACATGAAAGGTCTTATCCTTTCTCATATTTAGGTACTTGATATCTTACCTCGTAACAGATAATCCCGAAAAACAACAGATGGCAGTGGATCATGTTGAAATGGGAAGTGAGGATCGCGATGGGTTTCTAAAAGTGTTTGCTTCTAAGACCATCTTTGTCAACTGTGTAATATTTTCATTAAAGATCTTGGCATAGAAAAGGTGTGGATACTAATAAAATATGCTCAAAATGAGGAGCTGTCAGTCCAGAGAAAGAAATACAGATAAGAAAGCAAATTATCTTTAGAGCTGGAGTAATGCTAATTTAAGTGTACACAGTGTCAATTCCTGTACTTTTAGCAGAAGCCCTTGTTGTTAGTTTGTCTTCTGAGGTCCCATGGTTTGGGACGGACAGAAAATGGTGGTTTAATTGCTCACAAGATGACTGGGAGCCCACTTAAAAAAGTTAAATGTGGGCCTGAAAGGCTTCAGGCCAGGTATTTCCAGAAGCGATAGAGATGCCCAGTGCCCTTGCCCAAAACACTTCAGAGCCCGCCTGGACTGACGTGTACAGCTCTGATCGCTGCTGTTGAAGTAAGTTGTGTTCAAACTGAACAGGTTTGGAAAACGGCTCCCAGGCTGAGCAGAGGAATGGGAAGCCCTGGTACATGAGAGGAGACCAGGAGGTCCTAGCTTGGTTTAGTCCAGCAAGACAAGAGGCTAAGAGAGGTTGTGGCTGTCACTGGGGCACGGATGAGGAGTCCAGCAAAGAACATGGGCAAAAAGATGAAATGGGTGTAAACTGTCCGTGAGTCATCTTAGGTCAGAAACCAGAAATGGATTCTTAGTCCTGGAGACATGAGGGTCTGGACAAAGCCTTCTGCTAGAACCCATGGGGAGAGAAGAAAAACTGAAACCGCTACTAAACTGGAGTCTGAAAAATTAACGGAAAAAAAAGATGGCGTAGGTTGACTACCTGTGACAGCAGAGCACTGCCCTCAGACACAGGGCCTTTGTCGGAGTCTTGTGGCATAAACCTGATAAATATTTTTACAGCTGGGACAGGTAATTGCCTTCGCTGCGATTACAGAGAATAAAAGAAACCCAACGGTTGTGTCAGAAAGTGTAGCAAGAGTCCTTTGTTTGCAGTGTCAAGCCTGGTCCTTCAGTTCAAAGCGCTGAGCTGGGCCCGTGCTGTGCAGCCAACTGCTGGCGGAGCGGCAGAGCCGGCGCTGAAGTACTGCAGGCAGCCAAGATCATAAATTACCTGTGATTTTTAGAAAAAAATCAACCGCTTTCCACCAGCTAAAGGAAAACTGTATTTCCAGTGACATGTTCACAAGGAAAGAGGAGAAAGGGAAATTAAAAAAAAAAAAATTAAAAAGCAGCTGTTGGGCTATTTCTGTGTTCTTAAAACGAAATAGGTTGCATATTTCACAGGACTGTGTTCGTAGCAGATTGTAAACTTGACTCTACACCATTTGATCCAGTGTAACTGGAGTCCCCAGACCTGTTCCTTTGTGATGATCCTCACAGGGGACAGGCTGTCATCTTCTCAGGGCTGCCATTGATTTTTTTCCACCTATGAACATCGGGCAGTGGAAACAACTGATCTTAATTTGCATTTGCACTGGATGCCGTTGTTCAGGGCTTTGCCTGTGGTTGGCCTGCAAGCCAGCAGAAGGGCGTAGCGACACCATGAGCCTCCCGTGCCGTGCCGTGCCGTGCCTCTCGCCCGCGGTCCTAGAGGCTGCGTGGAGTCACTTACCAACAGGAGCTGTGGCTGGCCCCCGCGGGCACACACGTCTCTTCAGCAACAGCCTTCATGCCTGCGGCCCGGATTCGGGAGCGGACTTGACCAGGGACATGCAGTTGGGATTTACATTCTCGGCACTCCTGAAGATAGCTGAACCTTGCAATTGTATATTGTAGGGGTCAGTCATTACCAAAACGTTACCGAACATATTTTTTTTCTCTTATCACACCCTGTGATCGCTCTTTCTCCTCCACTGACAAAGGGCTGGTATCCACAGATAAACTGGAAGTGAGAAATTTCACTGGTTTGATTGCAACTGGCGGACTGACCTGAAGAGCTATTCCCTACGCTAGCTCCGTAAAACAATAGCGAAGCAAAGTGAGTGTGAAGCTTTAATTTTCCCCCGGAGCTGCGGTAGTCCTTTTTATGCGGCATGTGGTGGCCTGGAGCCAAGGGCTTCTCCGAGAGAGGTGGTTTAACTGGGTACCACTTGCTCGTTGTCTGTAGCTTGCTGCAGTCAGATAATGAGAGAATGAGCTGGGTTTCTTTATAGTCATTGTATGCGCCTCATGAAATTAATGAATTTCTGTCAGAATTTAAAGAAAAGGGATGTGTATTAGGCTTCACAAAAGAGAAATGAGGGGGGTGGACTGTTCTGGCCAAGCTGGTTTTTCGTTATGTAAAAATAATTCTAAATAGAACCAGCAGCACTTGGCCATAAAGTCTTACGTGCTGAAGTGTTTATTCTCTATCTGCTTTACTTGATAAAATCCCCTAGGTGCCCTTTTAAAATAATCCTATTTCTCCCTCATCTGAGCGGCTTTTTGGCCTATTGGCAAAGATTCTGAAATGGCATATTTGCAGAAAAAATGAAGGGATCGCTTGAGATTTACAAAGCTTCACTCTTAACTGTTAGAATCTGAGTAAAAAGGTACTGAATGATTCGTAATTGGTTATTCATCAGCGGTTTCGTATTTATTTAGAGAGCAATTTCAAGGAGATGTTTTAGTGATTTACCTCAGCTGCCAGTCTGAATAACAAATCGTTCATTTAACATGCAAATTTCTAGGATTTTTTTTAAACATTGTGTTTCCTGCCCATATGCTGCCAGTCATTTGCATCACTAGTTGTCATAGACACGGCAGCAGCGCCAGACCAGGCGCTGGGTGGCCTTCGACCGTTTTGCTGCTTCGTGCTCCGCTTCAGGATTGTCAGGTGATCACCAGTCCCATCTGTGCTTATGTTAATCATCACCTGCACCTTCCCTGTCACACATCCCAAGGCTGAAAGATCATTTGCCGTGACCTTTTCCCTGTGCAACACAATGACTCCAAGTTACGGAGTTTCATCTGTCTCTCCTCCCTGCTTACGCTGTGAGCAGTTTCTCTAGCAGCATTTTGAGTCTGGCTCTTATAGAGAGAGATATATATGCACACACAATATGTAATTTTTATATATATGATTGTATATATATATAAAATTTAATTATTTCTTTGGTCATTCTGTTTTTCTCTGCTATTGCTTTTCATATTTTAAGAAGTTTCGTTCTGCTAAAGTTTTAATTGAAATTAGATAATAGTTGAGAGCTGATAACGGTTGCCTTTAATAAAGCTTGTTAGAGTTACACTTTGAAGCTATTTGAAAAGAGTGTGCCAAACTGATTTATAGTGCTTCTAGTATATATTTACACATAAGACAATGTATTACCTTTTTTTCTCCTTGCCAACTCTAGAAGCCCAGTCTGGGCTTTGAAATAGAAACCCAGAATACATGTGCCAAAACCCATGAAATGACAAGGGGAGTGAAGCTCTTGAGCTGGCCCTTCCATTAAAGTGTCCTCATATCCCATTATTTTTTACTTTTAAATGGCATTATAATAAAATTATTACTGAAATTATCATTAAAAGTGTTAATGTACTTAAAGCCTAAGTATTGTTGTACAGGGACACTGTCACTGCTTCATCAGTGAATCTGGCGAACTCTAAATTAGCGACACACCTTTTCTTAATGAAAACAATACTACTGCCACTATTAATTATTGATCCTATCTGTGCTTACAGAGATAAAGAGTGGAGATTTAGCTAATACATTTGTGAGCAAATGTTTTTAATAACCCTTTTTCCTTTGCCCAGCCTCACTGACCTCGCTGAAGGCATGACATTCCTCTTGGCTTGTTTGCTCCTTAGTTCAGCAGGAAGAGCGTAAGGTGCTATTAGAGCCGACCTGATCTTTGCCAGGGCATCACTGCAGCAAAATACCTGAGATGTCGCTGAACAATTTGCTCTGCCATTTCCCTCCTTTCCCTGCCCAGAGATGAGAAGATCCTGACTGTGCAGGCAGGGTTATCAAGGAGGCACATTTTGAGACAGTCTCTTTCCCCCCGCCTCCCAGTTTTCACCACCTCGAGAGCCTCATAACGTTGATTGCCACATTTAAGATTATTTACCTGTCGTTTTTAAGGTTTCTGTGAGGTGAAAAAAGTCTGCAGCTTGTGCTTTGCATAGTTTAAGGAGCAGGTGCGTTAGCCTTCCTTCATAAATGCCTTGTTATATCTGATGGGAAAAAAATGCTACTGCTGTGATCCCTTCCTTGAGGCCTGTGTGAAGGACACAGACTACATCCCTTTGGAAATTTTCTAATTGTGAATCAAATTGAAATGGGAGCAGAGGGAGAAAATGACAATGACGGAGTCAAATTTTCTTGGGAGCCCAGTGTTAGAAACATCTGGGTTTCAATACTCATTGTCCCCAGAGCCATCCGTTCAAATACAGTCTGTGCTGGCCTTCATCAAAGCTGAGGTTTGCTCATGTGTTTTCTTTATATTCAGGCTAGGTGAGAAGTTAAATACTCAAAAATGATGAAAAGCTAAAGTTCAGTTTTAAAATGCTTTCTTAGTAAACTTACTGTTCCAGGGACATCACCAGCCACTCCAGAATCGTACAGTTGTTGTGTTATGATGTTATAACTTTAAGTTTCATGTGTTGAAGTCATTTCTTAAGCAGTGGGTCTAACGAACCTTACAGCTTTGTGGCCTCTATGTTTCTCTCCCTGCCCTGCTGAACTGCAAAGGTCACCAGGCTTTCCCCTTACCATTGCGAACAATGCCTTCAGTCCTTCCTCTGCTACCACAGAAGCTGAAGCCATTCTCCTTCCAGGCCTCATTTCCTGCTGCACACATGCAGTTTTCCAAAATATTTCCAGTTTCAACAACACGCCATCTAATCTGACTCCTTTCTTCCCTCCTACACCCATTCATAACACACACCCCCTCTTCTCAGCCCCCCGCACCCCATCACCTGCCGAAAACATTGGCTCCAGATCTACAAGCAAGGTACCTGAGCCATGGTGTGTTTGCTCAGGACAGACATCAGCTGGGAGGACAGATGGAATGACTTACAACGCAGCCGGCTCCTCAGCAGAGAGCTTCTTTCTTTGTGTTTGAGCTCAGGTCCATTTTCAGATTGGTGGAAAATGCTCAAATATTCACGTGTTAGTGGAGAGGCCGTGTAAAAGTGAGAGGGTGGGAGCTGCATGGTGTAACCATATCTGCTACACGTTTTGTACAAAAACAAGACAACTTCCAAATCAACTACTTACATGACTGATTTCCCAACTTTTTTCTTGGAGGAGAAAGAAAAAAATTGTTTTGTTTTGAAAGGTCCAGGTCTGTTTTCAGTGCGTTGAGTGGTGGACTAACTTTTCAGGAGATGATGGCCAACGAGCGTACCAGGACCAGCGTGAGCACCCTCTGCAGGGTGCACCCTCTCTGGGTGCTCCATCTAGGAGGACTGATGAAAGGGAAGGGGAATGATCAGCTTCCACAGATTTGTTTCTTGGTTTCTGGTTCTGGTGTGTGCACGTCTTTGATTTTGCCCGTAGGCAGGGCAAGCAGAGTGCATGTCCTTTGTATTAACCACTAGACAGACCATATGACTGCACTCCTCTTTCCCTGAGAAAGCAGGTTAAAAATATCTGGCTGTTTGGTATCATCTTTTACTGTGAAATAATCTCCTGTCCTCATTTTATTTGAGCACTTACAAATTCAGCTTAAAGATCTTCCCTTACTTCCTGTGAGGTGGTGGTGGCAGAAACGAGTCCTTCCTAGCAAAGTGCCGAAGTAGGTTTTTAACTAAAAGCTTGCGAGTAGCATCATCGATCGCTCAACTCCTTCTCACCCTCCCCTAAGATCGGGCTGTCCAGTCCTGTGATTTCCAGTCCCATCCGCTTTCAAGCCAAGAAGAAAGCTGTCGCCCGGTGCAGGGCTTTGTCCTGTGCAACTGAAATCAGTAGGTGTTTGGTCTTCGCTTTAAGTGAGTCTATAAATGAGCTGGTACCTATATGCTTTGACTCCATCTATTTCCCACCTGGTGCTAAAACTTGGCGTTCCTGCTGTAGAAAGGATGAGCTGCTCTCTTCTCTCTGCCCCACTGATACCTAGTGATAGGAAGAAATGGGGAGGGGCAGGAGAGAGAAAGGAAGCAGTTGAGAAAGCTCTCCTACTGAGCCTAAATCACTGTATTTTTATTAAGAAACCTCCCTAACACGCTAGCCAGTTTCACTAATACTTTCCACTTCGGTAACACCTTCCAGCCAGGAATTTTGAGAGCAGATAGAAACTCACGCTAATTTTTAGCCTTGCTACATTTGATTCTGCAAGATGTGTGCAGAAACCACGGAAATGGAGTAAATCCAGGATTTGGCAAAGATCATTCTCAGAGTCTGTAGCAGAATGAAAAATATTCCTCAGGACCTGCAGCTCTAGTTTCTGTGTCTCATCTACAAGGCCTTCATCTCACATGTTACTGTTCATAAGTCTTAATTCTAACACATATGTATGAAAGCGAAAGCGCTCTCTTCTTTAGCTAATAGACTATAAAACTAAATACAATAAAAAACTGGCAAACAATTGACAAAAAGTACAGAAAAACTTGTTCTTCTTCCAAAGGAAGACAGCTTAAATATCGCAGAGAAAACAGTCTTGCTGCCTCCTCTCTTTTTAAAAAGTAATCTTCATATGAACAGCATACCCTATTCACCGTATTGTATTCAGTTCTGCATGTACTGAAATTTCAGAATAGTCATTCTGGAAACATTTTTGTTACCATTTCAGCTGAAGGAGTGGGCTATAATTTACAAACTTTGAGGAATTATTATCCAGCTGTGTTTTAGTTCATTTTCAGAAAAGAAGGGATTATGTTTCTATATAGAAGTCTTTATATAATTAATGTTAATTTGCACATGTTAATGAAGATGATCATTAGCAAAGCATTGTAGTTTTGTTCCTGCTGATTTTGACAGATGAGTTGAATAACATTCTGCTGTAATCAATGCAACATAATTTGTCCCTATTTTTTCTAAGCATTAACAACTATTTTACTAGAGGGTTTTTAATGAAGCCAAGGCATGATGACAGACTTTTAAGTGGGCTTTATCTGCCAAATAGCTTAAAGTATTTTTTTTTATGTATTGCTAGTACTCTGCAAAATAACATTAAACATGACTTGCTCCTAATGAGTCACTGTGAAAAGTGACAGACATCTTTTTGGCCGGAAATCCGTTCACAGCAAAGTATTCAGTAAGCCTGACCCACTCTTTGCAGGTTCACAACTTCTAATGTCTCTCTTACTGTCTGCATTAAGATAATAATACTAAGGGTAGAGCCCAGACACTCTCATGCCTCAGAAATCAGCTGAAGTAGTTAGTACTAATGGGAAACAGCTTAGAGAACTTTTATATAGCTGATGTACCTGTCTGCACCCCAAAGGGCTGCTCCTCCTGGGAGAAGAGCCCATGCACATAAACAGCTAGTAGGGAAGAAGGGGCTGGCGTTGTCCGTCTCACACACCTCCTGCAAATGATGTGTTTTCTACTCTGCATACACTAGTACTTCTAGATGAAAGTGACTCACTGACACTGAGCCACAAATTTGTAATGTCCATGCAGACAGCAGTCTTCAGATCAGGGGATCAAGTCCCTTAGGAGATTCTCCCTCTTCTGATAAATCCTTCCATTATCACAAGCTTTTTTCATTTTTTTGCACGTCCTTAACCGCTAAGTGATTGTTGGTAAATTATTTGTTTACTGTGGACAGCTTTTGTGTCTTCGAGCTTTGAGTCTCTAGTAGTCTTTCTCTGGTGAGGCTGCATAAATTCCTACTGCTAAGATATCTAGGACAGTCACCACTTCCAAGCATGCAGCTAATACTATCACATGTATATATAAATAATATCATAATCATGTATATCATAATAATATCACAGGTATACTATAAATATGTAATACTGCATGCTCATACAGGCCACCAAACTCACCAGAGGAGATAGAGGTGCTTGCTCGGGGTCGTTCTTACATTTCCAGAGAGAACAAGTCAAGTTCACCTCAGCAGGGGTGCAGGTGCCGAGTGAACTGTATGGAACTGGATTTACTAAATAACATCTCATTCCTTTACTGACTTTGTCCCCTTGTGGAGCCAGCACATGTGAGTTAATACATTGGGGTTCATCCCCTTCTGGGCAGCAACAGAAATGTTTGCTAAGTTCCAATTAGTCAAAAATAAGCAATTGTCTCGGTGACAGTAAAGGACTGAAGTGACTGGTACCATTGAGGCGCTCATTTGGAGAGCATACAGCTGACACAAGCACGAGAGCGTCTTTTGTCTACAGGATGTCTACTTTTATTGGTGAGGAATAATGGATCTAGGCCCAACCTCAGTGAAGCAGATAAGCTTCAGGAAAAAAAAAAAAAAACAAAACACAAAAATTAGACAAACCTGCTCTGAAAACTGTTAGAGGCCGGTACACATAGGACCATTCATTAGTTTCAGGTGGAACCACACTGAAAAGAAATCTTTCATCAGGCATAATGTCTTTACAAAACTTGGCAAAGGTTTCTTCTGTTCTTCTGCCATCTGTATTCTGTATAGATCACATATGATGGTACAAGCCTACCTTACTTTGTTACAATGTTGTATTTCAGTTAGCATTATTTAACTACAAGCCAACAAACAAAATGCTTGAATCGCCATCCTTTTCAAACAGACATGCTAGAAGATGACTCTGTGCTTTCCTTCACAGGAGGAAACTGAGTGTCCTTCATCTCTCTCTGTTATCAAAGAGAGGACAGCAGGTGAAACTCTAGAGGATGATTTCTTCCCACTGGATGATCTGTCTTCTGATGAAGAGTATTATATCGAAGAAAGCAAAGCAGCCCAGTTCAAGAAATCAGGCATGAGGCGCATAGATGATATCAAAAAGGCATTTTCAAGGGAAAACATCCAAAAGACGAGACAAAATTTTGGCAAGAAGGTAAACAGGCTTCGAACTAGAATAGTGACCCCTGAGAGAAGAGAGAGGATCAGGCAGTCAGGAGAGAGACTGAAGCAATCTGGGATAAGAATCAAGAAAACCATTTCACAAGCTGCTCCGACGAAGGAGACGTTCAAGATCCATAAAAAAAATAAAGAACGAACGGGAGCTGAAGGTCAGGAAGGGATCCAGGAAGCCGATGTGCACATTGCCTCTGAGCTCGCAGCAGCAGAGCCCTTCACTGAAGAAATCTCTTACACAGAAGTGATCACTAAGGTAAAGAAAGACAAGAATAGTGCAACAAAAGGTGCTTCCCCGTCAACTGAAAAAGGAGTGACAATCCCAGAAGTCGTTCTTAAGCAGGAAGGAAAAGAAGGAGGAGGAGGTGATGATGTCCCTCTGCTAGACTTGAAGCAATCGGCGTAAGGAATCAATTAGCAAACACACCGTACTATCCTTACTGAACAAGAGATAGCACAGTATGTGTTCACTCAGCTTCAGAAAAATGTGTGAATTTGTGTTGTATCACAAAACACGTCTTGGTGGTGTTCTATCATTTACACGGGTGTCTGTAGTGTTGTCTTCCTGACAAAAGCCAAGCTGTGCAAACTGAACGAGGGGGCTCCCCCTCTGTCTCGCAGTGTGCCGATAGCTATCATTAACCCAAATGGAACTCGCGTGTCAAAGGGAGATGGAAATCTGTATTTTCAAGATTGATTTAGTAGTCACTTCACAGCCTAATCACTCTCTTTATTTGTACGTACAACAGCATAAAAACATTTTCCATTATCTTATACCAACTCCTCTAATCAGAAAATAACAAAGCTATTACTTCATATTAGCAAGAGGAAGAACTATGAACAATGTCCATTCAGCAATACAAATGTTTCGTTTAAGGGCCCTCGCTGAAACAGCAGAAGGAGGAAATTCCTGCTTTATCCAGGGTGTGACAAAATGTGGCAGGAATGATAGGTTTTCAAGTAAATTGTGTTTTTTCTCAGTGGAAAAAGAGAAGCTCCTGAAATGACTAAAGACTATTCCAGAGTTCTGGAAGAGGAAGGTTTGATGTACGTAAGCAAAGCATTTTCTGCATTTATGGAGTAAGACTAAAAAAGCAGAAGACACATTAAATGTGGAATAGCAGGAGGAAAGGAGGATGAGGTCTCATATTCATGTTACGGAAAGGTGATTGTGAGAAAGACGAGGGTATGAAGCAGTAAAAGAGTAAGATTAATGCATGGATTCTGGATAAGTAGTGAAAACGATTAGAATATTGTAACTGAAGTTTCCTCGAGATCTTTTAAAGACTTGTTACTCTATCTAGAGGATCACAGGGCTCACGAACATAACTGACCAGACAAGGGCATTGTTTTGTTTTCCATGCTCAGTGCTTTTGCTGAGCTTCACTGCAATTAAAATCTATTCTGCAAAGCCGCCGAAGTACAGGGCCAATCCATAACCCAATTCTTTGTTTCCTATCGTCATCGTTATCGACCAGCCACAGCCTCAGGGATTATGAGACAGACACCCTTTGGAGCATGGAATCCTGTCACAGGAGCCAGTGCCCTGATACCAGATATGTTTGTAAACACGGCCGCTATGCTGACATGGGGTGCGGGACTATATTGCTCTCTTCATTCTTAAACAGAGTTGCCGTCAAAGCACTTACCTAAAGCAACGTTAGCCATGAGTATCTGTGTGAAACTTGTACAATATTGACAAAAGCTGTATGATTGTATTTAATATCTCGGATTCATTTTAACAGCAGAGCATAACTTGGTTATCTACATACATTGTTTGAGGACTCCAGCTAATTGTTAATCTGTAATTTAAATATAATTAGTTTGATTTCAAATATTCTGCCTGCCAGTTCTTTCATTTAGCCTGCTGTACATCACATTTGAAGTGAAACAGCTTTAGCAATAGTAACTAGGGAACACTGGTTGGGGAAGGTCAATGTTATACTATGTCAGTGACATTTCAAATCAAATGAATGTTGTCAGATTGGAAGCAGCAACTCCACTGAACGGAAGGGCAGGACAGGGCGAGAGAGGGGGAGAGGGAGAGGAAGACATGTCTTTCAACAGTAAATTGTACATCTCTGCTGTACTGTAATTACATGCAAAAAGAATAAAAGGTTTTGCTTATAGGATAGGCTGGAGGTTTTTTTTGGTTTTTCACTAGTTACAGGAAGTCTTTTCTGGAAGCAGGTGACTCTATGTTCTTCTTCCAGTTCCGTCTAAAACTGTAGCTATCTTCGGTGAAATACTGCACGGTTAGTCTGGTTCTTCTGTCATATGGCCTGCATTCTGTTCTGCAAGGCTGGACGTTTTCCTAAACTGACAGACAGGGTTTAGTTATTGAAATGAAAATGTCAAAGTTCAAAGAAGCTATTTCTTTGCATTTTTATACAGCAGAACACTAAGTGCTAGCACATAATTGCCTAGAAATTTTCTTTATATAGCATTTAATTTTCTCATTTTACTTGACAAAGAAAGGAAGTGATGCAGTTTCCATGGAGCTTATCATGTAGCACTGCATATAACCTCTATCAAATATGTATTTTTTACTGTTTACTGCTAACTGCAGTTGTTCAGAGGATGATTTGTTTTCATAGCGAGTAATGAGTTCTTCAGGTGTGCTCTTCATTTTAACTTATTGTCAATGTTACTGACGTGATTTTGACATGCACCAAGAGACCAAAGTTAATTGATTCCATATCCCCTCATACAGGTAGGGGATGGGGAGAACACTATGGTTTACAACCTCAAGTTCTACACAACAGCACAGCCTTTGGCTGCCTGAAGTCCCCATTACCTTTCTCATAATTTCCTAGAGCAACGATCTTGAAGCCCAATCCTTCACCCTTCTCAGAAACAAAATTCCCAATGAAATCGGTTGATGTACAGCTGTACTGCAGGGGGGCTTGGTGTGTATTTTTTGAACAGGCGTTTTCACTTGGTAAAATAATCTCACCGGCACTGCGTGTGCAACAAGTGCTGCTGCTTCCATCTCAGTGGGAGAAAGGGACCCTGTCCCTGTCTGCTCTGTTTTCCAAGAAGAAATCTGGCACTTTCTGCTTAGTTGTGGGTGGGAGGGTGAATATCAGACTTCCTCATGGAAAGAGGCCAGCAACTGCTAACTGCCGAGTACAACTGGTTATGGGAAAGGATGAACTACTTTCTTAGACACTAGCGGAAAAGAAATGGAAGTGTTTATACAAAAAATTAAAAGTGTTTACAAGGAGAAGGAAAGTGATTAACGAAGCACTCACTGCAAGTCCTTCTTTCATAACATCATCAAATTTCTTTTGCTTCGAATTTGTGCTAGTGAAAAAAGCCAAACATGTTTTCTGCCAGTAGCTGTCTGTCTATTAAAAGAGAAGTAGCAATCACCCTTCAATTACAGGGTAGACAGCAATGGTGGTAATAAACAAAAACCGAGGTGAATCTACTCCCAGAAATGGCCTGTGTCTTCTACTTTTTTTTTTTACCTAAACCAATGCAAAATACAGAATAAAAAGCCATGAAGAGGTTTGAGTTTGCAGGATCCAGGCACTAATGCCGACAGACTGAATATTAATAGAGCCAGACTGGTGTTCAGATGTGTCTGCCTTGAGGAGAGTTTCAAAACTTTTTTCTTGCTAATAATGGGGGGTGTGCACATCTTCCTCATAATGGGATACAGGTTCGGAAGTGAGTTAATATGTGCAAAGGCCACTACTCGTGCAAAGATAAACTCATCCGTTTGTACAATTTCTATGATCTTCAGCATAAGCAAGTGACTATTTAAGGAAATGGTAGCATCCATTTGTAAAAGCACCCAGTAAGTTTACAAGTGCAAAATCAAAGGAACTGTGGATTGGAATACATGCAGATAAACATAAAGTTTTACCATACGTTTAATTCATTTGTCATTACAGCTTTAATAATGCTATGGATGATAGGTTTTTAACTACAAAGTTGAATTTAAAAAGAATTACATATTATGAAGAAGTCTTGTATTAAGAAGAAAAGATAACATCTACAAAAGAACCACCATAAACGTTACAGCAGTTATCACTGTCATAAGCACTTTTTTCCTAGTGTTTCCATTATGAGCAAGCTAGTTGATTATATTTTCATTTGCTTTATAACAGTTGCCGAATTTTACACCTGCAGCTGTTTTTCCTCTGATATTCCCAGGTTAAATACATTTAGCATTTTTGCCGTTAACAGAGTAAACTGATCTATGTGTAATGAACACAAGCTCTATACATCACTTGTTAATTCCCATACCCCTATGAGAACGTAGCCACTACTTCGTCAATAGTAACAGAAGTCCCACTGGCTGCAGATTAATCTTCCTAGATGGTTCTTTCCTTATAGCTATCTGTTGGTCCTTATTTTGAATTGCAGAGCAGTGCAACCCCCCTTAAAGTCCAATGATCAGGATTCTGCACTGTTTTCAGATACAAAGAGAAAATGTACGTCAGATCTGTTCTCCGAGGCTTTTTGTAGACGGGGCAGGCATACACACTTCCTTGTTGCTTCTTTGGGTCATGCAGTGCTGTGGTGCTAACAGCATACACATGGACTACGGGAAGACTTGTGAACAGCACCTGAGAACGTGAAAAGACACATGGGGCTCAGCGTTAGAGAAGCAGGATAGGGTGTCTGAACTCCACATGCTGGAACTAGATTCAGTGATGGCCTCCAGCAAAAGCACCAGCACCCCAGCAGAGGTACGCATGAGAACACAAGTCCTTTGCTCACTACTACATTGACTCTAACTTTAAGCCAGTGGCAGCTCAGGGACAACAGACATCAAGAAGCCTGGAAGGAAAAGAAAGCAGTAGAAATCTGGAAAAGTGCACACCATGGAAGTAGATGGAAAAACGACAGGGTGCGTCTAGGAGGGAGAGAGACCATTGTCTTTTTTCCCATCCTTTGCCCCTTTGGCTAGTGTTCCCCATTCTTTTCCCACCTCCTATTCCCTGAATGGCAGGACTGGAGCTACAAAGGCCAAGCTGCGTTTAGCAAGCCTTGAGTGCTTATCCAGACTAGATCCCCTCAGGTCTTCCAGCAATATAAAGTATTCATTGGCGGGGTAAAAAAAAGATCCAAATGCAAGGCCAACATGGACATCCCAGAGCACTTGAGTAAACGCCATGTTTGAAGGTGTCTTTTGACAAACGAGGCAACAGCTGTCACCAGAAGCTACAGCTGGTGAGGTTTGGTTTGGAAAAAGTTTAATCTCAGCCAGACACAGAAGTTTTACCTACAGAGAAGAATTACCTCAACTCCAACTCCAGGACAATTATCACTGGTTTGGAAAAAGTCTACCAGTGTAGACAATGGCAGCTTTCCCTGGCAGCGCCACAGCATCTAATCACTACTCCATAGCTAGGTTTTAAATCTGCTTAGTCACATCAGTAAACTGTAACTCCACGCATGGATAACTGAGCATAGGCTTAGAACTAATACTCTTCCTCCTATTCAAAAACAAATGCCACGGATTTCTAGTCACCCAGACACTGACCTCCACAGCAGCTGTCATCAAACCCAGCCCTGAGCTTTGGAAGTTGTGATAGGGTCCCACTTGGTCAGTCAAAAGAAGGCCGACTATGAGTTGCACTGTTTTATTCAAACATAGCTGTGCTTCGAGGGCCCCTGAAGCCAAGGGGACCGGCATCTGGTCTACTGCCGCGCATCCTAAATTCATTTTCTACAGAAGTCTTTTTGTTCCGTTCCAGTGGGTAAACACCCTGTCCTCCTCCCAGCCCTGCTAGTATTTCACTCTTTTAAAACCTGTTGTGAAACCACTGCTGCAGGCACTCGGAATACTTCCTGGTGTGCCCTGAGCACACCATGTTATGCCACAGTCAGTCATGCTCACTTGGTCCTTACCTTTGGTGTCGACTCAACCAGCTTACTGTTTCTGCGGTCCCAACCTGCCCCTTCGAGGAAAAGGCCGTATATGTAAACCCCACCAATTTCAGCAGGAGGAGGGCCAGCAACATCTTCTTTCATCATCTTGGTCACTTCATTGTGTAAAACAACACTGTCGAGTGCCCAACCTTTTGCTAAATTCATGCGAGTTGTCTCTTGCCTCATAGCAGTTAGGAATCCCTAAGGAGAGTGAATATGACATAGAGTGTTTTAAAATACTTGAATTTACCCATTTCAGTCTTTTTCCCCCCTATACCATAGTGACATCAGCAGTATAAAACCTCATCCCACAGAATTTTATCTGCATACAAAATTAAGTTCCGTTGTGTAAATCCAGTGCTTTCCTACATTTTTCCAGTACCATGCATTCATCTGTATACTTGGTGTGCATGCGTTGGTGCTAAGAAGCCACCAAATTGGCTTATTTAACATATCTGAAGCTGCATGTATAACTCACCTCACCTCACATGCCTACTTTACAACCAGCCAGATGGAGAGAGGTTTACAAGGCTGCCAGATGAATGAGTTTCGTGAGGTTCCGAATACAGGTAATTGCTCAGCCGCAAATAACACTGGTATTTCGTGTGCTATATTACTCAACTTTTCTTATACCAACATTGTAAAATTGCTTTTCAGTCAACAAATCATGAAGCACTTTACAGAATACAAAGGAAGTACAAACTGGAATCATGCAATTAAATAGTGAAAAGCCTCTGTTACTTTGCTGAGTGCAAAGCCTTAATCTACTACAATAACGTACTGTTGTAGACACCAGCAAGATAAACTCGCAGCACTTCAGCAGCACAGAATGAAACTCACTCTCTGTTCTGAAAAGCTACAATCTCATGATATGGTTACAAGCTGTCACAAGACAAGCCAGGCTGAAGATGCTGGTTAGCTTCTCTCATATAACTGTCCACGTACGTTAGCCCCAAGAGACAGGAGGGTATAGACTGCTTTGCACTTCAGTGGACATGCTGTGGATGTACACCTTATTTTACCCTATGGAAATCCATTTGCATAGACACGATATGAATGAATAAAACGCAAAATTTGAAGATTTATTTTTCTTCAATATTCACAGTGCTCTGTTTCAGTCAAATGAATGGAAAGAAGTCAGGTGCAGAAACATTAGCACGGTGGTCTACTGAATGCAGGGGCCAATCTGGCTGCTGGGACTGGAGCGCTTGTTGCACGTGCTAAGCACTTTGTAGCTACTCAATACCCTTCGAGTTATGAGAACATGAGATAACATTCATGAACTCAGATGTTTTGGTTAACTGACATTGGTTCCTTCTCATTAATATCATCCCAGAGACCTCAGGAGAAGTGTATTAAAGAGGTTTTGTGATAGCACAGATAATTGTAACTGCGTTTGAAGTAGCTGAGAACTCTAGCATATAGCTAAGGGAGACAGGATTAAAGGCCAACTTCTTCTATCAGAGATGCCATTAAATCAAAGCAAAATCCTTGCAGTTAATTTGTGGAATTTTAATTTGTAGAAACATGCTAGTACCAATAGTTTAAAATACATGAAGTATTCACTGCCAGAAGGCCCCAAAGGGCTACTGGATCCCAGATAAACTGAAATATTAAAGAACGAAGAGCCTGAAGAGGACAGGACAGAGCAGTGACTGTATTAAGGGAATCGGTTCAAAGGCACTGTGGAAACACCAGCATGAAAGTAAGCTCAGAGCTGTGAGTTGTCTTCAGGGATAAGATTTAGACTGCAGACTATTCTTGCAGAGACGGCAGGACCTATATGCTGTGTGCAGTGGGACTCGTAACACTTACCTGCTCATTTGAATGAATCCTAGACAGTGTTTAAAGACTACAGCTGTGAGCTGGAGGCCCAGCTGGGTATCCCAGAGCAGATGAATGGCACAATAAACAGCAAGTAAGAATCAAGTGGCTTGAGGTGCCACTGTATGGCTGAGGGCTTGGCTCCCTCCAAAACCCTCTGTCAGTGACATAATGGACCACTTGCCATGATATTTGTTTCAATTTCTGGTAATCTTTGCCTTGTTTTGTTTGTTTGTGTGGCGCTTAGGTTTTTTTTGGAGGTGGGGGGCACGCTGAGATTTCAGAAATGGGGAAGATTATTTCTTCTTTCTTCACCTGCCTTTTCCTGAACTTCTGCCTGGCCTGCTCATTGAAGGCTGCTAAAGCTTTGTCCCTTTGCCTTCCAACAACCCATGCAAACTAAATCTGAACCTTCTAGCAAGGGAGAAGCAGGCATCCATGGAAGCTATGACAAGAAATATGGAAATCAGTTAAGTCTATTGCTTTCACAATCATATTGTCTCCTTTACCTTGCTTAGGAGGTTCCTTGTTTGTCACTTATTTTGCAATTTCTCCAGCGAGAAAATTATGGCAGGTTTACTAGAATTAAGTGGGCACTGAGCAATGGAGGCATTGTACTTCCTATTCTTATTGGTATTCACATTGCTTTGGCATCTAAGGGTCTTAGAAATAGGCTGAGGGTTCATTACACTAAGTACTATACAACCCGAAAGACAGTTCTGCCTCACAGGGCTTAAAATCCATATATAGGACAAGTGACAGCAACTGGATAGAGATGCAAACAAGGAAAAAATAAAACAGTATCAGCCACAATACAGAAATTGGGAGGTAAAAATTAGATATGCATAGTGTCAAGTTTTTTGAGGAAAATATCCAGTAACACCAGATTAACTTCCAGGAGGGAAGAAAATTCATGTTACTTCTTGTTTTGTTCACCGCAGTTATCTTGCCCCAATGCACACGCAGGGAATCAGGTTTCTTTTACGTAGAAGCCTGAGCCTGCTCTCATTTGTATCACTACAAATAAAGATTAACTTCTGTGAAATTGCTGAATTTATCCTAGTGTATAAACAGTCCAAGAGAAGGCAGAGCCAAGTCCTATGTTATTTATTATTGCCAGAATGCCTCATTCTCCCAGTGCTATAAGTCTACTTTATTGTCTTGTTTTATCCATGGCATTTATCCACCGACTATAAAGCAAACAGTGAGATCTATGCAAGTATGCAAATTAAAAATTACTTAGGAGCTGCATTTCATCTCACAAATGAAAGGATTTTTCTGACAATTTCTCAGGTATTACAAACAAGCCATTAGAACTGCAGCACTAATACTCATCCCCTCAACTTGCTTGAGAAGATGAAAATGAATTTTCTTAACATATGAAATACTGATTTTAAACACAGCAATATGACTATTAACAAAATAATAGTTAATTAAATAGAAAAGGAGTCTGTGCTCAGGTGAATTTCTTGTAGAATGAGACACTCCCACAGCCTGGGTTACAGAAAATGGAGACTATAACAATAACCAACCATCTGATTCTTAAGCTCATAACTGTCAGCACAAATAAATTTTTAAATCAGGTAAGCACATCTCATTCTCGGATTTTTTTCTCTGCATACTATGCATTTAGGAACTTTTAGAACTACGTGTTATGAAGTGTTTAATTTTCGTATTTCTGGAGGCTTTCTCACTTACTATGGGGTCTATTAAATCACAATTTGTTTGGGGACATTCTACTCTGATTGTTTGGCAACAGTTTTGAGAAATCTAGATGTATGGATCCAAAAAAATGTAGGATGCCCAATTTGGGCTGGCAAAATTTCAGAACTGACACAACCCCAAAGCACAAAAAAGCCACCTAAAATGGCCAATACAAAATCTGTATCAGCTCTTGCTCATCTGTAGTGCAAAAGCAAACCCCAACAAACCCAAAAGCCTATTAGGGTTGCATCCAGCCTGATCATCGTGAAAATTACTTTGGAGTATTTTAGAGTGCCACTGTCAATGTGTTGCTGACAAACCAAGTATGGAAGCATAATTATTTTATTAAAACTCCTACTCCTCTCCCTCATACCTTTGCTTGGGAACCCTTTGCTCAGGGATTCTGTGAGCACACTTCCATGCTATAAAGTGGTATCAGCAGACAGCTGACACAGACGGGATAGATGATAGATGGGTATTTCCCAGCAGTAGTCCTAGAGAATATTTGCCACTGTTGCTTTCTCTATTCTAGGCAGCTGTTTCAGCTAGCTTTTGCATTGCTAACAAGTACTGAGATTAAAATAGATCTTTAAAATAGCTTTTTGCTAAGGCTTCACAGAAACCTGTTGGCTGGATACTCTCACAATGACTCACTTCCACAGCTCCTACTTCCCACAAACATCTGTGGATCATAAAAAGCTTTAATGAATGTGGATAGCTGTGCAAAGAAACTACACATCATCTAGGTATGTATACTTTACTTCTTTTAACTCTGTTCTCAGCTGCTCCTTTTTTTGTGTTTCATTTTGTGCCAGGTTTTTATTTTAGATGGTGCAGGCGAGAGGCTGTATTTTTTATATGTCTCTGCAGACCAAGTCTGGCACAATTCTGGGGTGGTATAAATAACAAACCTTCCATTTCAAGGAAGTGATTTGCAAGGACTGAGAGCCAAGTCTAAATCTCTTCTTCCGATGTCAAAATTTTGAAACTTACCTTGCTTTGTATTCAAAGGGTTTTTCATAAAATGAAAGAAAAACAGATTACTGTAACAGAGAAGGGGAAAAAAGGAGGATAACAATGAAAAGTGAAAAGATTTATTTACCCAATTTCCACACTATAATTAAAGCAACCAGAAGATGCATTCCATTATTTCAGTAACGTTGTTTTGGTCTAGCAAAAATTTCTTCAATAGATGCTGAAGTTAATTCAACCTACATTTATGCTAAAAATTGAATTTAGATTACACCTCGTATAGTCACAACTGAGTCAGCTTGAAGTTCTTTCAAGGTCTAATTCAACTGTTACATAGGAGTTAGAAAGATCAATCTGGCAGTCTCACCTGTGGATTAAAGAATCCTGTCATCCAGAACTGATTTGGTCGGCCATCCTGCAGCCAACTGCTGAACTGCTGGTTTCTTTCAAGAAGCTCAGTAAACCAAAATCCTAAAGTAGCCGACTCCCAGGAAATCCTAAACCATAGTTTTGGAATTCTAGCATCATACATATTATCTAAAGCATCTTGCAATTCTTCTGACATAATTATGGTTCCTGAAAGATAAGTAAAGCATTCAGAATGAACTTTCCCCTAGCTTGCAAAGGCAATTAAAGCTTCCAAATAACATTCTGAGTCTAATAAACCCTCTTTTGTGTGCCTTAATTGCACACCTGTTGCACTAAAGTCTTATCAGTTTGCAGTTAATTTGCTCAAATTTACAAGACTTGATTCAAAGTTAAAGTGACAAGATAAATGATATTTCTTCTGTTATTGTGATTGGAAATAAAGATTTTTTTTTAAACAGCTCCTTCTCCCTCACACATAGTATTTATATTCATTATATGCACACTGGTTTTGGAATGTGATTAATCATTTCAATGTTGTTTATGTATTTTAATGGTTCCCACATACATGATCAGTGATAGAGATGTACTGTGTAACTCATCTATATCCTAAGCATGAACTGACAGTGATTATATTAATGAAATTCACTGCTATTAATGATAACTTTGTACATTTCCATTATCAAGATTCCCAGTGGGAAAGCAGTACATAGAATAAACCTAGAAACAAGATTTTTATGTAATTTTTTGGTAGTGGCAGTGCATACCCACATATTCCATGCATAGTACTATTGCCTCCATTAAAATATTGGCATTTACTAAGACAATGATGTTTCAGTGACACTCACCATTCCATGTCCCAGAAGTTCCTACATCTTATCAGCTTGTACTCTCAATAGTACTGAGAGCTGGCACATGGCCATGCTTCAGGATGTCTTCCCTATTCCAGCTAAAATATTTTAAATTATAGAAACTGATCTGTTAGCCCCATTCCAATTAAATGTTCATGTAATACCAGTGTTCAATGCATCATCATACACACAACTGCTGTAATTGCCACAGGGATTACATGAGATACCAAACAGAACTGGGTGGCTTCCGCCACAGAGTATGTAAAGGAAAGAGAAGTGGTCTGGGTGACTGCAAACAAAAGCTGCAGTGGCCCATCTCAAATCCCTTCCTTCCATTGAGGTTGGCAGGCCCCCAGTTCAGGGGAACGAGAAGAACATCCAGAAAGCAAACACCAGCTTTTTATTTAGAAGAATGCAGTGGCCAGGCTGAACACTTGTATAACCGTGTGTGCAAATCTGGTACTTTCTACTATATATCAATGGCAAATAGGCTTCATTTCCTTCTAGCAGATAATAGGCTTCATTTCCTTCTAGCAGATAATGACCTCGTCTCATTTATACACACATCTTTTAGAGCAACAAATGCTATGAGAAAACCACCAACTTTTATAAAACTGTAAATATTGAAAAATCGCCCATTCTGCTGTGGTGGTTTGACCCTGGCTGGATGTCAGGTGCCCACCAAAGCCACTCTATCACTCGCCCTCCTCAGTTGGACAGGGGAGAGAAAATATAACAAAAGGCTCATGGGTCAAGGTAAGGACAGGGAGAGATCATTCACCAATTACTGTCTCGGGCAAAACAGACTCGATTTGGAGAAATTAGTTTAATTTATTACCAATCAAATCAGACTACGATAATAAGAAATAAAAACAAATCTTAAAACACCTTCCCCCCACCCTGCTTCTTCCTGGGCTTATCTTTACTCCCAATTTTCCCTACCTCCTTCCCCTCAGTGGTGCAGGGGGACGGGGAATGGGGGTTGCCATTGGTTCATCACATGATGTCTCTGCTGCTCCTTCCTCCTTAGGGGCAGGACAGATCGCACTCTTCCCCCGCTCCAGCGTGGGGTCCCTCCCACGGGAGACAGTCCTCCGCGAACTTCTCCAACGTGGGTCCTCCCACGGGCCGCAG
>JAVKLA010000047.1:12453004-12523008 GCA_034782735.1 Sagittarius serpentarius | reverse complement strand
CTTCCCCACGGGCCGCAGGGGAATCTCTGCTCCGGCACCTGGAGCACCTCCTGCCCCTCCTTCTGCACTGACCTGGGGGTCTGCAGAGATGTTTCTCTTACATGTTCTCACTCCTCTCTCTGCCTGCAGTTGCACAGCAACTTTTTCCACTTCTTAAATCTGTTATCCCAGAGGCGCTACCACTGTTGCTGATGGGCTCGGCCTTGGCCAGCGGCAGGTCCGTCTTGGAGCCGGCCAGCATTGGCTCTGTTGGACATGGGGGAAGCTTCTAGCAACTTCTCACAGAAGCCACCCTTGTAGCCCCCACTGCTACCAAAACCTTGCCACACAAACCCAATACACCTGCATTCTCTGTAATGGCTTTGTAGTCGGGTTCAGAATCATGTTTTGGGCTAGCTAAATCTTTTATAACACAATTAATAAACCTTCTCTTTGGGTATAAATCTTCCCTAACATATAACAAAGAGCACCAACATTTAAGAAAGAAGCCACTCTGTGTCATCTCCCCTTTGCCTGAAAAAAATGTAATATTAGACCATGCACTCTATTCACCCTCTGGAAGCAGAAAAAGTGGAAAAAGTCATGCAACACATGTTGGTTTCAACTTCGGAACAACCGTAGTGAGGGCAGAAAACAAGTGACGAGCGTCCCATTTGAGCCTTGGGGATCATTACCATACAAACTAAGAAAGAAAGAACGAACTCTTCGATCTCTTGTTCTTCTTTGTTTCTACACTGATGCAGCCAACTTTCTCCTGCAACAAGGGTTGTAAGAGAGACACATTTTCTTCCCTATTCTTGTGGGCAGGCTGGAGCTTTTCAAATAGGGAGATTACAACCAGTCTCTGCCCCGAAGCATGGTGAAATCTCTTAGGATGTCTGCCTGTTATGACTCAGAGCAGCTGCTGAGAACACTAAGCCAGGGTATTCTTGAGGATGAGGCATGTTCACAGTTCTGGCCTTGCCCATATAGCTGCATAAATATTCCTAGTGAGTGGGTGTCATCTCTGGCAGTAGGCATACCATGCTTGAATTTCAGCACTAAATGACATCTGTGGGTGTGGGGAAGCATTCCTGCAGCTAAAATACTCTGATAAAAATAAAAATAATTAAAAAAATAAAATAATTGTCAGAAATAAAATTAGTAACACATGAAAAAAATAATGGCATCTTTCTGGAGAAAGGTGATACAGGAGTTTGAAAAACTATATTTGATAAATTGAATCAGTAGCACAACACCATAGGCTTCTCACATTTAACTTCTGAGAAGCTCAGAGCACTGGTTACCATATGAAAAGACTGAATGTCCTATGAACTTAACATGACAGGCTTGAATGTTCTATGAATCAGACAGGCCAGCTGTTTATAACTTGGTTATTTTGGGGTTTACTTTGTGATACTCCCTTTTTTGAATGGAATAAAACCCATCTGATGAAAGGTCAGGCCAGTTAAAGACATTAGAGTATTTCCATGCTTCAGAAATACTATGTACTGTAACCATACTGTTTGCACAGTACACAGTTCAGAAATTAGGATCCTCCTTTTTCATTGCCCTAAATTTATACCGTCTCACTTCTAAACCACATCTAAATCTATTCAATTGCTGTGTAGTGAATAAGCCAAATAAAGCTCAGTTCTTAGGATAACTATTTTTTATTGTTAATTAAAGTAAATAGTCTGTTCTTTTAAATTGATCTGGTTTTAGGGTGATTCATTCAATAAATATAATGCTTTGAACAGACTACATCAGGACCTTGTATTATTTCATGGAGTCATCCCTTTTCACTACCATACCTACCACAAGCTGAATCTGAAAACTATGGAATTTGTAAAATTTGGATCTACATTTTGAATTTCACATTTGGGAAAGCCTGTATCTGGACTAGAAAACGTGCATATCTCATTTACATGAGTGGATAAAGTTAGGAAAAAAAGAAGGACCTTAAAACTCCAACGTGAACCAAAAAAAGCCTCAATCCACTGACTAATTCTCTTCCCACAGGCACAAATGTGAATCAAGAATAACCAGAATAATTATGTAGGATATAAATGAGATGAGAAGAAGCTAGTTTCTCCATCAAGTACAGCTTGCCAATAGCTGACATCATTATAATAGGACTGGGGACTATCCCTTGAGAACAATACTTGCTAGACAATAAGTCTCTTAAGCTAGCCTTAACAGTACACGGAAAAATCTCAGTGAAAGCATCAATCCATTCTTGACTGTCACAGTTGCAACTACAGAAGTTGATCTTTTCAGTCTTTAATCCCCACTCAAGTTTACCTCCCAAGCAACCAGGTTGGTTATTGGACCTGTCACTTCTTGCCTCCACCACCAAGCTGCAACTCCCTCTTCTTTGTTGAACATGTTGAAGAGAAAATCCCAACTTGCTTGTAACTTCGTAAGCTTTCCTCCCTTTCTGCCTTATGGCAACAGGTAACTTGCTTGTGCTATCCCCAAAGAAAGCATTATTTATTATTCCGCCCAAAGGTACAAAGCATATGGAGTACTAGATAAAAACAATAAAAGCTAATGTATGTTTCCCCATACCTAAAACTTAATCTTCTTTTTGCAAGCTTTAGTATGTTTCTGCTAGCTCAGTGACCACCATTGCTGTGCTGAAAGAAGTCAACTTTGCTTCAGGCAGTTCTTTGGGTATTTCCCCCTTTCTTCACTTGCAGCACTTGGGCACTTCCGCATTTGGAGGTGATTCCCAGGAAGCTCTCAGAAGCTCATTTAATTCCACCATGCTCTTTTAATCCCAAGGCCCTCAACAATTTATCACCTCCTTTTGCTTCTGGTCTCCAGAACAGAAAGAGTAAATCAGGCAGCCGAGCCCTGCAATGCACAACACTCTCTCCATTTTTTACTTGTAGTCTGTGGTATTCTCTCCAGCTGCACCTAACCTTTGCCCCTGTTCTGTTTTCTGTTTCCTTCCCACCTTTCTTTTCTGGTCCAGAATCCTCTGATTTAATTCTTCAAGTCAGGAGAGGTGAAAGGAACTGAGAAACTTGAGTAGCATGTGATTTTTCACATAGAAGAGCACACAAATCCTAGATTCTTGGCAATAGCTAATTCCTTCAATCAGTAAGAAGGCAATTTGAAATTAACTTTGCAAATTGTTCCGAAAACTTACCAGCTCCAGTACTAAATGCATCTGGCTGCACCCACCAAAGAATGAAAATAAAAATTTTAAGGCAATAATTTGAAGATGAAAATGCATGTATACCTCCCAAAAAGTAGTACAAATTACTACCTTAAGCTAGAGTAATACAACAAGCAGGTAAACTATTTTCTGCAGTTTATCCGAAATGTGCAATGTGTGTTTCTAGACAGTTGTCCTGGCTAGCCTCATGGCAAGCATATATAACACTTACTAAGAAGTCCAGAAATAACATGCCACATTTTGTACAAGACAACAGGAGGCATTCTGGCATTCTTATCAGTATGAGAAGTAAATAATGGACGAGAGCTGCTGAGCCAAGAAGACATACTAGACTGACCCCTCCGTTCCTCAAATGAATTCCCCATTGTTACATTCCATTAATGGACTCACTGAGTGCTCTTAATCATCTTCAAATAAAATCCTCATCCAAAAGTGGAATACACAGATGATCCCTACAAGACTCTCACACACACACTGGAAGAATTAGTAAGGTAAGAGCTCAAGATCTTTCAGTCCTGAAGTCTATTACCATCGTTAGCAGGCCAAACTAAAATTGTGTTAGTGTTAGCAGTCTTAAAGCATTACGAGTCAAAACAGAACTTAGCCAGCCAGTGGGAATGAGCCCATACTCCTTCCCTTTGTGGGAAATTACCTTTCCTGTGCACTCTGGCAAGACTAGTTTCCTGAGCTTCAGTTTTTCACCACATAGATTAGAATAAATTATCAGCTACCTCTTTTGGCTCTTTTGGAGTTCATTTATATCCCTGTTGTAAGGTGCTACATACAACGAACTGAAATCCCTCGCAGGAACATGATGTTAACAGTTATTATTCAGCTTTGTCTGAATTACGAAGTTCCAAAAATATTAGAAACACATACAGAAATGCATAATTTTTGACTCTCCAATACCTTCTGTCTCAATAGTCTTACCTGTATTGTCTCACATGTCTCAACCTAGCATATACCTGAAACATGCTAGTGTATTAATTTTAATGAGTTTTCATGCATATAACCTATGCGTCATTTAAAGAACATGCACATGGTATACATCTGTGTGGGTAAAAAGAGGGCAAATAGCAAAGTCCCATCTCCCCTTAGTAATATCCTTGTTCCTTATCCTATTATTCAAAAAGCTGTGATTGCCCTTTCTTTCAGTGTAGGAAAAGAGCAATCTGTGATTTATTTTTTTTTTCCAAGTCCTGGCCTGTAGGTTATGTATGGTGTGCATTATATGCATGAAAATATGCTACATGATGGGTGCCATGTTGCAGTTGCAGTGGAAAGTGTGCGTAAGCCTGGTAGAGCTTCTTCATGACAAATGCCATGATGACTTCTGAAGTAGATATTTGTATTGATTCCACTTCTTTTGCCTTCTATGTTGGTCTTACGGCTTATGGCTCCCGTAGGTACTTGTCTTGCAAGTACTAAGAAAAATGTAAGGAACAAAAACTCTGGGCCTGTGGAAACAAATCTTTACACATTACAAGTTATGTAAAAGCTTTTAGAGGGATTGCTGTATTCTCAGGCAATATGTTAACAGGAAAAGAACTTCTCTCTCGAAACTCTGCAAGTACTGCACAAATAGCAGCAGGAGTTCTGTGGTCATGTGCCACATATGTGACAGGAAAGGATAACAAATCCAAGGTTTCTTGTATGGTCTTCACTTGTTCATGAAGTAGGCAGTTCCAAAAGGATTAGTCTGAAAACACAAAGCTATAAGGTACCAGAAAGTGGATGCCAAGTGGATGCAGTTTTATGACCAAAGTAGAATCTAGATATACTCGTAAATAAATGAGTTAAGCATTTGTTTCTTTCACGACGAGCCCTTAAACAGAATGTTAAGTAGGTTAAAAAAAATCAGGAAATAAAACCAAATTAAAAGCTGTGCTTATTTCCATTGCCAAGGATTCAATATCCAGCTTCAGTGCTACTACAAGCATGCTCCACTGCTGAGATTTGTGGAAGCCACTCAAGGGGGACTAGGGATAACTCCCTAAGAATCTCTCTTCTCACTTTCTCACCAACAGAAGACACACCAAAACGCTTACCACTCCTACTTCAGTGCATGGAGAAATAAGGAGAACCCCCCCCCCCCCAGTCTCACAGGCATGCCACATTCAGTTCCCCTCTACTCAAACAAACTCTAAGAGACTAGGAATAACTGAATGGGTCATTAGATTTTACTGCATTTAAAGACACTATCGTCATGGGTGGGATGGGGGTTTGAAATGCCCACTCTCCAACAAAGAGCTAGGGTATTAGGATTCTGTGCCAGAGGCCTCTGTGCTTCCATGGGAGGAAGATAAGGCACGTACACAGGAACTCTATAGCTCATATACTGCCCTACAAAGAATATGTTCACCTTCTGCCAGGGGCTCAAGATCTGATGTTCATAACCCATTAGGACTGGGAGTTTTGGTTCAAGCCCCATGTCTTACTGCTCCTCGTCTCTAAAAAGATTCCTCTATTTGGAACATAGCGTCTATTTAGTTCACTAGAGAGGACAATAATCATTGCTGTTTTCTGATTTATGTGAAGCTCTGTATTATACCAACTGTGAAATAAATTCTGGGCAATCAATAAGTAATTAAAACAGAACTAATGGTTGGGACATAACTGAGAGTAGAAGTGCAGCTACAGTCTAATTATTACAATTTGATCCAAAAAAAGGTATCCCTCTGGGCAGCAAAGTTTATTGGTGGAGATGCAGGCCTGTGGGGCATCGCTGCCAACAAACATGTTGGACACATGCTGAGCATCCTCACCCCTCCCAAAAGCTGAAGACTGCTTAAGCTGCCCTCTGGATAGAGGGACAAAACAGCCACTGCTAATTCCCTCAACATCCCCAATGTTCAGCTGCACATGGGCTCCCACTGAGGAGGGCTTTATATTACCTCAAATGTAACTCAGTGAGCAACAGCAAAATGGCAACGTCCATCTGTTCACATCCAACCTGCAGAATCAAATATTCAGACCTCCTTTCACAAAGCTACATGACACAACATGAAGATGCGCTATTTTCTTTTTCAAAATTTGTTTGAAAATTTAGATCTGCTATAAGTGGGTGCTCAGGCGTTAACAGGTTCACGAAGCCAGAGCTAGATGCATGACCAGGGCAGGTGTCAAAATTCATATGACCTGTTTGAGCAGGCAGATCACTTTACCTCACTGTAAAGAAAAAGCACCTCAGATGATCTGAGACTGTAGTTGACTAGTTTTGGGGGAGAATCTAGTGTGAGATTTTGGGGTTTTCCCCTTTTCTGAAGCAAGAGAGAGTGCCTAAATGTTGTTTTCGTCCCCTAATTAATGGTCTACCGCATGCACTGGATGTATCATGAATCTGCCGGAAGCCATTAATAGTTATTATTCACTATACATCCAATTTTGTTTTCAGAGCCATTTTTCTCTATATTTAACTTGCCTGTCCCTAAGAAAATTATAATGTTTTAGAGGATTGCACAAAAGTTACAGCATTAACTTGATTAAACACCTGGTAGAGGACTGTGCCCACTGTGGAACTGAACACTAAGTGCAAATAAATTATGTTACTCATCCACTCCTCTGCAGACGATTGTACATTTTGAGAATTTAAATATATCTGTCACAATCAAGGAAAGATTAATACTTTCTTGGATGGAAAGCATTATTTTAATTTACTTGAAAAGGGACTCTATGCACATATAAAAGGGAACTTTCAGCTCAGTATGGAAACAGAGGACAATTGTTTCTTCCAGCTTGATCTTTGCGTAGGTTATTACAGGATATGGAAGCTAATTAGCCTTGGGCACATTTATGAACCTCTTTCCTAGATTCAGATTGTAGGCATGATGTTTCTGAAGCATGCATTGTTGCCTCAGTGTATCATACAAATGATAGGAAAAAAAAATCCCTTTTGATTCTTATGTAGAAAAAATACAAATTAAAAAAATCTCCCCTCATGAAAGACTTACTGTCAAAAGACTGGAAAATGCCAGTAAGACAGATCACAGTACTGCTATCACCTATATCAAAAGGGACTAGTTTTGAGGCACTGACCCTGTGGGGACAGTTTGCTCTCTCAGATATTTTCTGCCTCTCTACTTATTAATTCAATATTATTAATTCAAGAAGCTTGGCTGAGCAACAGTATACCTTCCTTCCTGGATATTTCAGCTCTTGCAGATGAGCAAAATGGGAAGTGAAAAAAAAAGCAGATGGTAACATCATCATCCCTTCTTTTTCCTCACTCCGTTTCTGATCAAATTTTCCATCTGCTTCTCGTCGCCTGTATTCTTGATTTATTTTAACTACCTTCACCATTGCTCACTTTCAGTGAATACTCCTGTCTCTGAGAGAGAATGCTGTTGCCTACCTCCTGTGACAGCTAAAAGAAGAACCCTATCACTCTCTTTTGACTGGCACTCCCACTCACTTCAGCTTCCATTTAGAGACATCCTATTTGGTATAACCAGTTTCACGAACATTGCAAATCTCACTTTAGAGTCTTTACCACCTGGCCTTCTGAGTGCCCTGTCTCTCAGTTACTTAGCAGCAACACTTCTATCTTGTTCTATATTATTATGTCTCAGCTTAATTTCATAAATGACTCTGGCACACGACCTGTGGACCTAATCATGCAATTCAACTCCTCTGAGCTCTGTAGAGATCCTAGGGAGAATCACAGAAGTGTAGTAGTGCTGTGGGACATGAACTGCAATACTGGAGCACACGCATACAGAATAAATTAAGGTGGAGTGTCCTTAGAGATGCAGTCTGGAGGCTTTAAGAACTAGAATTAGTAGTTGTATGATAAAGAGAGAGAAAAAGAGAAAAACTGGGGGAGGGAGAGAACAAAAGAGAAAGAGGCAGAAAGGAAGGAAAGGAGGGGAAATATCTACGTAGTTACATAGTGTAAGCAACCACTAGTAATAAATCTTGCATCTTAATTAGTACATTTTTTAATACTGTAACTCACCATCAATAGCCAATTTGAGATCAGTCAGTGTAGTTCGTACTCTTGATATAACATGTTGCATGCGGTCAATTTCTTGACGGAGAAATATGTTTATGGGTTGAATAGCTCCCATCTTTTGAAGCTGGGCTTTCACCTAAACAAGAACAGTGCAATGATCATAAAATTTAATCTCCTGTTTCCCGTGCAATAATTTTTGAAAGCAAAAGGATGTTTTTTCAATTGTATCGCATAATTCCTGAGAAAAGAAACTTTTATGTAACAGATGGCCATTCAAGTCCTGTGCCAACTGTAAGATATAGCACACTGTGACTCATTAGCTTACCAAAAGGAGCTTCTCCATCATTCTAAAGAGGGAAACTTCCCTCTTTTTGAAGGGACACAGCAGTTCCTTCTGTCCTTGTTAGGCTGCAGGGTCTTAGATCTTACCCAAAACCTACATGCTATACAAAAGCATATGTTCAACAGTAACTTCATATTTCCAAATTGTGCTAGGTGAACTTTTTCACCTCTTCTTGCCCTGCTGAGCTGAAATAATGCTACAAATGGAGTTCGACTTAACAAGCGCAATGATACATAAAAGCTGCTACTTCCAATAGCACGTGACTTACTCATAAGACAAGGTGCTCATGGATGCATTACTAGAGAGGCAAGATTGCCAGGAATAATACAGATGCCACAGAATTCTGTTACACTATTATGTGCACCACTTTGTAGGTAGAAGTTTTTGGCCTTCTTAATTTTGAAGGATAACAGTTTCACCCATATTCAACAGAGAACATTTTCAAAAAGAAATTACTCGTCTATGTTAGTTAAGGACATGTCACAGCAAAAGTAGCAAAAGCATTCCCTGTCTCACTTTAGCATATCATGCACATACAGTATGCTTCAGACATACACTGTATATTCCATGTATATCAAAGATCACTGTATACGACAGTGCATGAGAGAGGATTTAGCAGCACCTGCAGAAATCGTAGTGGCTATACCTCACATAGTACCAGAATTCTTGATTTTTAAGGCTTTCAAGTGTTTTTCCCCACTACGACTCAGATTTCAGAAAGCCAATGGCCCTCTGTACTCGCTACCACTCAGCCACATGCATCATCTCTCACAGTGAAGCAGCCTGAACCCTGATCTTTGCCATAGTCGCTCCCTTCCCTCTGCAGGTGAAATTCTGTAAGGGGACTCTGGAACCAAAAAGAGATCTCAGACAGTAAAATAAGATCCTAAATCCAGATACCTATATGGCCATTAATTTATTACAAAAGAGCTGACCCATAGGATCAGTTTGCTAAAACAATTTAAGAGCTTCTTTTGAGCTTACTAACAAAAGATGAAGAGATGAAGAGTTGGAAAGTCTATTCTTTCAAAGAGTAGAATATAATTGGAATTCTACTGCAGGCAGGTAGAAACCACAAGATTTGGTATAATGCATGCTGTTTCATCAAGGCCAGAAGTTCACTTGATCTTGCTTTGTGTTTTTCTGGATATACTCATATATCTCATTGTATACATTATTATGTATACTATACATCATATACACATAGTAAACATTACTAAAGATCTTATTATTACACTGAATAGCAAGTTTCTGCAAGAGGAATATAACAGTCAAGTAGTTACAATTGCTAGTATAAATGAGTCAATGCTTTGACAATTTCGAATTCTCAAGTTTCAACTCCAAGCCCAATAAAATACTCTTTTTCAACTTTTTATGCTATTCTCCTTGGGAGACAGCTATCAGCTAGGTTATTCATCATATTTTAATCACAAGGACCCATGACTTTTTCAGACAGAATGTCCAAGAAATAGGTGCCAGCTAATTATGCTAATGATTTGCAGTGTGACAGTTCATTTTACAGACTGAGTTAATGTGTTTCTTCCTGTAAAAGAGAAAAAACTACTAAAATCCGCTCTCTCGAGACTAGAGCTGAGACAATAAACTCTTCTTGGATAATTCACACCATGAAGTATTCTGATTTTTTTTCATACAAAATCCAGGGAAAGCTTCTGCTTTCTGAAAATTTCACAGGAATTGATAATTCTCCCTCTTGCCAAAAAAGTAAAAAAAAATTGATTTTTTTTTTCCAGAATACTTAGAAGTTTAGCACATGCCACTAATAAGAAAGGAATTATAGAGAATATAGTGCATGCATTTTATCCTTTATATAAGAAATACACTTTTTCTAGTCTACAAAGCATATGTTCCTTTTGGGGATCGTTTAGAGGAAGAATTTCTCCTGTTTGAGGAAAAATTGTATGGAAGATGATATTAGAGGGGTTATTTTCCAAAATACTTGTATTTATGAATCTACAAAGAGAAGATGAAATAAATATTCTAAAATATTACTGTACTGATAATCATATAATTAGTTTAATTCTCAGAATTTAAACATTCTTCTGATTTTTTTCATGTACCTACAAAAATACCTGTGATGTTTTGAACAATGGAATGAACCAATAATGCAGAAATTTGTTAATACATCCTAGACACGTTCACAGCACTCAGCCTGAAGCACCAAGCACAACCAGATATGAAAACTGAAAAAAATTACATAATTCCTACCTTATTCTATACAAATCAATCCCGATTTGCAGTGAGATTTACTAGGTGTAACACAGTGCCTTTCTTCAAAGTCTTGCTGTTAAGATTAGTTTTAGATACCAGCTCTGAGATATGATTGACTGTTTTTGTATTAGAATTCTTATCAAGCAATCGGATGACTTGCTTCCAATGCTGTATTTATTATGACATAAAGAGATAGATACTGACTGACAGAAAACCCCTCAAAAGACAAAACTCACCAACCAAAATAGCCTTTCTGAGATTAATATACTAATTCCATAAAGCCTACTTACAACATCTCCTTTTCATTATGCAAACAGCTGTCATCTAACGTAAAACAAGGTGATTTAAGAAAGGAGCAACTAAAATCATAATCTTAATAGCTTTGTCTACATGATTTTGTAATGCGTATCTCTACTGCGTCAGATTCCTTTATGTACATTTCTTACCTGTCCTCAGGTCACCACCAACTCCTTTGTCAGAACTACTTTATAGGACATTCAGCAGAAAATCAGTTGCTGAACTCATGCCATTTAATGATCGGTGATCAAATTACTGTAGTAGTAACTGCCTATAATTTTCAGTAAATGCTATTATTTTCAATTAGACTTGGTTACTTGCTATACTCTCTGTCAGCAGAAATTCAGTCCATCATTCTGTGAGATGCTGTAAATAAGAGGCCTGAATAAGAAAGACAACCTCAAGGTGTGTCCAAGCGAAAGCTCTTTTCAAGTGGTGTCAAGGACCACTTCCCTGTTGTATACAAGGAAGCGGGCAGTGAAATATGTAGAAAATAGCTAAACCTCTAGAGCTGGGTGACCACCATATCTGAAAGGGTTGTAAGTGAACCAGAGACACCTTACAAAAGCATCTACATTAGTGTTTCAGTTCATACCCCGAACTTATTTTTGTAGCAAAAAACCTGCACTGAAAAGTAGACTCCAGGCACACAAACTGGCTTAGCTTCAAATTAAACTAACCCAAAATGTATGCTTCAGGAAGTCTAATGTACTCCAGCCACTGATGGGTGTTCAGCCTACAGGCCCAGACTAGAGTCAGACCAAAGGAAATTCCCCAATAAAACTTCGAATGCAGGCCTGGGGTCCTCAGATGAACTCTATTCCCATGCAATACTTGCTAATGTAGTCATAGTCTTAGTGGAGGATAAGGTGAAAACAATACTACAAAAAAAAGCATTTCTACTTGGGTTAAAAGCCAATTTCCAATAAAGTGCAGTATCTTTGGAATGTCTCCATGTCTATTCCCTAGTAAGCTGTTTTTCAGACTGCAAGGATCATTGTCACTATAAACCTCTGGTGTGACAGGCTGACAGTTACTCTTGCATCTATCTTCACTCACATGGACTGACTGGACCTAACCATTTTACCACTAATCTCTCTGTTACTTGTGAGGCAAGACCAGAAGCAAAAGGGGTCACGAAAGCAGAATTCTTACTCTGCCTCTGCCTTTACAGTGAGAAAAATGAAGACAGTTTTAGGTCAGGAGGAAGGTTTATTTTGCTCTTCCATTACCTGTGTCAAACTGCAGTCTGATAAAGCATGCAAAGGTGACTTGTTTTGATTGTAGTCTTTTGGGTGGACACTGAGTCAGTTATTTGACTGGTGAGAGGAAGTGTTACAAGAACACAACAACAAAAGAAGCAGCATATATCACGGGGTAAAATGGTTGACCTGTTTTGAAAGTTGTTGGTTCCAAAGTCATTGCCAAAGGCTAATAATTGAGAAATGAAGGTGTGTGACAGCCTGAATTTCCTCTGGATTCACAATTTATCAAGAGAAAGTAAAATCCAGAGCTCTGAACATCAGCGAATAATTGGTTTCAGTACCATCTGTCCCTAACCTAGTCTGTTGGGGTTTTAACTCTGAGGAAATTCACTCCACACTTTCTAAAGGAGCCACAAGAACTGATCAAAGATAGCAAGGCACCTGCCACTTTCCCTGAAGAGTATTTGCTTTTAATTACCTTCATTTGTTTCCTAAATTTTTTGTTCCTTTTCTCCACTGATAGTATCTCTATAACTGGATTTCCAAAGACTACCATGTCGTGGTCTTACTGGAGCACAATATTCTTCTAAAAGCTGCGCTGCTAGGACTAATGAATGTTTTTCTTTTTATTGCTCTTATCCAATGAGGCATGCATAGGAACTCTTTTTGACACATTCCTTCAGTCTCTAACAATTTAGTGTATTAGTTTTATTTGTTTCAGGATTGTTAAACTGATCTAGTAGGTAATAATGTCCTCAATATAGGTAATAATGTCCTGAATGACCAAATGTTGACTTAAATTGACAAACAACAGAACTCATCTCATTCCCTTTTTTTCAGACATCACAGGAAGTAATTACATAATCCATTTCACTCCTTATACTTGCAAGCTTAATTTCATTTGCTTATCATATTGTAGCTTCTGCTAAATTCTGTTGCTTATTCCCTCAGAGAACATCTAAACTCTCCCTTCTTTTTCTGCTCTGACTAATGGTTATATGTTAGTGAAAACATTTTTTTTCATTTGGTATTTTAGACATACTTTTTTTGTCAGTTTATGCAAACTTTCATTTTAAAATGTAGCTTTCTTTACAGCTTATGCCTGCCATCTCTGCCCTTTCTAAGAGGTTCCAGAATAACAAGCTTCAGTTCAGATGAGAAATGTATTTGATACAGATTTTTTGCTTATTGTATAAAGGTGGCCACAGTCCTGGCACATAAACTGCAGCAAAGAGGTGGAACTGGGCACTAATGGCAGAAAAGGGAAATTCCCCTCCAACAAAGAAAGCATTGGTAAAGAACCAAACGAGTTCTAAGATCTAGAGAATGACAGAAAGGGTAAATCCATTAGGCAAAGTGAAGAAAGAAATATCAAAGAATCAGGAACTGCAAGAAATAATGCCAGATCTCGTAACACTGCAGAAGTAAAATCTGAAGTTGTAGTGCAGGTGACACAGCCAAAGAGATGTACAGAGAACACATTATTACCAATAATAAACTGTTGGAAAATGACCAGAGGATGTTCTGTAGATACTCAGAGCAAAGGAATGACTACCATGATACAAAGTGTAATTTTTGGATGGTTCTGTGGAAAAGTACCATGTCATCCATCAGTACTGTGGACTGAAGAAACAGTGTGTAAATAGTGGTGTGATTAATCAAAGAGAAATGCAATTCACAGATCAAGGTGTACAGAGCCTGAGAAAACTAGAAATCACCAGGAAGAGGTGGTATCTACACTTACTGATAAGAGAATGAAACAAATTTACATCCTGACCTCAGAATACATTTACAAGGAATACAGAGGGGAAAAAGTAGATCCAACAGGACATCCTCTCACTGTGCCTCTAAGAACAATGGCGAGGGGGAGGGGAGCAAGCTGATGCTAAAGTATTAATACTCAATATTTGTTGGGAAAAAAACCCATCTGCAATACAGAATTGCAAATAAAATTGTGGAGGTGAGGGGTTTTCAAGAGTTACTGTTCATGAAACACATGGCAAGACAGCAGATCCTACTTACAAACTGATGCAAGAGTGCTTTATGCTGGATTTTTCCATTTAATGAAACTGTTAATCAAAAATGCAAGAAAAGATTGACACATTAATCTGTTATGGCTCAAACTCCAAAAAATCTGGGGCATGAAAAGGTCAGTGATAAAATCTATTATTCATAACAGCGGTATCATAATAAAAGTAGGCAAATTGAAAGCTGTAACCACTATAAGAGGCACCAGTGTCCTTCTCTAAGCTACTAAGGAGGACAAGATCTTTCTGAAGCCTCTAATGGTTCTTCTGAGTTAAGGTGACTAATTAAGTGGACTATGGCATTTGAAATATACGTTTCTGATGTAGGAATATTTTAGATAATAAACCAAAACAGATGTATAAAACACTATGCACAATTTTAAGAGCGTTTTAAAACGTGCCAGTTAAATTTAAGAAGCATAATAAAACTCATAAAACATATACATACATACATACATACATAAAACATCTGTATCTATAAAGTAGCATATACCTCATGAGGGTTATAATCTGGAGGTAACTTCTCTAGCATCTCATCAGCAAGACGCTGCACCACTGCTTCTCGGGTTTCCCCTCCTCCGGTGCTGCTGTCTTTGGGCTGGATGCTCACTATTGTACATAATGTCTCATTAGCCAGGTTAGTCTGGTAAGTTATATCTGCGTTAGGGTGAAGTCCAAATACCTTAAAGTAAAAGGGAAAAAAATAGGGGGAAAAATGCCATTTTCCTTCTAAAATTGTATCAGTGAAAGAATGTATGAAAATGGACAAACAAGGAAGAAAATCCTTAGTTCTATAAAACAATAGATACGAATAGGTCAGTGGAAGTACACCCATTTAATGGGCTAAGCACCAAGCCCATATTACACAAAAACAGTAATATAGGCTGCATATACAATAGCGTTTGCATTCATATGAGTGGGGTTTTTTTAACTGATCATCTGATTATCTTCACATAGCAGGCTTTGGATCATGCTATGGAGTGCTATCAGGGGGTACAAACTGATTCCTTTCTACTGGTTCAGACTAGAGCTTCTTGGAAACATGTCATATGCGGACACTGACCCCTCACCACTAGCTCTTTGTCTCTACAGATCTATTGCTGTTGTACCAGCTCAAGTAGATGCCCCTAATAATCAGACCAGTTACCATCTCTCTAACACATTTTGTTTTACTCAGTTTCTTAGGCTTATAAGGCATGCAGCACAGTGAATACAACAGTGCCCATATTCGAAGTACCTAATGATTTTATGACTGGTGATATATTTAGGATATTTTATGGTTTAGCTATTTTTGGTTTAGGTCTCCCACTCCTTACTTCCCCTTCTTCTGAAATTGAATTATTTTATTTAAGATACAGCTAGCACCAAGTTACTGCAAAGCTGCCCTTTGTCTGAGTGATAATAGCTTTCTCAGAAACTTCCATTGAAATATCAGTAAGTCTATAATTGTCAGGTTGACAGTTGCAACTCTTCTCCAGGAGGAATTGTACTGTGACTTATTTCATAAGCCCTCATTTAATTATAGCTATTAACCATCTCTTACAAACTTTGAACCACTGATCCAACAATGAGGAAGGCTTGCCCTCAAACTGAGCACAAAAGCCAAGCAATCTTCCATTTCTCATTTTTCATGTTTTCATATTTTACATTAGAATCAGTATATTACAAGAAGACACTTCTAGTAACCAATATTTACATACTCTGAGGACAGAATAAAAAGGGCCATATGTAGTATTGTTATGCTTGCAATCTAGAAACTCAGAGACAAGGGATATAAGTGGTTGCACCTGTGTCAAAGCCAGCAATCAAAGCCAGCAAAGCTGCACTGATCTACACGTTGTGGATCTGATCCTTACAACAGCACAAAGAACACAGTACAAACCTAATACCACGTGTGAGAGAAGGTGTGACTATAACTAGCATGCAATAAAGTTCCAAGTAGGATTTAACACATTTAACACATAGCAGTTTACTCAACCTGAATATTTAGAGCTGTAAAAAGTGAAAATATCAATGCACTTTATTTATCATGTAATGAAATACACATTTGAAGATACACTCTATCCTGCTTTTGCTCTTGCACAATAAAGGTTGGTTTGTTTGGTTTTGCTCTAGCAGATTTTTCCAAGAGATGTATGAAGGAGTAAGAACAAAGGAACGAGAGTTGTAAAGCAATGGATGGACCAGTGTCCTGGATGTCCTGTACAGTAATCAAGGAGCCAAATTTCTCATTCTTTTTGATCCAAAATCTCTCAGATTTTGATTAAAAAGGGGATGTTGGATTCCGTCTTTCAGGTTTTTTTAGCCTGATATATCCTCAAAACCAATTGCTAAAGCTCTATACTCCTCTGAAATCAAAGTCATTTTCAAAGGGATTGATGAGTTCAATAGCCCTCTTCAGAAGTCAGTGTTTATTCTGACCAGAGGTTGAAATTTCATCAAAAGAGCAAGGATACAGCAATCAGACTTACTCAGTCTTTCTTTCCTAACCAAAAATGGAAAGAGGAGGAAACAAAGATACACTGTTTTGACTAGCACAATATCCTTTGTGGAAAAAAGAAGACTGGGAGCTTAAAAGGTTAAAGGTTTCTGTGAGCAATTTTGACAGATTTTGGAATGACAGAAGAAAGTTGTAGCTTTCTTCCTAACCTGTGAAAATGTGAAGGAGAAAAAGATGTTTGCATTCCTGGACTTGATCCTATTTACATAAAATTAAAAGGTAAAATTCCCCTACATCAAACCATACATACAGATTTTTTACAGGCATCAAAATACTTTAAAAATGCACTGCAGCATTGTGAGATAGGTTCCCAAAAGCTTAGAAAAGCAGATCCATGACAGTGGCACCTGAAATCTGATAGAGTCAAGGTTCATACACTGATATGAACCACTTCATGAGCTGGGCTAAAATGAATCCTGCTGGTGCATTATCACATCAGCATTTACCCTCACTTGGAAAAGGTGTACCATTGCCAGCACAAGCACCATTGCATTCCGCTTTTTCTACCTTCAGATATTCAAAACTTTTCAAGTTTGTTTTCTGACCTTGGAATCTTGTCGCCCTCTTAGCCAGTACATTATCAGTATCAGAAAACCAGGGTTTTTTCTGTTCAGTCCTGTCTATTTAATTTTAATAGAACTTACCTCCAAAGGCATTTATCAACTTAATAGTAATGAGACAGAAATCCAGAGCATTCACTTCTGTTTCAATTTTAACTAGGTTCATCATGTGCGCCTGTACTAGAGGAAGCAGAAAGTTGCAGTCCTCCGATTAATGTGACCACTGCAGTATATGCACACTGGGTCATGTAAAAGTGGTTGCAACCAAGAGTTACCCTGCACCCTACTCTATCAATTCATGGCAACATCCAGATCTTCCTGTTGTCAAAACAGAATAATCTCCCAATTATAACTTGCAAAATGAGACCATATGGCTTTTTTATTGTCATTATTTCTCCATTCGCATGTCTTCTCAACCCCATACAGAATTGCAAAATCATAAGATAGTTTCATTTGGAAGGGACCTCTGAGGGTCATCTAATCCAAACCACCTGCTCAAGCATGGTCAGCTAGAGCAGGCTGTCCAGCACAGTGTCCAGTTGGGATTTTAATATCTACAAAGACTGAGACTCCACAACCTCTATGGGCAACCTCTTCCAGTGCTTGACCACCTTCACTGTAAAAAAGTGGTTTGTTCTTGTCAGATGGAATTTCCTGATGCTTATGCCCATTGCCTCTTGTCCTTTCACTGGGTACCATCAAAAAGACTGTGGCTCCATCTTTACACCCTCCCAACAGGTATTTATACATATTGATAACATCCCATCTGAGCCTCCTCTTCTCCAGGCTAAAAAAGTCCCAGCTCTCTCAGCCTTTCCTCATACGACAGATGCTCCAGTCCCTTAATCATCTTCACTGCCCTGCTCTGGACCTGCTCCAGACCTGCTCCAGTAAGTCCGTATCTTTCCTGTACTGGGGAGCCCAGAACTGGACACAGTACTTCAGATGTGGTGTCACCTGTGCTCAGTAGAGAGGAAGGATCACCTCCCTCAACCTGCTGGATCACCTCCCTCTTCCTAATGCAGCCTAGGATACTGTTGGCCTCTGCCATGAGGGTGGTTCATGGTCAGCTAGTGGTCCTTCAGGACAACCAGTACAGGAATTTGCATGTCCCGTTGTTGAACTTCATGAGATTCCCCTCTGCCCAGTTCTCCTGCCTGTCTGCATCTCTGGATAGCAGCACAACCATCGGGTCTATCGGCCACTCCTTCCAGTTTTGTACCTCCTGTGAACTTGTTGAAGGTGCACTCTGCCCCATCATCCAGGTCATCAACAAAGACGTTAAACAGTGTTGGCCCCACTATTGACCCCTGGCATACAGCACCAGTGACCTGTCTCCAGCTGGACTTTGGGCCAGTTATTTAGCCAGTTTTCAAACCACCTCACAGCACACTCATCTAAGCCATACTTTGTCAGCTTGTCTATGAAGATGTTATGGGAGGTAGTGTCAAAGGCCTTACCAAAGTTGAGGTAAAAAGCACCCACTGCTCTCCCCTCATCCATCAAGCTGGTCACCTCATTACAGAAGGCCAACAGGTTGGTTAAGCATGATTTGTCTTTCACAAATCCATGCTGGCAACTCTCAGTCACCTGCTTGTCCTTCATATGTTTGGAAATGCTTTGCAAGAGGATTTTTTCTAGCACCTTCCTAGGAACTGAGGTGATGCTGACCAGCCTGTTCCCCAGATCTTTCCTCTTCCCTTCTCGAAGACTGGAGTGATAGTTGCTGTCTTCCATTTTTCAGGAACCTCTTCCAATGTCCATTTAAAAGTAACTGGGAGTGACCTGCCAATGTTGTCAGCCAGCTCCCTCAGCACTTACAGGAGCAACCCATCAGGTACCATAAACATATGTATGTTCAGTTTGTTTAAATGCTCCCTAACCTGGTCCTCTTCCACCAGGGGTAAGTTCCTTGTTCTACACTTTTCGTCTAGGAGGCCTAGGATTCCTGGAGGCCAGTTTTACTGGTAAAGACTGAGGCAAAGAAGGCATTGAGCTTTTTCCATATAATTTCTCAGTAGTTCTCCTGCCCCAGTCAGCAATGGACCCACATTTTCCCTAGTCATCTTTTTGCTGTTTACGTACTTGTAAAATCCTCTCCACATTCCTTGACAAATTCAACTCCACTTTGGCCTTGGTTTTCCTAACCCTATCCCTGCAAGATTGGACAGTAGCTCTATACTCTTGCTGTGTCACCTGTCCCTGCTTCCACCTCTTGTACACTTCCTTTTTATGTCTGAATTCAGTTAGAAACTTCTTATTCATCCATTCAGGCCTCCTGCTGCCTTTTATTTTCTACTTGTTAGGATGGATCTTTCTTCAGCTTGGAGGACGTGATGCCTGAATATAAAGCAGTTCTCCTGGACCCCTCTTCTCTCCAGGGCCATATCCCATGGGATTCTTCCAAGCCTGGAAGAAACCTCTGAAGATGTTGAAGTCTGCGCCCCTGAAATCCAGGGCTGTGGTCCTGCTTTTTGCCCTGCTTCCTCCCCTGAGGATCCTGAACTCCACCATTGGTCATTGCAGTCAAGGCTGCCTCTGGATTTCACATCTCTGACCAGTTCTTCCTTGCTCGTAAGTATCAGGTCCAGCCAAGCTCCTTTTTTGGTTGGGTCCTCAGTTACCTGTGCCAGGAAGTTGTCATTAATGCACTCAAGAAATCTCCTAGACTGCTTGAACCCTGCTGTGTCACCCTTCCAGCAGATAATTAGGGTCACTGAAGTCCTCCATGAGGACCAGGGCCTGTGAATATGAGACTTCTTCCGGTTGTTTGAAGAAGGCCTCATCTACCTCTTCCTGGTCAGCATATCTGCACTAGACACCCGCTATAATGGTCTGCCTGCTAGTCTTGACCTATACATTCATGGGTCTGGAAAATATACCTGATTAAATTATTTATCTGACAAAAACTCCCTTTAATATATTGAAATATTTTACCTCAGGTGTATCAATCACTGGCAATTGCTCTATGTACTGGAGATAGTCTTCAACTGTTTTCCCTTTTGGAATAACATAATCTTTGTAGAAACAAAATTTTTCACTAAACATATGCTCTCCAAACCACACTCTTGCATAAGTATTCAGCAGTGCTTTGTCAAGGTCATCAGTTACACGGCCACCATACTGTACTTCTCCAAGCATATAGCGAACACAGCTCCAGTTCACTCCACATTTAATGTCCATATCATCCAAATGATTCTGAACAAATTGCACGCTGGCTGCAAAGTCTGCCTGATTAAATTCATAAGGAATATTCCAGCCCAATGGACCAAACTTTCGTCTTTCCTGTAAAACAGATAAAGTTAAAAAGCTGACTGATAGTAATCATGAAGAAAACATTAAGTGCAGAAGAATACATGACATATGCTAAGAACAGAGTAGTCCAGCTGGGGCTGTATTTCACCAGCTTTAAAAAAAATGATTCTTCTCTTAACAGACACAAGGCCAAATGCTTGATTAATTATCTAGTAGTTAAATATCTCTTCATTTATCATCATCAGTAGAGAGATATGAACAAAGAATAGGAATATTAACATTTTCATGAAGAAAATATCCTCTTTTTTAAGTGCAGTGAATCAGTGAGTCTAGAACTATAGTTTTTGAATTTCAAAATGAAGCTACTGTTTTAGGAAAGGATGTCCAAACTCATCAGCCATGATCATTGTCTGTGGTCCTCCTATGGACTAAGTATATTCATACTACTGATGTCTCTGCATGGTGCAGATGCTAGTAGCAAAAGCTGCTTCTTACTGAATCATTTACAGATGAAGCTGGCAGTATGTAGTTGTTAGGCCAATATCTGGTATTTAAACATTCTTAATTTCCACTAAGAAAGAAGCGATGGGCCACAGACAAGCATACCACAGGCTTCTATTGGAACACAGTGTATCAGTGTATGGATGCCACAGAGCTAAATTAACTAGGCACCAAACATAAACTGAGGATACTGCAAAATCTATCAATAGAATGATCAAAAGTTGTGGTTAGTTCATAAAACACTTCCTTTAATGGAATTCCTGAAAGACAAGACCCAAAATCATCTTCCACCTTCATTTCCTCCTACAGGTCTCAGTGCAGGAAGGATTTATATTCACCCTCTTAGACCTTCTCATTGTGAAAGCAGCAGTTTTAAGACTATGGTTTTCCAACCCAAGCTGTAAATTTCTTTAATGTGCTTTTATGATTTAAAATATTAGTGAAAAAGCAGTTAGTTGAAAGACAGATCACACGGCCATGCCCCAAAACTTTAACAGAAGAGTACACTAATTGATCATTGGTTGACTGTCCTTTTTTCCTCTGAAATACCATCCCTGCTGGAGGTACAAGATCAACATGAGCAAACTTCTCAGACAGTTGCAGTAATAAAGGTGTGTTGTTTTCTTTTTTATTTTATTTGTATTAATCTACCAACATGGGATTTCCATTTAAACGTGCTTTTCATTTAATAACATGGCACATTCATAAATGAAACATGGTGTTATGACAGAAGAAACGAAACGTATTTTTAAACCTGAACAGTTGTGTGAAGAAATGCTACAGCATATAGCAATGGTCTCCACTGTGGCATGTTGCTCACTTCCAGGTGATCCTGAGTAACAGCTGAATATGTTCGTTTTAAGCCAGCTTTCACACCTAGAAAATAAGTATAAAAATGTAATATATGAACAAAAAACTGTATGGAACCTATAAGTACAACTTCCGTTAAGCAGAATTCTCTACTCCAATTTGCAGTATCATCTTATTTGTAGCTTCAAATAATCTCTTTGAATCAATTATCTGTTCAGCTGGTCATAGAAAGCAAACTTCAATTGCATTTTGTTTGCAATTTGCATTTGTAGATGACACACCAAATTAAGTTCAGGAGTCTGAAAGGAATTCCAATTAAGTAATCATATTCTAAATGTTACCAATAACAATTGAAATATAAACATAACTACTCAGCAACTATATGACAATCAAAAAGACACCTAATGTCATATGAAATATAGCACTGAATTTCCCAGAGTTTGTTTTGGTATCTACATATAAAGTGAGATTTTAGTTCTACAGGAAGACAATTTTATTTAGATTTCATTCCTATAACAATCTCAAAATTCTGTATGCAGCTTCTCAAACTGGCATACAGGCAGCAAGCTGATGAGATGAGAATCTAAATTCATAGTGGAAATACTAATACTTGGGGAGGTTTGTTTGTGCACTGACATTTCATATCCCAGGAACAGCTTTAGGCAGATGATACTGATATAATCTCAGCTTCCATGAAATACATAAACCCCACTACTCCCAGATCATAGAATGGCTTGAGTTGGAAGGGACCACCCAAGGCCATCTAGTCCAACCCCCCTGCGGTGAGCAGGGACACCTTCAACTAGATCAGGTTGCTCAGAGCCCCGTCCAGCCTGGCCTTGAATGTTCCCAGGGATGGGGCTTCTACCCCCTCTCTGGGCAACCTGTGCCAGTGTTTCACCACCCTCATTGTCATTATTTCCAATCTAAATCTGCCCTCTTTTAGTTTAATGCCATTTCCCCTAGTCCTGTCGCTACAGGCCCTGCTAAAAAGTTCTTCCCCATCTTTCTTAAAGGCCCCCTTTAAGTACTGGAAGGCCGCTTTCAAGCAGCGCTACTGAAGCATTGTCTGCCTTTGGCAGAGAACACCGAGCATGAGTTACTGACACCACGGTCCCTCTTACGGTATCTTCCACCTAATCAGCTTAACACAAGTCTAAGACGACAGATTTCAAGTGCAGTGAATAGATTGTCCAAGTCACTATACTTTCTGACACAATAAAAGCCCTTTTGCTTCTTTCCTACTCCACAAAGAATCAGTCTGTTCTTCCCACTTTGTATCAGCTATAAACTTGCTGAGGGTGTCCCGTCATTAGTGAAAATTTTAACCACTGTTGGCCCCAATATTGACCCCTGGGATACATCACTGATGACTGTTCTCCAGTGAGATTTGTGCAGCCGACCACAACTCCGAGCCTTGGAGTTCACACAATTTTCAATTCACCTCACTGTCCACTTCTGTAATGCCTACTTCATGAGGATGTCTATAAGGATGTATTGGAGGGCTATGTCAAAAGCCTTCTTCAAGGCAAGAAAAACAACACCCTGTGCTGTCCCCTCATCCACTAAACCAATCATCTTATTGTAGAAGGCTAGCAGGTTAGTTACTAGGCTCAAAGCATAGTAAGTAATCAATAGCTTAAGGTGCCCTAGCAGCCAGATAAAAAGAAAAGTACACCAGGGCCATATATTGTTCAATCCTTGGATAAGGAGACAAAAAGCAACCTCAACAAATTTGCAGACAATGCTAAATTAGAGAGTGTGACTGACACACTAAATGGCAAAGCATGAGCCCAGAGGGATCTAGAGAGAGGTGAAGACTGGGCCAACAAAACCTGCATGAAGTTCAGCAAGGAAAAGCGCAAAGTTCTGCACCTGTAGCACAATAACCCCACGCATTTGTACAAGCTGAGATCTGCTAGCTGAGATCTACTGGTAAGCACCTCAGGATTATCACAGATGGCAGGTTGACTATAAGCCAAAATTGCACCCTTCTTGCAAATAAGGCAATCCAGATAGTGGGCTAGCTTAGAAGAAGCACAGTCAGCAGACTGAAGGAAGTTCTTATCACTTTCCACCTAGCACTGAGCAGGCTTCCCCTCAGATATATTGTCTACATTGGCACACAAGGGAGGTGTGGAGAAACTGAATGGGGCAATAAAGGTGGTCAGATCCTGAGAGTGCATGACCTACAAAGACAGGACAAGAAGGCTGAATTTGTTTAGTCTATTGAAGAGAAGGCTGTGGTATGCAAAAACCAGCTTAAATTGTGAATACTGAAAGGCGGCAGATAATTGTGTGCATGTATGAGGGATCATGGCTGTCCAAAACTGAAATTTTGAACTCTCAAGGACAAACCTGCTACTTGCTATCTGCGAATGGTGCAGGCTGCAAAAAGTGAAACACACTGAATCCTCTCATTAATACAGAAACATGAGTCAGAACTGCCAATTAGGACGCTGATCACACATTGTGCTTCTGCAGATAGACTGCTTAGGTTAGGAAAACTGGGGGCTTAGAGGCCCAGAAAGCATGAGATGAATGTCCTAGGTTGAGGAAACATCCTGGAAGTGGGGAAAGATCTTGGAGGTAGGGGAGATGCACGGAGGCAAATGCCAGGGGATGCCCAGGGACCTAGGCCAGTAATGTCCAAGACTGGTAGTGCCAAGTAGCTGCACAGCATGAAACCAACATGAATTTTTGCCCGACCTTCCTGGACCAGCAGCTCTCTCTCCAATGGGAAGGGAAGTCAAGATGAAATGAATGCAGTATAGGAGATTGGGAGCATGAGAGAGTGTGTAAAATAAGCAAGTAGCATAAAAGCCCTGATCTCATCAGTTCTTAAGTAAAATCCAGTATTCAGATCCACTATGGGTTGTTATTAAATTTCTTGCCTGTGACAGAGGCTAAGGGGTGATTTAGTAGCAGCTCACAAATACTTGAAGGACAATTACAAAGATGCTGGGGTCAGCGTCCTGTCAGCAGTCTCAGATGACATAACAAGAAGCAACAGCCACAGCTACATACTGCAGCTTGGGAGGTTGAGGCTGGGTGTTCAGAAGAGTCCTTCCTTTTCCTGACCCAGTAGAGCACAGGATCGGTCCCCCTCTGCATCCGTGGGTGGGGTCAACAGGACAGAAAGAAAAGAGTGATGGAGTGTACTAAGCTTAAGAAAGGACCGCTGACCTGGCATTCTCCACAGATTCTACACAAACAACAAAATCACTATCAACATCGGTTACAAAATCAAACAATATCCATTTTCTCCCTAAAAGAGTCATGCTTTACACATCACAAGACTGACTTACACAGTGCTGTATCTAGCTCATGAAAAAAACAAAGAATAAAAACTAAAACACTGCACATAGTGATACAAAGGGGGGGGGAAAGCAAGCTCCAAACCTCAGAAAAAGCATGGCTTCCTACCTTGAGGGGGTTCATTAGTAAATTTGATAGAAGACTGTAAAAGATTAATAGGAAATTCTGGGTGAGCCTCTGTAGTGATCCAGGTCCTGAAACCTTCACTCATAGATTCTGTTGTTGCAATGGTGTCCATTAATTCACTAAGAAACTCCAAGCCAAGGTGGCAGTTCTGTAGAAGGAGCCATCCTCCATCTTGCATGCACTGATTTAACAGGCGCCTTGCATGGACTTCCTGGCCCTGACCCATTGAAATGGCACGGCAGGGAATGTTCTGGAAGGAAAAAAGATAGTTTCTTTTATCTATAGTTCTTTGGAATGATTATACAAATGATGTATTGCTCCTGTAGGTCCATGTATAGTTACATTGTGCTACAAAGAAAACTGCTAATATCAGTGGAGACTGATTATATTAAAACAGAGTAAACAAAAAAGCAAAACTCTCCAAGTTGCTCTTATCTTCCACCTGCTGGAAGAAAACTACACCCACTGGACATAATCTTTTTCTGCAGGTCTGACAAAGCCAATGGGATAAGACAACTGAAACATTTTCCCTCCCTTTTCCCCACTTTCCCAAATAAAGCAGGACATATACACAGCAACATAGCTGCCGGACTATTTTTTCCTATGATGTGGACTATCTTGAGATGGACAGACAGTAAGGCTCCACATAATAATTAATGTACAGAGTAAAGCCAACAATTTCCGTGTCTTTTTACTGTCTGAACATATTTATTTCATCTAACAGAGAACTGTCGAGGAAGCAGGCAGGACAGGAAAGGTAGGTTCACATTAACTCATTCCTTAGCAAACATCTTGTATTGTTAATTGGCAGCTGCAGAGCCACTGATTCAGAGGATTCTAGTTTGGTGATCGGCTAGCACTAGCTGGGTTTCTAGCTGTTTTCTGGATTCAGAAGAGACAATGCTCATAATTGTAAACACAAGAATTCTGGAAATTATGGAGTCTTTCTTCCAGAGGCATGGGAGAAGAAAGCCAGTTGTCCAGAAAAACAGAAGATGATACAAGCTCTCACAAGGGGATCTGAAAAGACAAGCTGACTAGGTTGCGATCAGGACCATACAAGTCTGTAAGTAATGTGCAGGCAGACGCCTCTTGTTATGGTTCTTACTACCCTTGTTTCTGTTAAGAAAGTAGTCCCCTGGCTTAGGCTGGCTGCCTGACTCCTACCAGGGAAAACCAGAATTATCAAACTCAGCTGAGCATATTATTCTATATCATGTTGAGGGCAAGGGAACTGATGAAAAGACTTGGTTTCATGGACAGTTTCATGTTCAAGACCTACAGCTGAGTATCCCTCATGCTGTGAGCAATGAGCTGCATAAAGACCTATCAGTCTGGGCCTATCTTAAGCTGGCTGAGAGCTACAAAGGTTAATCTTAAGTTTTCCTGCTACTGGGACTCTCTCACTGTGAAACAAAAAAGAAGGAAGTCATCCAGTCCTAAACAGCGTGGATGAGGCTGCCCTACTTTTGCAGAAGAAAAAGGTTAAGCATATGGACACAAGCTGTGCTGGGTCATTTGGGCTTAGGGTCAGAGAACAGGCCCTGACCTGATTTTACTGAACTGTATAAATACAGCTGCTGTATATGATACTCCACATCCTGGCTAAAGATTTAAGAAGAAGAGAATGCCAAAGATAAGAAAGCAGTTAAATCCTGCTCTAAGGTCAGTAAAACCTGAAATTGCAGCTAAAAGAAGCAAAGCTAAATAGCCTGTGAAGTTGGTTGGCTATGTGCTGGAGGAGCAAAAACTTTACCTTTTCTAAGATGTATCTGAGTAAAACTAGCACTTCCGTAAGTCAAAGACTATGACTACCCCTGCAGAGTGCATAAATATTCCGCTGGTACATTATTCCCTAACAAAGCATCTGCTCAAAATTTGCTTTTCTCAGCAATGTTACCTCTCAAATGTACAATCATTTAAGGTTATAGAAACATCAAGACAAGGAAAAAATATATTTCACTATGGAATGTCCTCATTTTACTCCTTCTGAAAGAACTCTGTCAAAATGTCTGCGTACAGAATGTTTCTCTTAACAGTGAGTCATACCAATATATCTGTGTCATCTTAACACATCGCTGTCCAGATGAAAATACTATCATTTTAGTCACTACAGTGGCCCTGACAGTGCTGTTGAAGGTTCTGTGCATCATTCCCTGAAAGAAGAAACTATCTCTACAGTAATAAAAATACCTGGTTTTAATGAAGTCAAAATGCTTGGCATAATGAACTTCATTTGAATTCAGAAAGTTAAATTTTCATTCCATCTTCAAGTGAAAGTAAAGGGGGCAGAAATCCAACTAGTTTTAAGATACCGCTTGTTTGGTTTATAAACAAAGTTACATAGCTCAGTAGTCACAGATACTGATTCCATTTCTTTGGGAGAAGGCTATCTGAACAACTGAATTTTAGAGTGAAAAATAAATACTCGTCACAAATTTGAACATTTCCAACTGCAGATAATGGATTTATATTGTTAACATCATACTTAGAGGTACCAACAATAATGTCAATCCATTTCAAGACTACAAATCATGCCTGTAAAAGGGAAATCACGGAAAAATAGGCTCAGCATGTCTTTTGGAAATTTTCTATCACTAACAAGAAAAAAAAAATAGGATACTTTGGAGGTATAGAATCACATATATACCAAGATCAGATCCTTGGTGCAGCTAACCTATGTTAAGTCAAAGTTTTATTCTGGAAAAAAGTAGAGAAAGCCCAGAGAAAGACAGGAACTAGGTACAATTTCTTGATGAACTAGCAAAATAAATACAAAGACCTCTTGCAAATGTTTCTGAAAACTGTAAATTATTTCTAGATACATTTTTCAAAAGCTGGAGAATTACTTAAGTGCTCCTCCAGCCCCACAATGTTAATATACATTTTTACTTCAAAAAAATCTGTTTGTTGTTTGATTTGCAGAATCTGGGTGGCTTTTGTAAATTTGAAAGGTTTCTATATGCTGTGTGGGAAGATCTTTACTCCAAGAGATCAGACAAGAACTTTACAGTTAAACATTACCGTTAACTTTACATTTACAGTTGACATTACAGTTGAACTTCAGGTTATGACAGCCTAGCTGATGTCGCCTTGTTCATAAACCATGTGTGAATAAACAAGGCAATCCCTTTAGCTCTTTTGCAACCTCACTTTCTATTATTCTATACATGTTTCCTTAAAGCATGAAAACTTATTAAAACTGCCCTCTGCAATATTCTTTCAGAATGACAGCAAAAACTGCTGTCTTTTAACCGTCACAATTACAGAGCACCTTCTACCTACCAGCACTTCCCCAGACAGGCTAAGTTCTTGCTTAATATTTGACAGAAGGGGAGAGCATTTTATTTCCTTCCACTCCTTGCAAGTGTGACTCTAAGTGACCAGCTGACTTCAAATGACTCAATTAGGAGGTCAGTGTCCCTTATCCCCTTACGTGGCCAATGGGATAAAAACACTCAACTCCTCGATGCAAGTCAGAGTTAAGTTTCAGTCGCGTGCTCTGAATTGCTTTCAAAGGAGCTACTCTTTATTGATTACAGAAACTAAATCCTATTGGAGACAGGGTAAGTACATATCTAGGAGTCCACTTCACAGGACACATATGTTGAAGAGCAGAATAGGTGAATGAAAATGTCATCACAAAGCTGACGCTCCATTTGTATTCATACCACAGGCCATGAAAACAGGAATCCAATCACAACCACCCAATGTGTTTATTTGGACTTAAAAAGGGACTAAAAAAAATTGTCCATTTCTAGTCTATAAATATTCTTGTAGTTAATTTCAAATCTTCTACAGAGTCAAAATATCTTTCATATCTTACGAAAAAGAAATAGAATATTTTGTGAATAGGAATAAAATTGTTCTTCCAATGCATTGCTTCCAGTAAACCTAAAAATCCTGCTCACCCAACTGCTGTCTTTCTCCTTCGCTGTGACTGTATATTGGCTGGCTATCTGGCTGCAGAGTTTTGGGGGACAAGGATCACATCAACAACTTCAGACTTATGATTCCAAAGTTCAAACACTCAGGAGAGAGTTAGATCCTAAATTTAAGCACTCTTTATCACTGTCAGACAAATAAAATAAGAGAGTCCTGATTGTCGAAGAGAATGAGCACCTAAACTTTCTGATTAATAAGCTAAAGAGATTTGTGGGTGCTCCCCACTTTTGCAGGTAAGTCTTACTTAGTGCATACCAAAATCCTGCACCTCTAAATGAAGATGCATTCTAACAGGGAGGAAAATTTATGGAGATCTACTGTGAATAATTTCTTCTTGGAAAAATTATACTTGCTTCTACATTGGGAACCATAAAACATAAAGCACAGAGTGCATTACAGTGATGCTGTGCTGTAAGAAATACTGAATGTCTCCATCAAGTGAACTGACTGAATGGTAGGGTGTCCAAATTAATTTCTCTTGTCACCATATTTATGATTTTTTTTCTGTATCTTCCTGTAATCATTACTGTCAGCTCCTACAGTGAATGCAACACAGTGTAAACCACAAGTACTGCTTTGTTCTTATAGTTAAGTCCTTTCACTAAGTAATGGACTATCATAGTCTGCTGGATAAAGACAGAGGGCTCACTGGAATCAAACAACTGGAAAAAGCAAGAATGTAACATTTCTATTTCCTCAGTGAATGCATTTTGGTTACGGCTCCAAAATTAACTTCCAGAGAACACTGTTATGAATACAAGTATCATCATTTGAACTTCCATAAAACGTGGAAATACCATTTCTAGTTCAAAGGATAGTTTTACCAGCTCTAGCAAACTCAGTTTAGGAGGATACCTTTGATTTTGCAAGACGTTCTATGTTTTCAGTGGGGTCAGACCCCACTGATAAAAAGCATGTCAAAGGTGTTCGACAGTCGCTTTCTGTCCACATTGCTTCCATTTCAAGAATAAATCCTTCCACATATTTCCCTCCAAGAGATTCTGCAATGTAGTGTCGAGCCTAAAAAAAAACCAAGTTACCAGAAATATATAACTTTTTTTTTTTTATTTAGCATTAATCACTGATGTGAAATTTACCAATACCTACACTGGGAGGCAATGACTTTCTAAACTTTCATTTTCAACTTTGGCGTAACAAAAATTACCGTCCACATGAGGCAGTCATTGAAATTCTCAGATAGCAAAATTCAAAGAAAGAAAATAAAGGATTCTGCTCACACAACAGCCATCCTGTGAACATTCTTGCTAGAGAATGCTAAATGGTTTTTTAGAAAGAACTAAAGAAATCCACGCAGAATAGATCCACTGTTGGCTCTGAAGGCAGCCCAGATATTGCCCCTAAATTACTGACTGCTAAAGCTTGGTGGATAGCCAAACAAAAGAGTTTCTCTATACCAGACCCTTTCTTAGCTCCTCTAAGCATGTACTGTTGACACTGTCTCTACAGCATAGCAGATTAGATAGATCTTTCATCTGACCCAGTTACAATCTTCCATATATTTGTTGGAACTTCAAACAAATTCTCCTGTCCAGTGGTTATCCAATTCAAGTCTCTTATGCTGAATATCTGTTTCTACAAAACATAAACACAGCTCAGACTTTACCCTTAAAGGTCAAACTTTTCCTATGCCTCTATTGTCCTCTTTTCACAGACATTTTCTAAAAGGACTTCTAAAGCTATCCTGGTGTATGAAACTGTCAGTTTTGACTGACATGATTTTCCAACTGTGTAAACTACTAGCACAGATTCTGAGACATGTATTATGGAGAGAAACACCCAGGAACAAGGTGGACTGAGGAAGACACCAATTCCAGAAAAAATAACTCAATCGTCCACTGTTAAGTGCAACTTCTGCCCTAGCAAAGAAAGGTAAATTTTGTAATGCTTGGGGAAACATAGTAGGGAAAGAAGAGATAAAGAAGATAATAACAAAAAGGATACCCCCTTTCCTCAAAAATTAAAATAATTACAGTTTTTTAAACCACTGTTCAGAGACATTTTTCTCAAAGATGGTTGAGAAAGCCAATAAGAGTGTTGATAAATGAGCAGTAGCAGATTTATTACTTTGGTCTGTTTAAATTCTGGCAGATGGAGCTCCTATACTTCTCTCTTATTTACCAGATGAAAAGAAGAAAAGGAAAAAGGGTGTGGGGCATCCATGAAAAAATGGTGTCCCCTACATATAACACAGACGCTATCACAACAAGTAACATGTAAAGTTGAGATATGCAGGAAATCAGAAGTACTACTTTCCAATGTAGCTAAAGACAAACAAGTGAAAAGAGGATACTCATAGGTTCATACATCTCTTTTAGACCTACGTAGAGAAGAAAGATCCAAATATCACAGACTGTGGAGAAACTGCTAGTCTACTGCAGTTTGTTTTATGATCTCTGCCATGAGACAGTCTTAATTATTACTTCCTCAGCATGGAGGGTAAGTAAACAGTTTATCTGCTATTTTAGTGCACCTGTCATCAAAGTGAACTGTTCTCTTTCCACTTCTGTGAAAAAATAGGGACGGATCTTCTGATTCACCAGAAGAATACAACTGCTTTACAAGTTTCATGACTCCACTTCAGAAGTGCCACACAAAAAGAATGGTATTCTTACAGCTCCAACACAATTTATTTCATGTTTTGCAATGCCTCATCTAATTCGTTGCAATTAAATAAATTAATATTTCTTTCATATATATTTATTATAAGGATTTCAATATCTGGTTTTCAAAGTATCTCACTCTGCAACATATATTACGATAAAAACAAATTCAGAGAATATAAGTTGGAACTAGCAGTTCTACAGGAGATGCCACATGGCATAACCATTGTTACGAAAGCATATCTTACTTGGGCAACGGTATGATCAGGGCACCAGCTACGGACAAGGAGCAGTTTACGGAACTGATCCAATAAGCTGTCATACCCATCAGGAATAACAGCTTTTTCAGGTGCTTCTTCATCAAACCAAGCTTTCCAAGACTTCTCATTCCTAACAACTTGCACCAGAAGTTGATTAAAAGGGTACAAGCTAGATAACTGCACAAGATTGAGCCATGTCATGTCAAGGATCCACTTTTTTGGTTTTGGTTCCACAGAATTCAGATCCAAACTGGCACCTCCTGCAAAGTGAAAAGCATTACAGAGGAAAACAACCATTGTTAAACGGAAAAATGACAAGTAATAAAAAATATTTATTTCTATATTTTAGGCAGTAAAAATCTTTGTAAACCAGGGCATGGAGACCTACAATTTGCATGGAAGAGTCATTTAAAAAAGATGGATCGGGGAAGTGGTCCCAGTGCCTCCCAAAGCTGATATCCCAGTATTTTTTGTGTTGCTTTTTCTCCATCTGTAGCGCTGGAATAAAACTTGCCTACCTAAAAGGATACTCAAACCCAAGTCTTCAGACCAGATGTAGAAAGGACCTATAGCTCATCCAGTCTCCCTTCACCTAGACTACAGAATAAAAAAGCACATGGTGCATTTACTTCCAGGACTGGACAACTTCAACAGCCTCTCAGCTCAACCACCACTCCAGCGTCATGCCCCTTTGCACCTCCGACACAGCTGAGTCGCAGCTGAACTTAAATAGGTGTCTGCAAAGCAAACTGAGATATTTGGATGGCAAGTACCTGACTGGATTTATCTTATCTCGGTATCTGATTGTCCTTATCATATCTTGGAGACATTGCGGTCCACCCCGATCAAAACTTTATAAACTTTACTAAAATTTTTCTTTGTCATTGTGACTTAGTAGTGACATGCAGTGGTGGCATAATGTAACGGAGGCTACATGTAACAATGTTTTACAACATGTAACAGATTTCCACTTTTTTTCTACTGAGAATTAAATGTGGTACAGAGTCTTCACGCATTCACATGCCTGCTCACCAGCCATCAAAAGAGATTTTGCTGACTGTCTCCAAGCTCACAGACATAGGTACACGGCAACTCAAAAAAGAGGCATACAGGAGAAAACTACTGTCTTTTACAAAGTAATGGACATTTTTTTTCTGTTTTGCAATGTAAACCAGTTAATATCTGCAACTTAGCATTACTTTGATAATGAATAATCTATATTGTTCTTGTTTTGGCAAATTCGTCTCTTAATTCCTTCTTGGGCTATATATGCTTTCATTCACCAGTTAAAAACCATTAGATCCACTGGATGCAACATATTAGTAGTGCAAGCACTGCAAAATCTGAATTTGGTAGTTCACAGACAAATGTAAATTGGAACATTTTTAAAGAAATTACCTTTGATCAGTGTCTCAAACTCAGTGTGTGAAATTTTCTTGGCCTGCAAGTCAATCTTCAGTGCCAGAAGCAATGTAAACAGGAATCTGTGATTTTCATACAGCCCTCGAACTGTATACTTGAAGACTTCATAGGTGAGATGCTCGATTACATACACTACCCTTTTTGCTGTGATCTGAGATTTCCGAGATCTTTCCACTGATAGATCAAAAATGCCAAGGAACTGCCGTAAGGATGTTTGGTACATTACATTAACCAAGCTCATTTCCACAATTAGGAAATAAAGGATGCTACCACGACCAGCAACAGGCCGATACTCTTCACGTGCAGTATTGATTTTCACCTCTGTCTCCGCTGCTATGTTTAATTTTTCACTGACCTTAAAATTAATTGAAAAGACCATGCAGATTAAGTCATGTCATTTGTGATTTACACTGCACAAGCAAAAAGAAAAGGTCTTGATTAAGATCACAATGGTATTTTTAGCCAAGCTTTGCTTCCCTGGGTCAGTGTTTCAACACAGACACTGTGTCTTCATGTGTTCAAACACCAGGCACAATGGGATTGGATTCAAACTTACACCTGCAAATTATGCCTGGAATATAAAGCAGTATCCAGGTAATAGTTTAATTTTGCAACATTTCAGGAAGAAAAAATGATAGTGTTTCTACTACTTATTTGTTAAGAAGTCAGATGTTATACAATGGCTCTGAACGGGAAAAACAAAACCAGAAAAAAATCTCTCTACAACTAATCTTTACATTACAAGAGGTATCTGCAATGCATTCAAAATTCACCTCTTCTGCTGTTGTTTTAGTGATTCTTAGGACTTCTATCAGAGACTCATCTTCAACCAAAGAGCCCTCTGTACTGGTTAGACGGAAGAGTAGATTATCTTCAAGCTCCTGCATTTTCCTCTTGTTAGATGTCACTTCCTCCATCAGTTTGACTCTTTCTGCCTCCAGTTCCTGTATTCAGAAATTTTCCTTAGAATATTTAAGATTAATTGAAAGAAAGATTCCTTATAATGATACAGAAAACGTGATTTCATGCATTGGGGGCTTTGCTGTTTTTTCTATAAAATACATAAATATTATATACTAAAGTAATTTATATGTATACTGCCTTTATTTGCCTAATGTAGCATACTGAGGAGTGAAAAGACATCAGAATGACTTAATGAAAATGTTCTTCAAATTCTCTGTTCATGCTCTGTCTTCTCTTTGAACCCAGTTTATCCAAGCTCCATTGGCTCTGGCTATCTACACCAGGACATGCACCTCTTACTGAGACAGCAGAGACAGAACAACCATGATTTCTTCATATCTGCTAAAGGGAAGGAGTTTAATAAATGTTATTCACCTGCAACCATGTCCCTGTGCAGCAAGCAGCGCTGGTACTAACCAGCTACCCTTGCAGCTCTCTTCAGCTGATATGCAGCACTGGATGAATATTTTTCAGTGAGTATTTTTTTGCCCCAAAATGCAGTCTATGTGTTGCTACATACATTCAATATGAATTCTCTAACCGTTGTGTCCAGGCAAAAAAACACAGGGCGAGGTTATCTGTGTGGGGGGAGATGAGTATGTATCTCTCTTTATTTGAGAGTTTAAAAGTAGAAGCTTTTATGTAGGTCATGACAAACCAATTTCACTTCTATCTTGATTTAAACCTTCTGTCTCCCATCTGAGGTAAATTACTCAATCCCAGCCACTCCTGCTGATGCTGTTTGATTTTACTTACATAAACATATATTTACTGGAGTAAAGATTAAAAGTTTTGCATCCCTAGCATTTGTCCCACCCTGATAGTGGATAGCTTTTCCTCAGTACCTGCTGTTGCAGCTTTTCCATTTTTCATTGAACAATTCACAGGAAGCTTGGGCATAATAATGACTTTTCTAGCCTCTGGTTGTGACTGTCAGAGTGAAGGAAGGCACTTAGATTCCAGTCCTTACTTCAGCAAATGTTTGTGTGAGCAAAGTGGAAAGGTGTTGGCCTGAGAAAGTAACAGCACCACTAAAGCACACTGGTTAGAACATGCTTTGGGAAGTCAAAGGAGGAGGAATTAATTCCCTTAGGTGGGGAACTGCTCTCACGTGAGCAAGCCTACCTGAGTTACTTATTCAAAGCAGCAGCTTTGCTAATCCAAACCTTAATCTTTTTTACTTTTCTCACAAAGACACAATTATGAAATGTTCAATTTGAAATAAAGAAGTCATTCAATCTGTTGTGAAATACCACTTCTGTGCTTTCACTTTAATAAGAAAATAAGCAAGTATTACATTTTAGTGTAACTGGACCATAGCACTCATGTATTTATTCGTAAGACTGCCACAGTAAAAAACCCACATATGTCCCCAGTGCCTATGATGAATTGACTCCTAATTTTTTTGATAACCAGGCTGTTAAATTAGATCACACAGAAAGAAACAGCAACAATCTAGGAATTAAATTATTTTGGAGGATGTCTCAGATTTGGTATTATGAAATAAAATTCCTGAAAAACACCCAAGAGAGGATTTTCTTCCTTGTATTTGCTTCCACATAATCAACGGAAATTTTAGTAAGGGCAGAGACAAGTCAGTGTTCAGGTGTCCTTAAAAATCTCATATCTCCTTCCACACTAGAGCCTGGCTGGCAAAAGTAGTTCAAGTTCATAAGCATTTTTTCATGTAATTCAAATCAAGTTTTAAAAAGAATTCAGAAATAAAAGAGGTTCCTCACTGAACAAGGAGCCTTTGCTGTATACAAAGGAATAAAGATGCTTTATGTATGTCATGTATATGCTTGTGATGTATTTTTAATGAATAATTTTCCTTCTTCTCTTTCCAAGGCCAGATCTTAAAATAAATGTGTAGGTGTCTCCATTCAATTAAAAACCAGCTCCACACCGACTTTCAGCAAATGCACAATCCCCTGAACTTTCATTCACAGTTTTGTTCTTGCATTTAATTTCACCCAAGAAGTAGAATATATCCACTCATGGTGCAGATACTGAACAAGCTTTCCCTCTATACAAATAGTGCAAACTACTACATACCTGTTTTTCTGTGAGGATGACACGGCCAAGGAGCTGGTCTTCCAGACCTTTCATAGTAACAGTAAAGTCAATCACTGTTGTTCTTGCACTAATTTCTGGAGTATAGGCAGGATTAGCCAATTTTGTTGTCATATAAAGGGTAAACCCCTTCATCAGGTCTACCTCCTTGTCACCTACTTTCACCTGAAAATCAAACATATTACTCAATTTTCAAAAGCTGAATTTTATCCAGTGAAAAATAGATGCTCTTTTTTTACATTTTCATTTACACTTTCTAAACTTTCTGCTTAAAGGGTAAAAAAACCCCAACCCCATGAGTTCACTGCACATCTTTCTAAGCATTGCAAAGGTGTGAATCTCAGCAGTATGCACACTACCAGATACCCAGCATCTATCCTACTGGTTTTTACTTTCATGTTCACAATTCATCTTACTTTCTGTGCTGAACCAGATTTTATGAAATTTTTTTCCAAGATGTTATCAAGAGCAGGATCAAGTTCCTCTCCAACATCTTCTATTAACAAAGGTCGGCCAAGGGACAGGCAGTCTTCTATATGACTTCTGAAGAACTTGTGGTTCATAGCTGTAACCTAGGAAGATTGGTTCACAATATAGCATGCATTTGCAAGCACATAGAAAACAGTGTAAAATCTATTGCAGCTTTCAAAAATTACACTTATCCTGGGACATCAGCACAAATGATTACATTTGAGGGACCAACACTCACCTCTGCTGAAATGAATGGACATTTTGCTTTAAGCTTAACAGAAAAGGGGATTGCGCTTGATGTTTTTCTTTATTGTTATTTATTTACTTATCTACATATCTATCTAATCACTGTAGTATCTTAATACCTTTTAGATATTAATGGCTTTATGCTCAGAACACTACTGTGAAGCAGGGAAACATTTATAGGGTTCAGACAGGGAACCAGTGTTACATAGGAGGCCTGGTCTCACATCAGAAGTTGAAGTTCCAATTCAGTTCTCATTTCAAAATATAAAGTCTTAAATCTAAGTGCTAAAAATCACACAGACTCCTTTTCACTTATTTAAATTTAATAAATTTAACATAAGCCTTTGAGATGATAATTGAATAGCCTTTCCAGTCATCTGTTAAGCCATGGTTTGGGGGTGGGTTTTTTACCAAAAAAATCCCTTAGGATAGACATGTTTTTAAAATAAATTTTGTCTTGCAGGCAGTGCTCTTTGAAAAAAGGTATAATTAAAATATCTAGAGGCACATTACTCAGTCTTAAAACAGTATATTATTTAAAAATTAATATTACGTTCCACCACTCTGCACTTTTAGCTTTGTTATAGTGTAGACATATGTGTATCCACCAAAACAGCATGTTGCCTACATTTTTAGTCAAAATGAAACTGAGGGATGAAGTTAGTGTCTTTGTGACCAACAATATAACACTAACAAGACCACAGCAAATTACAATATCCCAGATGTAAAGGTATAATCTAAACACTTGGGTATTTAGAGTCTTGACATAACTCTCTTCCTCCTGGACTTCACAGAGGGAGAAGGATTATTCTAACACAGCTGATACCTGAACCAGTATCTCTAAAAGCCTGTAACTGACTGAGTTTTCATCAGGAAAGCTTCCTCTGCGTTTAGAGGCTGCATCTGTGTGTATCCAAAATCGTGTAAGTTTTGAGAGTACTCAGCAGCTCAGTAGTTAAGCCCCGCCAGGATTCACAAGTTTCATGGGCTGGATATTCACACATACTGACCACAAGGCAATCCTGGTAGACATTTTTCTCTGGCTCATCAGTCAAATGTCATCACCACTTACAGTGTATGAATATTGGGGAAACAGGAAACAGCATTTTAATCCACATCTCCCAGTCCCCGCTTTGGTGAGTATGTGAAATAAGATCCTTACACAATTACTGGACCAGAGAATGGAACCTGTGTGTTCACAGTCCCCTTCTGCAGGCTGCACGCTAGCACGTGGCAAGAACAGACACCTGCAGCACAGGCAATATAGACTCACTGCCGCTTAAGGGAGGGAACTGAAGTTGCAGCTTGGAAGACACTTTAAAATTATTGGGGAAAAGGCTACATCATGGCAGAGAGAGTCAGTGTAGGTCCCTAAATGAAGGAGATTCACTGTTGCCACTCCTGAGCTCAGCTTGGCAGCTCTCTGAAAACCTGAGCAGGAGATGCAAGTCTCAAAGAGGGTGGAATATAAGATACATCCTTCTCTCTATTGTTTCCTCTTGGTTACTCGCACTAGCGTTTCTTGATCCAATTTTGGGGGGTCAAAGTAAGGTCTGATGTCATTTAGAGGAAGTCATGTTATCTACTGTAGGACAGTAGATTTCACACAGCCATAAAATGCCTAAATTCTGTGAATACAACTCATACATTTTAAGAGAGTTTTTCATCATATTTTTAATAAAGGTACCCATTTTTTCAAGATTTCTATTCTACCTCATTCTTTTTCCAGTTCCTCCCTTTTTCTTTTCCCTATTTTCCTCTTAAAATGCTTACCTGAAAATGTTATTGCCATGAGTCACCAACTGCCTGATCCTGTCTGGTCTTAATTTTGCAAGTCATTTACTTCCCTCTGCTTTTCTCTTTCTCTATGACAAGTAATTAAAAGATTCATCACAAAAATACATATGGCAGAACATATAATTCTGATTTTCTCTTGAAACTGTCTTTCTGGGAGATGAGAAAGCAGTACAAGCTATTTCACTCTGATAAGATAGGTCACAGATTTTGTGTCAGTCTTGTTTTAATTTCTGCCTAACTGTACACCATAAACATCAGATTTAAATTACACATGGTCACAGTATGATGACAGAAAAAATAGTCTGCGTTGCTAACTAAGATGTGAAATGACACACACATAAAAAACATTAAATTAACTATTTACCTGGAGTCCATTATTCTTTTCCTTATTTTTAATCCAGATCTTTCCTTGACCTTGTGGATCAATCAGCAAAGGATATCTAGATGCTTTTGTGACAATGATGCCATTCTGAATTGAAAGGTCATCATTTGGAAGACCCTGGAGATTCCATTCACCCACTGTAGCATTGTCAACAAGCATACCAGTAAGGTTCAGGTCCTGGTAGAAAATAAGTAATTACAAAATTAGTACCAGCTAAAGGAGTTATACTAAAATGTTTGATGGAAGGCTTTTCTTATTCTGATCATAATGCATGATACAATGTATTTGGTAGTTACTGTGTATTGTTTCCTTTCTTTAAAGTTCAGTGCCTAAATCACTGAAGTTGGGCAATAATGAAAGTGAATTCTGTTGAGGCTTTGATGCCCATCAAAGAGTGTCAGAGAAACTCTGAAGCCAGTTCAATACCTAATGACAAGCTGATTTTGGTACTGGCAAACTCTTTTCTTGCTAGCTCAAGAGGAAGGGTCGTCTTGGTCACAAGAGCTTCCTCCTGCTGTAAAGTTGTAAAGTGTCCTCTAAGTATGTATGTGAATACAGGATAGCTTGTGGGACACTCAGAGAAGAGAGAGATGTGCTATGGATCAATAACCATGAACTATCATGGAAAATTATTGTTGCTGTGGTCAGAACTCTTCCCAGCTCATACGTTCTCGTAAAGTTTGATTTGCACACATCAACTAACCTGCTTTATTTTATTCACTATGAACAGCAACGGGCCTCTCAAGAATGTGTATATGAAGAAAACAGTGCTTAAAATCACAAACCAAGCTCCCCAAATTAGAAAAGTAGCTTAATAATGACGTGAGTTTAAAAATAATAAAATTGAAGGGTTTTTTTTATTTGCTCCTTACATTTTTCACTCAAGAATTCCTGTTTGTAAGCTTTCTCTACATACAACATGTTTAAAAAGAAAGAAAAAGCCTGAAAGCCTGCGACTCCTGCAAAAATCATATAATTCGGCATCTGAAGCCTAAAGCAAAATTTCAAATACTGTGCAACTTGTGATACCATCATAAGCTAGTGATACCAGTGGCTGCAAGACTCAAAAGCTTTTTTAACCCTTTGATTTTTTTACTACTCCAATTATTGAAGAATCTGAATGAAGCAATACAAACCACTGTCAGAAGACAGAGCAACTTTAAGAAACCCATTTCCATTTGTGAAAAGGACAGTAAAGCATTTAATAGCCAAAATTTTCAGCAACTGGAACCTAAAACCATATTTAGCTCCTTAAGCAGATGAGTAGGGTCTAAACAGCTTTGTATTTTTTCTTACTGCAGCAGGAAGTATCAGTCACTCTGCAACTCTGAAACTTAGCTAATTTAAGTGCCTAACTACACAGATAGTTAGCTAATTTTAAACAGCTCCCTTTAAATTGTTATGCCTGCATGACTCATACACCCACAGCCAGTTAATCTGTGACAAAGTAAGGCAGATGTCAAGCCTTTTGCTTGAACTGCAAAGCTGCTTTCTTTCCTGTGGTGTGAAGTATCAAGAGAAGCCCATATGCTGCCTTTTGTGAGTACTTAATTCACTGGAAAAAATTAAAACCCTCTTCCATACACTATCATTCAAATCATAATCCTGTCTTTAACGGCAACTACCTAAACAGAATGGTAATTATGGTTTGAAACTCGTTAATGATGGCTTTCTGTGTCTAACCTGTCCATATGACAAAAAAACAAAGCAATACAGAAACAATCACAAAGTATTCCTTAAATTTTGAAGGATGCAGCTGAATAGTAATGTGGTCAGAATATCTACACAGAGGCAGAATTTAGTTCTTTATGTCTTGCTTTCTAAGGACATTATACATCCAAGTTCTTATCCTTAAATTGTAAGAATCTTGACAGACATTCCCCAGGGTAAGTAGCTTTTAAGAACATTCTGTACACTGAATTTGAGACAGAGCCTCCCTGGGATGAATGTATGTAGGATAACTCCCATACCACACTGGTAAAGAACCTTGCCTGAGACTGCACGGCTACTGGTACTTTATTAATAAATCCATCTTGCCCTTACATATTACTTATCATCAGGAGCTTTCAAAGAGCTTTGCTAGGCAAGTCAGAATCATTCATCTTTGTAAGTCATAGCATAAATTGGGCTGGCTGTGAGGTTCACACTGTCAGGTCAAGGTTAATCACTGTTATGAGAAGCATTATGCACCACCTAATGTAAAAAAAAAAAAATTTCACATTTAACTTCCGTGAGATGAATAGCACGACAAACCTCTTGTGGCAAAGAGGTCTTCCTAATATAGGTTTTAAGTGTCAAGTCCCCCAAGAACCTGAAAAGAAGATGCAGCAGGGATACTAATCTACCTTCAACTGTTTCACAATGGCACAGCCACAGCTGTACACAGGTTGCTCACTTGCTCCCAGCACTTTCCAGCAGCACCTTCTCTGTCAAAGCTTTGACAGCTGAGGACAGGAGCCATTTGAGCTTAATGCCTCCACTCCCCTACTGAGAGTAAGACAGCCTCTGAACTATTTCTCCAACTTTTACTGCTGGAGAAAATGTATGCAGGTATTCACAAAACCAAGTGGAAGACAACATGGACAGATTACTCAGAAAGACAGTTTTGATTATTACAGCTTAAATTCTGCCTTCAGCATGACTATGTCTTACAGGTGCAAGGAATAATATTAGACAGACCTCCTAAAAGTCATGGAATAGAAACAAGGCTGCTGCTGGCCATGAGCAAAGCCTATGCACCGGAACAGCTGCCAGGTCCGGCATTCCTGAGGCAGGTAGTGGTAAAAGGAAAGAACAAGATTCAGGTAAAGAACCTGCCCTCTATCATAGTCCCAGCATGCAAGTTGCTCACTTTAATAAAGGCAGTATATGATGCGGCAGGGAACTGAAGCTGCATGGTGGGACCCTACCTCCACCGCATTTTAGGCCACCTCTGCCCACACAGACTTAGGCCAATTGAGGAGCAGCTGTAATGTCAGTCACTGAGAACAGCCTCACTGGTGACAAATGTACATGGGTTTAAAAGCTTAAACTGGAGCAAGCTGAAGTGGTGTAAACCAAGCTGTACAAAATCCAGGTTTTGTTTAACTTACTCATTTCAACAAGACACTTCAAATTAAACTAAATTAAATGGTGTGGGTACACAGCAGAGGGTGTGACAGGAGGGTATTAATTGATAATACAGGGAAGTGCAGAGGTGATATTTCCTGGTTCAAAATGTGCAATGGTCTTTTCTCTAACTGGGTGTAAGAGTATTTTCATGTCAATAACGAATTAATCAAGCTACACTAATAATAAAACTGTGAAGCTTTAAAAAGGAAGAACTGTTTAGTTCCATTTTACAGACATTTTCTAGCAAATCTAGATTATTAAAATGTTGCACTTAAGTAATCCTAAATGAAAATAACAGAAATTTTTATTCCCAGACTAGTTTGTTTATTTAATATATTTAATATATATAAATAATATATAAATAAAATTTAATATATTAAGAATAGTAGGTTAAAGAATTTATGACGTAATATGTCAGAAATACAAAATACATGAAAAAACTTTTATTCAAATTCACCCTTTATATTCTAGATTTACAGTTCAGAGTGAAAAGTGGATTATCTAGAGAGAGCGCAGATTTTTAGTGGCAGCACATGAGACTGTAGGTTGTAAAAGCAGAAACAGGGTAAATCTTGCTGGGTCCCTGGAAGCTGGTTGGGGCATAACTCCCACCCAACCCAGACACCACAGACCAATCTCCCCACCTCTGTGCCATCCTGTGGGCCTAACCTGGGAGCTGCTGCTTCAAAGACTGCCTGGAAAACTATAGGGGCACAGCAATACCAGATGTGGGGTGGGATTCTCAAACACATATTCACAGGTTATTCCTTGTAAGGGGATAACTTAAAATGTCGAGGGAGACAGTTATAACTGATGTTTTCTTCAATACACATATTTTCCGCTTTCAGTAAATGCTAGATGTGGCTGATTTGCTTGACTTTATGACTGAAATTATGGACACAACATGGCATTTTCAAAAAAACACCAACCACAGGGGAAAACTGAGACTACCTGATGGAACCTCTTATGATAAGATAGATCTATTCTAAGCTAGCAAAATTTACTTTGTTTCCCATATGATGCAATTTCCTCCCAGGGCACCTGACCTCAGACAGCACCTCTCTCCGATTTGCCAGCGTGATGGCCTATATACCGATCTCGCAACACATGACAGTATAAAGGGGATCTTAAAACATTTTGGTTTAGAAGCTCAGTTGTCAACTGTTCAGATTTTTTATTTATTAAAAATTTGATGGAATGTGACAGCCTGTATATAATCTTCCAGTGATGTACTTTTCTGGAACAGAATGTTCTGCACATTATTTCTCTGCAAGGCAAAGTGTAAGGTCAGGACAGAGTGTGAACACTTACATTACTGTATGGAATCTTGCTGTTGTCCATCTCTTTCTTCCACAACTGAAGCAGCAAATTCCTGTACTCCTGATTGAAAGGTCCAGAGTAAGAGAGAAATCCAGTGGCCAGAAGAACATTCCCCACTAAATTAATAATTTGATTTTGAAAGTTTTTGCTGCTTGCTGTCCAGCGAAGCTGTATGTAAAATATTATAAAGAAGTTAGATTAAGCAGGCATAAAACTAACATGAAGATCTAATTTACGAATTTATCTCTTTCTGGTAAATAAGTGTTCTTTGAACCAGGTGTATTTTTGGCTTTAAATCATTCTTTTCAGAAGTAGAAGTTTGCTTGGAAGAGTTGGCAACCACCTGCCCAAGTGGAGAAAAAGTATCTTTGCCAACAAGCTGGCCAAACTGGTGAGAAGTTCTTTAAAGGAACAAAGTGCAAGGAAGAGGATGACCAACAATCACGTGAGGAAGTGGAGGACTGGGTTGGCAAACAAAATGTGTGGGGTGACACAAACAGTAGGGACCTTGTAATCAATAAAAGAGGACTAATGGAGGACCACTCCAAGCATATCCACATAAACAAAGAAGTGTCTACCAGACAGTACGATGGGGAGAGCTTTCATACTGTTTCTGGGAAATTAGCACAGCTGGGCACCTCTCTGAAGTGTTTGTACACTAATGTGCACAGCATGGAAAAAAAACAAGGAACTGGAGGTCTGCATGCCACTGCAGAGTCATGATGTCATGGGGATCATGCGGACATGGTGGGAAGGCTTCCACAACTGGAGTGCTGCAACAGGTGTATACAGGCCTGTTAGGAAGGACAGGCTGCGAAGGTGAGAAGGGGAGTTTTCTTTCATGTGAGAGAGAGCTGGAATGCATGGAGTTCTGCATCTGAGACTCTGAGATGGACAATGAGCCAGTTGAGGACTTATTGGTTAGGATAAGAGAGCAGACCAACATGGGTGATGTTGTGTGTGTCTGTTACAGACAGTGCAATTAGCAAAAGTAGATGAGGTCTTTTTCAGACAGTGGGAAGAAACCTCGCATTCCTAGGCCCTGGTCTAAACAGGGGACTTTAACCACTCTGATATCTTCTGAAGGGACAACACAGCAAGACAAGCAGTCCAGGAGGTTTTAAGGAGTGCACTGACAAAAAATTCTTAACACAGGTGACTGAGGATCTAATGAGGGAAGGCGGTTTGCTGAACCTCAGACTTGCAAACAAGAAATAACTGATCAGGGATGTAAGGGCTGGGGGCAGCCTTGGCTGGCAGATTAAGATTGTTTAGCCTTGAAAACAGACAGTGCAGGGGGAATTTTATCAAGGTGTACAAATACGTGATGGGAGGGTGTAAAGAAGACAGTGCCAGACTCTTTTCAGTGGTACCCAGTGAAAGGACAAGGGGCAATTCACACAAATTGAAATACGAGAAATGACAAGTAAACACACAAAAAAACTTTTTTACAGTGAGAGTGGTCAAGGCCTGGAATACAGTCAAGTTGCCAAGAGAGGTTGTGGATTCTCCATCTTTGGAGATATTCAAAATCCAATTGCACAATGCCCTGAGGAACCTGCTCTATTTGACCTTGCTTGGGAAGTGGGGTGGGGGTTGGGTTAGGTGGTCTCCAGAGGTCCCTTCCAATCTCAATTATTCCATGGTTCTGTGATTTTCTGAATATTATTTTTGGGTTTTACTTATTCCTTTCTCTCCAGATTTCTGTTCCCTTCCAACCACTCTGCATGCAATCTTCGTCAGGACCTACATGTTTTAAATTTAGAAGATAAACATTTAACCTTATGTTAGTTTTGCCCCCAAGGCTCCAAGTGCCATATATGGCCTCTTAATTTTTCATCTGAATTTTCAAAAGTAGAATGGAATAACAGCTCTTACAAGACCTCATAGCACAAGGCTTCAGAAAACCCACAATAAGGCACTGTTACTTCCTATTTTGGTGTTGCTCTCAAATTTAGAAATTCACTGAAAAATATGATAAAGCATCTAACATTTTTGATGGATATGTTTTGAAGTACAACTATGCAAACAAATGCTGAAGTCCTGGTGCCACAGGACACAATGGTTGCAGTCAAAGCTCTCATCAATTTTGACTCTGTGTGAAATCAACCAAGGAATTATCAAAGCAAATAATCAGATGAGAAAAAAGAGTATCCTGCTTCCTCTGGAAACCTTCAGGCTGAAGCCAGAAAAATCTGCATAGGAAAGGTAAATTTCAAGCTCAGTGCAGAGGATAACGATTAGCCCATAATTCTGTAAAAGGCTCCAACAGAAATCTGAACTTCAAATATAATTCAGGAAATGAGTCAAGCTTCAAATTCCTGTTCTTGTATACTTGGCGAGAAAAAGAGAGTAATCCTTCTTATAAATATTTTAGGGCAATTATTTAGGTTAAGCCTAATGCCTCTTCTTACTAAAGCTAAAAGGAATTTAGCTCCTTGGCTTTAAATCTGAACTTTATCCCAATACCAGCCAGATGATATGACATAAATCTTCATATAGAAGAATTAAGTTAACACAATAGATTGTTTTACTTTCCTAGATACATTAAGTTCAAGCAAAAAACTTATATATAACTAAAATAAAGTGTCATATGATATTGAGATGTCACCATGCCTTGAATTTCTTAAGCATTACTAAGGATCATTATGGAGTATTCTCAAAACTGAGCACCTGCTTTGTGCTGGAAACCTACTCATATGTACTAGTACCTTTTCTCCACCTAATCCTTCAATCAGAGCTGTGGCATTGTTCATCTTCCTTCTGCATGCCTCAGCATCATCAAGTAAGGCCTGCTTCTCTTTCATAGCAGTATCATACATGGCTTGTACTTGATCTAGTTCCATTTGCTTCTCATCCAGCTGAATCTGTGCATTATTTAGTTCCACTTGGGCAGCTGCAAGTCTTCCCTCTTGCAAGGCTAAATTTGCCTGTAAGCATTTAAAAGTAAAGAATAGTTAATACCTATTATTTGGCAAGAGCAAATGACATTCATTTAATGGCACATATTGTACTGTATTGGGTACTTTTTAAAATAATACATGTTTAAGATGACAGCAGGTTTTTTGGTTTTTACTTTTCAGCCTAAAACTGGAACACAAGCATAACAATAAAGTTATTCAATGCAATCTTAAAATGTTTTAGTAATATTTTCAGAATGATCTCTTGATCACACAATGATCAATGATGTGAAATCACAATACACTTGAAATAGTCGTATACGAGATACGAGGCAACCCATACAATGTTTTCTGTAATATATTCTCAGTGGAAAAGAAAATTAAGATTGTCTTCATGGATTATAAAATAATAATAATAATGATTATGGAAACTACTCTTCTACCCTCTTTTCCCATCAATTGCTTCTACAATAAAAATACAACACTTTTTTTTGCTCCTCTGGAAACTAGAACTCTAGAGACCTTTCTCACATCTCTATATAAATTTGAATGACGAGTTGCCAGTCATTTAAATGTGGCCTTTTAACTTGTGTATTCCTAACAGGGAAAAAAAAAGTATTATGTGAATCCAGAATATGTTTCCAAATATAAGTTTGCAAAGGATTAGAGACTGACAAATTTCTTACAAAATTCACACTTACAGATAAAGGTTGCTTCCATTTACTCTGAATATTTAAAACACTTGTTTAAATATCATGTATCTTATTTCTATTTTTTCTGCTGTAAGAGTTATGAAGATGGAAACCAAGAATCTGTAAAAACTGTTTTATTACAAATATGAAACTTGACACTCGCATTACATCACATCAGAAGAGTAACAGTACAAGGAATCTCTGGGTTGACTCTTAGTAAACAGTATAACCATGGGTTGGGTTTTTTACATTAGATCTTGACTAAAAATATGGATATAATTCCTATCAAAATATGCTAAAATCAGCAAATTCTTCTTGCTTTGCATAGGGAAAAAAAAAAAGAGAGGAGCCAAGATCATATTTTGAGATCTGGGCATGATAAAAAATGCAGCATGAGGTCTGGTGGATTTCAAAGACAGGTCTGTGAGCAGGGAATTAGAGAAGCATATATGTACTAATCAGCAAAGGAGTACTGCTTTATGAGTTACACATCTAGAGAATAGCACTGTCAGCAAAAAAATTGTTTATTGTGGCCACTGTGTCTGTTGACAGATCCTAGAGATAAACAAATATTTTATAATGGAGATAAGCCAGCAAAATGGCTGCTCATAAAATTTCCATCATGTAAGAATGCTGAAATATTTTTACTCCACTGTTTATCAAAGAGCATATTAAACAGCATCTCCTAGAGTCAAACACTGTTAAATCAGTGAGTCTTGTTAAGACCCAGCTAAGCAGATTTCAGAACCACTGCTGTTATTTTTTAGTGAATCTTGGACTATCAGGAAAAGTTTAAACAGTAAAGGAGTTTTGAGTAGGTGATGTAGTGTTACTGTGTCCTGCACCAGGGGCATAGCGGGGGTAGGTAAGAGAGAGAGAAAGGGACAGTGCAGGGCTCTTTCTGGATCTTAATAAGAGAGGCCTGACAACAAATGGCTTAATGAGATAACTGCTTTAAAAAGATCCATAATAAGAAGAGGAACATAGATAGTGAGTAAATATTACAACCTTTCAGATGCTGGACACCCCACATTCATGCAGCATCAGACAGAGCCTGGGTAGATTTTCCCATGGCCTGCTGCACAGAGCAGATCCTGTCCATGGAGAGAAAACTCTCTCTTTGTGTCATTCAAGCTATTATAAACTCCTTATTATTCTGTCTTATTAAAGCAGTTAGCTTATTAAGCCATCTATTGTCAGGCCTTTCTTACCAAGATCCAGAAAGAGCCCTGCACCAGTCCTCTCTTCTCCTACCTCACCCCCCTGCCCCTTCCCCAGTGCAGAGCATCCTCTTATCCTTAAACTCTGTGAGGGCTAAAAATGGGAGTAAAACGAAGTTATGACATATTGTTTCACTCCCAGCTGACAAATAGTGAGGTTACACAGGGAACCTTGGAGAGTTGGGAAGAACAGCCTAGGCAGAACAGCTGGAACAACAGAGAACTTAAACCTGGCTGTGTGGATTCATATTTCACCTTGACATTTATCACAGCAGGATGTGAACCTCAATGGAAAAGGATGGCCATGTGAATTCCCAATATGTATGAGCAATGATGCCTTGTAAATATTAAAAACAGATGTCCATGCAGCAGCAAACTACCCAGAAAGGTAGAAAAGACTGATAAAACAGGCTTCCTGGTTCTTAAAAGCTCTTAAAAGGCTACCAGCTTTGAAGATGTAGAGACAATGAAAAAATTTTTCAGATGAGTACAAAGAAAAAATATTTTGTATTTTAACATGAAAAAAAAACCCAAAATTATTTACACAAGACTTTACGGGATCTCTAGAAGATGACTTATTATAAGAAATTATTTTACAGACAATTTAACCAAAACTTTCAGCCAATTTTAGGATAATCATAACAAAGTAGTAATACATTTTGGTATTAGTTTGATTTGTAGGCTGCTTAATCGTATGTGATGAATGATGGTTAGTTGCACAAGAATGACTGCTAACATACCAGGATGACCAACCTATGTGACTCCCAAAGGCAGAAAGACTACTTGTTTCAGATTACCCTATGAAATCATCACTATTTGCTCTCTCCCTCTCTTTCTTTCCAACTCCATTTTTCAAAATTACATGGGTACAAACATGGCTTTTGTATTGACATCACTGGCAGGTTGGCTGGCAGCTTCCTGTGCACAGCTTTGCCATGAAAGCAGGAGGCAAGTTCTGCTGCCAAAGAGAATCTTCTGCACAAGAAAGAAGGCTATTACAGTCACAACCAGCTTCATACAAAGATTTCTAGCCAATTACAGGCGGGAAGAAAATGTGTCTCCCAACCACAAAGAACCAATGTGGCCTTTCTAATTTTAGTGGCATTGCTATGTGAACAAGCTTCACACCCTTCATTTCATCCCTCTGAGTCACGCAGCAAAGCAAGGATTCACAATTTGTTCCAGTTGGATGCAGTGTGAAAGCCTGAATAAATGGATTTTATGTGAATGAATCATGAGGATTCAAGACATGAGATCCACACTCTTATCTGCACTCCTGGAGAGGGGGCTACACTAGAACATGTTTAGGCTTGTGTGAGAGCAGCAGCTTCAGCCTTTTCTTGCCATTGGCATTGTGGGGAATGGCACAGACAATCCTCTCAACATCTGCTCCAGCCAGTGCCTTTACCTTCTCTCTGTGTCTGTCTGCATGGGGAGTTATGGAGACAGTACCTGTGCCAACAAGGGCCACAGACTAAATTGATAAACAACTATTTTGCCTTCTTCTGAGACGCCCTCAGAGAGGGCTTCATAGCAGGCGGTGAGATGATCCTGCCCCTTTTAAACCTTTTGCATTCCACAAAAAACCAGGACAAATAAACATGTAATTACAGTCCATAGCTATACTGTTAAATTAAACATGCCCAGGACCTTTCTCTGGCACTGAGGTTAACTAGCATAAAGCAGCTCACATTAAGCTCTCCCAGCCTCTAAAACGGTATGACTGCATCCAGCCTCATGGAAATGGCCCTTGGACCAAGCTAGTTCCTGAAAGGTGCTGAAAGATTGCTGAGAAAATGCTGCCTAGCCAAGACCAAATTCACACTAGGGATCATTCTAACAATTTAACAGTGTAGATGATCCCTAGCCAATGTCTAGAAAAATTCCCTAGTACTGCTTATTTATTAGTAGTGACATAGCCGTAAGTTTCTCATTGATTCATTGCAAACTCAATTTTGCAAAGCACCGAGTATATCTGGCCCTGATCCAAGAAGGCATTTAAATAAAAATGCCTTCTCCAATAAAAAAACTCACACCATTTAATGCTATCCCTGCTCTTGAATGGAATGCCCAGACCAACCTCAGATCACTCTGAAGAGCAGCTGTTGCTTAGTAAATTCAGGATATCTTACTAGAAGTAGGAGAAGTAGGAGAACCCATAAGAAAAAAAGCAGCTGAAACTTTATAGTTCACCACAGGTAAGGAAGATTCAGAGCTTTCCATGCATCTCTTTTGTTTCAGGAATTTTAGCTTTCCAAGTTCACTGTTCTTAGTCCATTGAGCATTCACTACTGCTGGACCAGGCCAGAAGGCTTCTTGTACTTGGACACTGTCACTCTGCTCACGAGCCTCTGTGGATGTGCTGGGTGATCACCTTTGCCTTTTGCTTCAGTCCTGTCCTGGGCACATGACACCTGACTGACAACTCTTCATGGAAATGCAATCTCAAGCTGCTCCTGTCCCAGACCACTGCAGATTTTTCACATGGACATTCCACTATTTTGATATCAACTTTCTCAGAGCCTCAATATCATGATAAGTTTGGATTCATCATTATTTAGGGAAACATTATAAGCGAGGCAAACACACAGGTTTTGCAGACATTCAAAAAACAATGTTTTCACCGATACAAAAAATTATACACATATACATATGTATACATATATACATATGTACACATGCAAACAGATCCATGCAGAGTGACCTTAATAAAATCTTGGCCTCAATTTCTTTGCTATTACTGACCGTTCTTTGGGATTAAAACAGACTTTGAAAGGCACAGGGATCATGCCTCTTATCTGCTTTTCATAGCCTCTACTAGCTACTGATAGATTCTCCATTTTTTCCGTTCAGTTACATGTCCTGACTTCAATCTGTTTTGTTAGGATAGCTAATCCTCCCCTTCACCCCCTAGAGTACATGCTTTTCTTCCATAGTTACTGTTGGCCTTGAATTCAGACTTGAGTGCTTGTTTTCCTGCCCAGTGGCCATCACCTTGACGAGGACACACTTATTTAAATGGACAGCTACCAAATTTTGCCATTTCTTGACTGTTACGTCTTCCTCAGGTGCAAGATTTCCTTTTACTGCCTGCTGTGGTTCTTAGTTCAGCATGGAGACAAGTTAAAGCAGGAAAGGCAATCAAGTCTCATATTTAAAACTGAGTTTGAGGGGGGTAGTCCTCAATATCAAACAGAATTTATAATCTGTAGACAAACTTCTCTTGATCATCATAACAGCCTAAGGAAACTTAATTAAAATCACTGGAGACATCTCAAAGGGAAATTATACCCCTACACACAGTATTTTAATTGGAGGCTAACAAAATCACAGCAAAAGCCAGGGCTTCTTCATTCTGCTGTTATGTTCTTCAACTAATGGATAAATAGCAGACGGTGTTTCAGAGTTATCAGGTTAATCCAGCAGGCTTGTTTACTAGGTAACAAGCCAGAGAGGAACGGCTCATGGCCATGCTGAAGGTTTATAGGAAAGTAGCACACACGTGGTGACCACTGTATGATAAGAAACTACCCAGCATTGTATTTGCAGGCAACATTTGGTTATACTTTCTGTGTTTGATTCTAACTAATGACCCTTAGGCTGCAGACCACAAATATAAAGAATGTAGGTATCCATTTCTAGGAATGACTTAAATTTTGCACACTATATTTACTAAAATATAAATCACTATTAATTAGTTTTCACAAGTTGTCACATTTAAGATAAATGAGGCACTAACTCTTAGTTAAGCTACAATTTAAAAATATATTGGATGGACTTCGCAGGTGTTGAAGGGGATTTATCTCCTAGAACAGCAGTTAGGATAAAGCAGCTTGACTAATTCACTCAGTAAACCTGCTTTCAGCAACGGATGATTTAGGCTGTGCTAGTACTTTACGCAGTTTAATTGTACATTTATTTTCAATTATTTTCTTAGCCTCACTCCAGTGCTTCCTGCAATACCTCCTGCATACTTTAAACACTTCCTCTCTCTGTCATCTTCAGTTTTAAAATATTTGTGACTGTTGCTATACCTGACACTTTGCCAAGAAATGCATGTTCAGTTTTTTATCAGCTATAGTATGACAAGAATGTAAATACGTGAATACAAAGTTAAATTTATATGTAATCTTAAGGCATATATGTTCAAATAAAAACTGCAAGAGCACTTTTGCAACTTTCAGAGTTGCATCTGCATATAAAGCCACTATTTCCCCTAGGTTTTGCTCTCTTTTACAGCTCTCAGTAGCCACATTTCAAATTAAGTTTTCATTAGTGAACATCATATTATTTGAAAAGGGAATTGCTACTTATATATCACAGAAATATAGTCTTCTCCATCAGTTACTTGAACCAAAAATATCATGCTTTTAATGAACTTGAATCAGATCTGTCTAGATATGCTACAGGAATATGCCAAGAGTTTTGAATATACCATGGATACAGTGGCTTATACAATAGGAGACTGAACCTAAGTACAGTGGAAGCACAATCAATTGAATTAGTTTCTTCAGAAAAGAGCCATAAAATCCCCTGTAGAAGCAATGATTATAAATCACTATATAAATATTCAAAGTCCTTTTTTTTCAATATGCTCATAAATGAAACATTTCCAAGACAATAAAGCTCTCTGTAGGAATGCAGACAATGGTAGCTGATCTCTTTCTACTGTAGTTCAATGTTACAACAGAATTCTATGCCAGGTGACTACCTACTTTATTACATATACACTCACATGTAGCAGTTTGACATTCCAAAGTTTTCTTAAGAGATCTGAATTCCAGCTAAATTCATTAAAGAATCTTTCTGTGCCAAGAACAGTCTCTCCTCTCCCAGATTCTACCAAGACCACAAAGAGTATGCTCTTTCCCTGGTGCGTAGGACTGAGGAGAAGTTTTCTTGAAACCACAATGTGTGGCACCAAGTCCGAGGGCAGAGACAGCGTCAGTATCTCCCACTTGCAGATAGCCAGGCTCTATAAAGAACCTGTGTACTAAGGCTCCCATTGAAAACTGACTGTGTTCACACAAGTAACAACTGTACCACAGGGCAGCTCTGCAAGAGGAAAAAATTGCCAGGACACATTTAACTTCTGTGTGCTTTACTTCACAACTGGATGTGAAGAAACAAGAGTCTCTTATAACTGGTGATCTTTTTTAGCCAAAATAACGCAACATTTTTTCCACTCAACTATAGTCATCCCTCAGAAAAATAAAATCAGTAGTATGAAATACCTTAAGGGGAAGAACTTCTTTATTAATACCATAGAAGTAAGCCATTGCTTGTGTCCATGAGCAAAGACCTGCTACATTTCCACACACTTTTTTAGCAGTCTCAAGATTGTAATCCTCCATATCCAAATAAGGCTCTAAAAGCTCCACGGTTTCTCCTGTAATTGAGTCCTAGTCAATGGAAAGGAAAAATTATTTTTTAAAATGGATTTTAGAATAAAATCTGCTTCACAGAAACATTTTTCTTTTTAAAAACATGGTGCTACTGCTTCTTACAGAAGAAATGAACAAACCAACACTGTTGCCTTTCACTCCTACAAAGGACAGATCAGTTGTTTTTCGTGAACTCAAGTGAAAATAGCTCCTACTTCCATTGCAACAGATTGACTTGAGTTTGCATTTAATATCCCTAGTTGACCCATAAGATTTACAGACATTACTTGTACTCATAGCTCCATGACAACTTACGCTGGTCTAAGTTATTGCTGCTACAGCACTGTACCTTCTTTCCTGTCCCCCTCAACCAGACGTTCTTGCCCCAACTTTAATACCATCACCAATGCTCAGTGAGCTAGTTTGGAAGTTAATATGACAGAAATCTAACTCAGCAAACTACTGATTAGTTTTCTTCTAGGCTAGTTCCCTGAACAAGCTCACCATGGCATCAGAGAGGCACCAATGTGAACACAGCTAAGGGAGTCAAATATGCAGCTTTAGGAAAGAAAAGGGTGAAACTGCAAGGCACTGCCTTCACTTCACTGAAGTTAACCCTTTTCCTTATCTGTAAAAGCCATTTCTTTTAGCAGTTCACTTCATTATTCTAATCTCAGATTTTTTCCCTCCTTCAAAATCTGTTGAGAATATGAAAAGCCAGATCTTTGATGATGGTGGTTAATCTAGAATTGTGTAAGTGTCAGAAGAAAATGGATTCATCTCCTTAAGCAATGTAGAGAGTAGAAGAGCTTATACAGGGTAACAATGGTTGCTTAACAATAGAGGCATTAAGAATCTTCCTTTTTTTGGCAATGTATTAATGCCTTTCTTTTATTGCATCTAAAAATCATCCTCCATTCACACTGTCAAGCAATGTACCCTTTTCCTACTTCTCTGCATAGCAGAAGTCTTGTACTTGTCTGATCCCTAGCTACTATAATAACAAAGCCATTCATTATATTATTCCTAAGATCAGACATGGTGGTGTTTTCACTATGAGCATTTGCTAAAATGTAAAATAGTGCTGGACAAACACTTCGACTTTTTCATTCTCCTACTCAAAATTATGAGCTAGCAAGCTGGCAAAGGTGAAGCAAAGACCAATCAGCAGTGGCCTAAATCTCTGTTCAAGAGCTTGAAAAATATCATGCTTTTCCTTCTAAGTAATGAATTTTAAACCCAAGAAGCTATTTCATCCACTAATCTTCTTGCCTAAAAAAATTAGGAAAGAACAAAAATCTCACAAACAAGTAAGCAGTGTAGTCTACTCAGAACTCCAGACATGATGAGCTTTCCTCTTATATATACTCAATCTTAGAAACAAGAAATAAGGCAGGAGGACAGCATGTGAAGCACTTCATCAGGTATAGAAGCAGTCTAGCGTTCTTCACCACATTCACCAGTATCACTTCGTGCAAGATCTCCATCCCAAAGAGGTTGTTCTGACTTCTCTGAGTAAAGTTAAATGTGTTGCAAACTACCAGCAGGAACACATACACTATTAATAAGTGCCAAAACTGGAAGCCTCATTAGAGAGAAGCTTGAGTAAGGAGTACATAATTAGTCCCCATTATCTTTAAACTCATCTCCTCTTTCTGTTTAGCGAAGATAGCACTTGGAGAAGTGACCAGATTGACAGCCCCAGGAAGAGACTGTCTACAAAGGCAGTGCAAGTTTCCACATGGTGCCTTGTCAATATGGCTCACTGGGAGAAATGGCTCCTGGGGACAGTGAGAATCATGGTTTCAAGCCTTATCTGCACAACAAAAACACTCCAGTAGCTTAGAAAAGGCATCAGAAAAAAGCACAGCTGAAGCAGATTAAAAAATCAGTGTACAAATGAAAGAGTATGTTCTGCAATGTTGCAGAAAACCCAGGTTCTGCCAAAACCTGCTTGGGTATCTCAGTTTCAAAGTTGGGCCATGATTCTGCCATTCCATATTCCAGCCTAGCCGGTTTTGTGGTCCAGCCACCTGTGACATCCTCTCTTCCCTGCAGAGAAATTTCCCTTGTCCCACAGTTCAGTGAATCTTGCTGTAAATGGGACAAGTTTCTGTTGTGTCAGAAATAAAAACCTGTGTTTGCTTTTATTTTTCTTACAGTTGATACTAAGGTTCCTACTTCATTTTGCATTTCACTACTTTGCTAGTGAAAGAACCCTAAAAATTCCCAAATATCTCAGTATTTTTCCTGACAGGATGCTCATTTTCTTCTGTATTGCCTCCTAGCTCCCCACCAAACAATTCTGGAGATGGAGTTCTAACGCACCTTATACGCAAACAAGCCTGGTGGCACTGGGGATGGTGAGCCATTTGAAAAATCATCAGTGAGTGCTTTTAAGGCAAATTCTGACTTTGAAGCAGGAACTGCCTGAATAAAGATAACACTAAGCTTCTCTAGATTTGATCTAGTGCTTGGGATACTTGTGTCTGCCATCAAAACTGTGTGGCCCAGGAGAAAGATTACTGAAATAATGAACCATGAAAATGGAGAGGAATACAGTCACGAAAGTATCTACAACTATAGATACACAAAAGCATTATCTGTTTCAAACTACCTTTGAAGGTAGAATACACTTTCATGCGACCTCTAAAGATAGTTATAGGAGTAATAGTGCCACTATTAACTTGTTACCTTCTGGAAAGTAAGCAACATGCTAAGAAATCCTGAATTATTCATTAGCTTCAGCGCCTCAGTCCATGATGGCTTCACACTTGGGCGTTCTTGATCAGGAGTTACTGAATCTATTTTTCTTTGGAATAAAAGTAGCACACAATCCATAATTCGCATTATCAAGTGAGGAGGTTTACCCAGTTTGCGAACAGTTGCAATGTCAGAAGGTTTTATCGTCTGAAAAATTAAAAAAGAAAATAATCCATTTATTTAAGCAATCACTTGATGGTAGAGAAAGATGTTTTTGGGGGAGGACCGTATAAGTAATGCAATTACTGCAGTTTTGCAGGTCACTCAGAAGCAGTACTGCAGAAAGTCCTTAAAGGTAGTACCACTCAATGACTGCTTTATTACCTGACAGTAGAGGAGGTACTGCCCATCTTACCTCTCCCCTGCCTCAGTTTTCAGCTTTTTTTCTACAAGGATTAACAGGTCAGCTCTAGTCTTTCAATATCATTTTTTTCAAGTCAGAAGCATAAGCCATATTATTGCAAACAACAATCATTAACTACATGCATGTTCAGAATATCTTTGATTCTGACCTGCAGAGCTGCCTCGGCTTCTTCCAGTGCAGGTCTTGCAGCTTCAAGCTTCTCTTCTGCTGCTGCTTTATCAATGGCAATGTCATCCACAATGGCCTGAGCCTTGTCTTTTACCTTTTGCACCTGCATTTTCACCTTTTCGGCAGCTTGGGCTTTCATAGTTACTTCCAATAAAACTTCATCAGCTTTTTTTGAAGCTAAAGCCAAATCTTTCTCCTTCATCACCAACTCTTTGGAGAGCTGACTTACTGAAACCTCAGCTTCCATCAATTTTGCAAGACCTGTGTTGAACAAATTCTATTTTAGCAACAGATAGACCTATTGAAAGAGAAACCTCAGTGAAGCAATCTGGATACTTAAAATAAGCTACTCGATTCATATTTATGAACCCCAGTGAGTGATCCCATTTGTTGAACAGCAAAATTAAGCAGGGGTAATATCCATTTGCTATTTAATTTTTCTTTGTTGTTTTGGGTTTTTTTTTGAATGGGTAAGAGTCTTCAGAATTTGTCACGATCATTTGTGTATATTCTTACATATGAGAGGGACACTAAATATTAAACATACATATTGAAAGGCGTTAGTATTGTGAATGGCACTCTTAAGAATTATGTGTGAAATTTCAGAAATCCACGAGACCGTAAGAAGTACTAGACTCTACTCTCTGCGCAAAACAAAGAGGAGGAACCTGGCATCCTGAGCAATGCAAGTGAAGACACGTGGAAATTAGGCTGAGCTTCTAAATTCAAGATTACATGAAGGTCCAGATGAGATGGGGGTAAAAGAAACTAAAGATTCTTGAGCAATACAGTGCTCCAACATTTTTATCGAACAATAAGAAAATCACCTAGAAAAGCTGTAAGTACAAAAATCCTTCTATATGAACATATGCATCCAAATGTAAACGCATCACATAAATCTTTCTAACCCTCAAAAAAAGCACGTGTTCCTTCCAGGCACCCAGCCATCCTCTGCCTATGGAGATATGTGTACATAGCTCAGTTCTGCAACTGGCAACAGTGGGAGATGAAACAGTTTAAGTTCACAGTCACTTCCAAACACCATACAGTTTCAGAAACTGTTTAACTGTTTACTGTGTATGACCTTGTGCAGTGCAATATTTTGGAAATTTTATATTTGTCATATAACTTTCTTTAAAAGATTCTTCAGAGGGACTGAATCTGAACATTTATTTACCTTCCCTCACATTTACTTTTAGCATGTTTAAACGCAAAAACTAGGATCTCAGTAGTTCCTTGCATGCATCATGTCAAAGCAGGAGTTTCCGGTATTTTAACTGCTAACTAATAATATTTTCAAAACTCATCTGCAATCTACAACATTCATAAAGTTCACTGAAACAAAATCTCTGCATATTTTGTAATCACACACAACAGAGCTGAAAACATATGGATCTGCTTCCAAATTAAAGTGAGCTCACAATTTAAATCCATACTTTTACATTCTTTTACTCAGATTCTTCTCACCTTTTTAAAAACAAAGAAAAATCAAACAGATTTTACAGTACCTGTTCTCATGCGTTCAGACAAACTTCCAACACTGGCAAACTTCTCTTTGTAAATAGCTTTGTAGCCTCCAATGAAGGACAGGTAAGATTTTGGAGTCACAAATGTTCGTCGCCTATATCGTTCAAAGTATTCAACACATTTTTCAGCTACAATATCTTGAAATGTTCCCATGGTGTTAACAACACTCTGTTTCACTTCATCTGTGCACTCAATATGGTAGGAAACTAAAAAATGCCGTGCAACTGCTACAAGAGCATCTTTAGGCCAGCGCTGGAACCAGTCCATGGTACAGCCTGAAATCAGTCCTGGAAATTTGAGTGCACGAGTTCTGAATTTTTCCCCAACAGGAGAAAAACAAAGAACCACATGCAGGTTACTACGAACTCGAGCAAGAAAGTAATTATAAAGATTTTCACCAGTGGGAGTACGCCTTGGGTACTCCTTTTTCATTGCCGGTATCAGGTCTTGTGTGATTTCACCTATTTCATCTCGTGCAAAAAGATTTGAGACTTCACCTGAAGCCAAAACATTGTTCATGTACTCAAGAAATGATTCATCTCTGATTTCATTGTCTGTGAAAATAAAGACAATGCCCTTTCCTTTTTGCCCAGCAGTGCGGTACAAGATTTTGAGATCATCCAAAAGGTTGTTGGTGGCATATGTTCTGCAATAGAAAAGGATTAAAGAAACAGAGAACAAAAATTACAGGCCATTTAGGAAATATCTATCATATGGCTCAGCTTCTTTAAAGCAAGAAAAAAATCTACATAAGAAATGAATACCATATCTCCTGGTTTCATTTTTTTCGGTTTTTTTTCTTAAACATTTTTCCAAAGTGAATGATCAGTACCGTAAATCATGGGAAAGGAGGTGAAATCAACAGAATAACAAGCTGGGAAAAAAGATGGTAAGAGCAATACTATGTCTAAGGTAATTATGATGCTGCTTTGCACCTCTACAGTTTGCAGGTGTAAATTCTTTATTAGAACTGTAGGTTAATACAGTTGGATTAAGCTGTCAAGCAGGTTCTGATGCCTGTAACCATTACGTAAATACAGCTGGGTTATCTTTCAAAGATACTGAGAACAAGTTAAAGGAAATCATTAAGGGACAAGAAAAAACAAAACTGAGGTTTTTATTGTGTTATCTGGTTTAACTGAAAGCAAGCCCCAGAAATGATTCTTGAACATTATCACCTGGGCTGATCAACTCTGCTGCAAATGAAAACCATGACTGGTTCTTTCATTACGCTTCGTATAGCTGGTGTGCATAAGTAAGATTCAGATGAAGTCCACACAAATTCAACCACAGATTTCAGATTATGGAATATAAAATGAAGTAAAGTAAGGTTAATAAAACGGCAGATTTTGACCATTATGTTCTTAGCCAATTAAAGCTGAAATTAGGAACCTCTTTTCTTTGAAACCAGTTTCTTATTTTCAAGAGTCTCTTCAAAGTTGTGCAATACACACATGACCCATTCTTCAGTATTTGAAAACATTCTATTTTATATTAAATATGCCATACAGAAAGTCTCCCTGGTCTCTTCCAGCTCCATCTTGCCACTGCTCTATAAATATCCCTAATGCAAGTACTGCAGAACTTGTAAAACAATCCAACTCCTCAGTTTGCATGTGTCAGCTACAGTTATTAGTGATTTGTGGTATTCTGATAAGAACATAAGAATTTCTCTACTGAGTCAGAATAGCAGTCCATCTAGCTCAATACTCTTGACATCAGCAACGGGAAATGCTACTTAGAGAGAAAACATGAGCCAGCATCCACTCTTCACTGCTCATTTCTTTCTTGCCCTTTCATATTCATACCCATTGTATTAGGAATCGTAGAAGGTATGGCCATCTTGTCCTCTCAGTATCCATTTATGAACCTGCTGATATTGTCTTCCTGCACAGCCTCCTGTGGCAAGTTACAAAAAATGACTATCTGCTTTGTAAATACACATTTTCAGCTACCTGCTTTTAGCCCACCTCCAGTTCGCTTCAGCATATGAACCTTTCCTAAGTGACTGAAATATTTATTTGCCTTATTAAATGCATTTTGAATCTTGCAAATCTAGGGACTCCACTCTGTGACTCTACACTTTTTTCTTTCCCTTTTTTTGTTCCCATTCTTCCTTCCTTCTGCTTCTGGGACACAGGAAGAGGCTGTGATACGTCTTTCTTTCTCTTTCCTTTCATCAGAAACCTCATAACATTGTTCAAAGACCTGATATATTTCTCTAAGGAAGATTTCTCAGTGTGTTGAGTAGTTTGCAGAGTGAAATACACACTACTGGCCCTCAGTGCTTACCCCTGTAAACCCAATGTCAAAAGAGAAACAGATGAAAGGCAGTAGTTACTCCCAGTCACTTCAAATTTCTACAAATTACTAAATTCCACTACTACAAACTATTAAGTCATTGATAGCTGTTGTAATAATACAGTCTGGGTACATAAGCATCTACTGAAAAAAATTACTATTTCCTCTGGCAGTCAGCATTTGCCCACTACGCAGAACACACTAGCAGATTATTCCATGTTATTCTTAGTGCAAAATGGTATTTTACTGGGATTTCACAAGGGTGCATTGCAGACCCAAATGCTGAGGGAAAGACAGATTTCTTGGCAATAGCATAAAGGCAGCAAAACACAGACCCAGGATCTGTCATCTATATACTGTGCATTTGCACAATGCTTTTGATGGATAATGTAGTTTGCAATGAGGGATAAAATGTCTGACAGGTTGCATTTCTTTAAGTTGATTGTGAGATGTACATTTCTATGGCAAATTAAGGAGCAAATGTCTATGTACACTGCATTGAGTTACCTTGTTAAGGTAATCTGAAAGCTCTCATATCCAGCAATATATGACGCTAGTCTGGTCAGACTCTGTTTTCCAGATCCACCCACACCCACCAACAATGCATTTCCTTGTGGAGTACGAATAATCCTTGATATTTTAATCAAATGGATGATTGCATCCTGTGTATTGAGAGAAAAGGGGATGAAAAGATGTAAAAATAATATAATGTATATTCAATTAGAAGCATATCACCAAACAACTTCCTCTCAACAGCTGGATGACTTCTCTGGAGCCTACACCAAAGACTCAGTCCTGTACTCATCAAAATCAACAAGATATTTCCCCCTGACTTCAGTGGGCAGCAGGGCTAGCCCAAGAGAAATGTCCTTGTATCCAGCTCATATAAAGCGATGTCATATGCAGTGTTTGTACTCAGGAGAGCTGAGGGTGTGCCCCTTAGGGGACAGAAAGAAAAGTAGAAAGAATGTGGATTACCCCCCTCCCCCAACCTTTTAGCTAAGCTATTTACAGGCTCTGTAAACAGGCTGCCAAAAGTAAAGTAAAATACAAGTACACTATAGACATTTCATATTCAACTGCTATATTTATCTTAGAGCAAGAATTAATCTGAAGTGCCCTAAAAATCTACCAAACCACCCAGTCTAAAGCTGAAGAAAGCACCATGCATCAAGAGACCTTTGAGAAGGAGGTATCTTTCAGATCTGCAAGATAACATTCACAATGTGCATTGTAGAAACAAATGAGTTGTGCTTTGCATTATGCAAGGCAGGAGAAAGAAAAGATGGGGAACTGCAAAGAGATGGAATAATTCATGGGAGCGAAGGCAGCTAGGATACAGCAGCATGCCTTTATAGAGTTTATTTGTAAGACTTGATGGATACAAGACTAGCCATTCTGAGCCAGCCACAAAATAATTTGATAGAAACACACAAGATGCATGCATCAGTAAGTGCAAGACCAGGCACTTTCTGTATTAATATAATTACAGGCACTAATACCTTGAAAAATACTAAATCCATCTTTGATCCTCTGATGGTTTCATTGTACTGTTGCATGAACATCTGTAATCTTTCAGCCAAATAATCCAAAGATGGGATAGGCTCATAAATTTTAGGAGCCTTCAACTCTGCATCATCAGGTTCATCTCCAGTAGCTTCTGGGACATCACGCAAGAAATCCACAAAGTATAATGCTGTGGATTTATCTTCAAATAGATTTTGACCATGTTCTGCAGAAGCAATCTACAACAATACATTAAGGATTGCTTTAGTAATGAAACATTCCAGTGGCCTTTTCCTGTGGCAAATACTGGAACACTATTTGCCTACCTTTTTCATCATATCTTCAAACCAGTCTTTATCACTTTGGCTGATGAACCTGTCTGCAATAACACGTCTGCATTCATGCTGGAACAAGGCTACCAAAACACTGATGCTCTGGCAGACTTCAGAAGTAACTGTAAGTATTCCTTGCCAAATACGACTGAGGTCTCGTAAATTAAAGATGTAATGAAATTTAGCTGGAGTTGGTAACATCTACAAAATAATGTCATAAGCTATATTCAGATAACTACTAAATAAATGTATTTTCTATCTAGTATTAAATGAATATGGACGTTTTCACAAACTTCAAAATCAATATTGCATTAAAGCAGAAATAGATGCTTGGCATTTAAGAGGCAACGATAAAAATGAAGACATGCCAGTAGCAATGACCAGCTCTTTAATTTCACATAGATTTCACTCAAGTTTCTTTGAATCCTTCAAGTCCCAGGAACACGCACTGAAGGGTAGCCAAGACAGGTTAATTAACAATGGCATTGAAGGTCACAGTAAAAATGTCAGCATTGCTTAACCTGTGGTGTTGTTCCTGCCCTTTCTTCCAGATCATTTCTGTCACTCTCTTTTGTCATTCCCAAGAATATGTGAGGAAAAGTTCATGAGGAAAATGAAAAGTAGATGAGGAAAAGCAAAGAAAAGAGAGCAAAAAAATGAGAAAAGAGGATTTGAAAAAAATTAACAACTTAGCAAAAGCTACATTTTCTCTATAGGCAGTTAATTAGCAGTAATAAGCACCATTTCTGTTGAACATACTGGTCGATAGTTTCACTAGAACTCTATTTCTCTGTGTAAACCAAGTTTATGTCTACAGTTGAGTTGTTTGGGAAATTCTGACCAACCTTTTCTGTACTAGAAAATATAATTTACCAAATCACTGCCTATCTCTATCTTTCCACCACTCTCGTCCACTTTTTTCATTAGAAAATCAAATACGGCACACATTTCTACACTGGAATTTTACTCTTAACTTTTCAAATTTCATTCTACACATAAATTTTATTTTCTATTTCAAAGCAACATTTGCTTAGGAATTGCAGTTAAATGTTTTTACAATCTGTTTGAAATGGAAGATGTAAATATTTAGAATTTACTAAATACCAGATTTCATTTGTTTTGAACTGATTCCATCTCCATCAAATATGACTTCTTTCCTTTAATTCAGATTTTTAAAGTTTCTCACAATCCCAAACATCTTCACAGAAGATTCCTATCTATTTTTAATTTATGATTCCTTATGCCCTTCACATTTTCTCAAGCAGAAGACCTCTAAATCTTCCTATCAGCTATGCTTACAGTATTATCCTTATATAATGTAATTATTACATTAGCTATAGAAGGCACTGCATATAATTATGTTTTTAGTCAGCTAACCAGGTGCTTATAGCAACAAATTCAGAACACATGCATCAGTCAGCAGTTACACGTACAGGTCAGAGTTTCACACTATCAAGTATGATCACACATGACAGCACCAAAGACCTGGGTCTTGTTGCTTTGTCATGGTACAGATGTTTCAAAGGCTTCTTAACAGACATAATTTTACCTTCGCTTTTGTCGCTTGCCAAACCTTTCGAGTTGTAGATACCAGTGCTGAAGCCAGTTTACATATTTCTGCAGGGAAACATCGTTGTTCACAGAAATAGCCTTTGGCTATTGTTTGAAATATTTTGTCAATAGAGGAACTGGAAGGCAGTGTGCAGTTGTAGATGGTGAACTGCCGTTTCAGGCGCTGTGGAATGTCATTCCGACCTCCCCCAGGGTGAATCATGGCAGCTACAAACTGGATGTCAACCACATTCGTGAATTCTCCTGGCTTCTCCAAATTGTAGAAACCTTTCTGTTCCATCAGCTGCCTTACAATCTCATTGGTAATCTAGTTACCAACAAAAAAAAAAAAAAAGAAATGGAGCAGTTAAGTGTTTCAGGGTTCTCAACTTAAAAAAAGGAAAGAGGAAATCTCCAGTATAATAAATTAGTAGACAGAAGGAAAGACATCTCGTATCTTTCTTAATTTCAGGTATTCTGCTGGACACTTCAGCAATTTATAAAGCCATGCAACACAGTAGCAAGCTCTCTGATGCAGTGGATTGGCTGCACATAAACTTCACGTGCTAGGTAGTTGGGGACACGAGGTCAGACATTCAACTGGATTTCCATAATATCAATCTAAGAAAATTCAGCCCTTTAAAGTTTCACGCCAGACTATATCTTCAGATTGACACAGGCACTTAGTGACAAAGAATGGTTAGTTTAGCACAAAGTATAGTCACACATTCACTTGTATTGCGGCAGTGAGAGAACAGGATTACAGAGCTATACTGGGAGCAGGAAAATTACTTTTGCTCAGCAGTAATTTTTTTGAATTTAAGTTAAATTTTCAGAGTATAGGTCTATAAGTATTCATTTATCAATACCTCAAGACATCCACTACATGCCAAAGGAGGTTTCTTTCCACCATACCTAGGATGAACGGCTCCTAACTTGGCCCTAGGTACTTGGCAGAAACCTGCACCCCAATTCTGAGAAGCCCCTGACTCCTTCCAGGACATAGGCATGCTGCTATAGTCTATCAAGATAAAGGTTAACATGTTCTTACTACAACAGGGGACAGAGTTGTGGAAATATAAAAGGCATCTACAGTTGGTACCCAAAAAATAACTCCTTTCCCAATGGCTGGGTCAGGGTCTGTGAGTCAGCTTGGTGCTAGTCAGTCTGGTGGGGGCCAATTTGAAGACAAACTTGGGGCAAAAGAATAAGGCACTGGAAAGCCATCCTATTTGGCCTGCCACTGCCTCTCAGATAACCTGGCAAGCTGGGACAGTCTGGCAAATTCACATTTCTTTTGTATAAAACAGTTGTTCCTCAAAGTTGCTCAAGACAGCCTTCCCAGACATCTTTTCCCTTAATCTGTTTTCTTCCTGATTCATCAAAATTTGCCTCTAAATTTTCTTCTAAAAAGAATCTTTTTTCAAAATGTGCATCAAAGGGCCATGAAGATGATCAGAGAGCTGGAGCTCTGCTATGAAGATAGGCTGAGAGAACTGGGGTTGTTCAGCCTGAAGAAGAGAAGGCTCTGGGGAGACCTTATAGCAATCTTCCAGTAGTTAGGGGGGGCCTACAGAAAAGATGGGAAGGTACTCTTCAACAGGGAGTGTAGTGATAGGACGAGGGTTAATGGCTTTAAACTGAAAGAGGGTAGATTTAGATTAGGTATTAGGAAGAAGTTCTTCATTGTGAGCATGGTGAGGCACTGGAAGAGGTTGTCCAGAGAAGCTCTGGATGCCCCCTCCCTGGAAGTGTTCAAGGCCAGGTTGGATGGGGCTTTGAGCAACCTGGTCTAGTGGAAGGTGCCCCGGCCCATGGCAGGGGTGTTGGAACTAGATGATCTTTAAGGTCCCTTCCAACCCAAACCATTCTATGATTCTATGATTCTATGATCTTGCTAGTCTTGGATGTCAACTATGATGTTAGATTTCACCTAATAACAACTGTACTTTAAAGTCCAGAGTGGATGGAAGAAGGAAGCAGTCTCTGATTGCTTCCTGGATTTGCATGCTTCCTTTCCCAGACTGGTTCTAAGCACAGCTAGTTTGGAAATTCTGCAAGCTCTGTCTGTAACCAAAACAAAAGGCTTAAAAGCTACAATGATTGCACCAAGTGGCTTGATGCTGATCCTAATCTTTTGGGACTGACAGCTTATTACTCTTGGCAAAAACTGGCCTGTGGAAATTGCTTTCAGTAGACCTACTTGGTCTAGTGCATATTATGATACCTTTTTCCTAAACTTCCCTATTTTTGCAACCCACAAATCAGCTTTTCCATCAGCAGCAATGGCAAGACCACCAATTCCCAAATGATAACATTTTCCCTTTACCTGATCACCCCATTCATTAATCACAGGCATGTTGATGTCATCAATAAAGACAGTCATTTTCTTCCCTGCTGGAGGACCATATGTGGTGCCCATTCTTTTATCTATGTAACTTTCTATGTTTCTTTGGAACATATTTGGCAGAGTTGCAGAAGAAAAGTTTAGGCATTTGGTCAAGTGAACATCAGGATCATACTTGCTTGTGTAATCCTGCAAGATAAACCAATTTTAAGTAAACTGTACCAGTAACTCCAGATGGATTCAGCCAAAAGGAGACGCAGATGCTCAGCAGCCCTGCAAAAATCAGACAGCTATAAAATCTCAGTCTTGTTATTAACTTCAAAATGTCAAACAGCAGTTTATTTAAGGTAAATACACCACCTCTGACCTGAAATTCAAACAAACTCTTAGTTAATGTTTTGCATAAAGTTTCTAATTATTAATAAGTTTTTAACAGACTTCATTAAGTGTTAAAACAAGTATACGTGACAACTCAAGGTGCAAATAAACTTTGCATTATGAATTGTCAGGGTTTTTCTAAATTCAAGGTGTTAGTGATGATCTATTACAGCAGTCTGCACGAAACAAGCGAAAAACCAAATCCTTTTTCACGTTTACACTACAGTGCCCTATCTTTAAAACAAAAGCAGTGTAAAGGAACGGTAGAGTAAAATTAAACCCAGCTACATCACATTATCCTCTCTTAATGAAGAAAGGAATCCTTGGGTTTTATGAATGCGAACAATGCCCACAGCTGCTGAGGATACCCTAAAGAAACAAGGCCCCTTTTGTATTTAGTGAGGTTTCATAACAGAACTGGAAAGAAAAAGATGCAACCCTGGAGTCACACCAAGGCATATACATATAAAGCATGGGAAATATTTTGTTTAGCAAGAGTTCTGGATATAATAATAGTATTAAAAATTCCAGATTTCCAACATTATTTCTTTTTAAAGTTTCAATTCTTCTGCAATGATGACAAAAGTTGAATATAATTTAAATTCTTATCTTTATAACAGGGTTGACTAGAAATGTTCCCATTTCCGTACCTCAGAAAAATAAACCTATATCATTGCTGATTAAGTGCTCTTAAGAACAACTCCAGTGAGGCTTACACTCTGTGTGACCACAGAAAGGAAGATACAGCTAAGCCCCCTCAAAATATTTTGATGGAGCATTGTTAAACTGCCAATTTTGTTGTTACAATGTTGATACAATTATCTCAGTATAAGAAAAGGTGCCCTTCAGAAACAGGGTTTTCTCAGACATCACAGAAATGACAGTCTATACATGCAATGTATACACAATAGTCTTGTATTGGGTGAGTACTCTTGACAGATGATGGGTTAGTGCAGGTCACTGCTCAGACCTCTCCTCGGGGCTCCAACAGTTTGTACAAAACTAATGTACTGGGTGTAGGTGCCCAGGTGCTGGCAGTGGGGGCTGTGGGGCAGCCCTTTGCGAGAAGAGGATGGGGCTTCCCCATGCCAGACACAACTGGTTCCAGCCAGCTCCAACAGACCCACTGGAGCCATTCAGCCTGTGGAAGAAAGGGCAAAATGCTGCCTGGCAGTTGAGAGGGAGAAGTGAGAAAAAATGGAAACAGACCTGCAGACACCAAGGTGAGAGTAGAAAGAAGGGCAGGAGGTGCTCCAGGAGAGATTCCCCTGCAGCCCATGGAGAAGACCATTGTGAAGCAGGTTATCCCCCCTGCAGCCCATGGAGGACCACGTTGGAGCAGATATGCACACTGCAGCCCCTGGACGTCCCCACACAACAGTAGGTGGATGCGCTCTGAAGGAAGCTATAGTACGTGGAGAGCCCATGTCAGAGCAGGCTCCTGGCAGGAGCTTAGGCCTGTGTAGAGGAGCAAACGCAGGAGCAGGTTTTCTGGCAGCAGGACTTGTGACCCCGTGGGGGACCCACGCTGGAGCATATCATGAAGAATGCATCCATGGTAAGGACCCACACTGGAGCAGTTTGTGAAGGACTGCATCCACGGTAAGAACCCATGCAGGAGGAGGCCGTGAAGGACTGCATTCTGTGGAAGGGACCCCATGTGGGAGTAGGGAGCGGCATGAGGAGGAATGAGCAGCATAGAGGAGCTGTTAGGGACTGACTGCAGCCTGCCTTTCCCATCCCCCTGTGCTGCTTGGGGTGGAGGAGGTAGAAGAGTCAGGGATGAAGGAGTGAAGATGAGCCTGGGAAGAAGGGAGGGGTGAGCGGAGGGTGTTTTTAGTATTGTCTTTGTTTTTCACCATCCTATTCTATTTTTAATTAGCAATAAATTAAATTAATTTTCCCCAAGTCAAGTCTGTTTTGCCCGTGATGGCAATTGGTGAGCAATCTCCCTGTCCTTACCTCATCCCCTGTCCTGTTGAGGAGAGGGAGAGAACCAGTGGCTGGGTGAGGGTCTTGCAGCTGGCCAAAGTCAACCCACCACAACTATGAATATACAACCATTAAAAAAACCCACTTGTGTTTTATTCATTTTGGCATTTCAGAATCTTTACATGGTAACAGTAATATTCCACAGTACATAAATGAGAACTATCTTTGAAAAAGAAGAGGTTATTTAATGGGATTATTTTTGTTAGTTAAACTGTCAGAGAATTTTCAACTCTACCATACCAGTTTCACATTAAATTGTGGATTTTTTGCAATTCATGAGTTAATAGTGCAGAGAATAAAGGTCTTAAATAACACACCATTATAAGTTCTTTATTTTGATATATACTGATGCCTTACTCCATGCTGAAGATTATTTCAGATTAATTCAGATTACTACCTGAAGTGTTCTATATTAAAACTTTTTTACTTTTTCATAAACCAGCTGCTTGTATCTGGAAATTTCTTTTCCACAAGTTGTAGTAAAGCAAAATTCTAGAGAAGGTGAAAGGAGAAGGCAAACAGTTGCGAAGGCAGTTAATTTTCACTCCTAACCTTAAATGAGATCAAGTATCTACTGGCATTGTGCTCCCTTGTGTAAGGAACTGTCCTGGTTTCAGCTGGGATAGAGTTAATTGTCTTCCTAGCAGCTGGTACAGCGCTGTGTTTTCAGTTCAGTATGA
>JAVKLA010000047.1:12422352-12452904 GCA_034782735.1 Sagittarius serpentarius | reverse complement strand
TTCTATTAAACTGTTCTTATCTCAACCCACGAGCTTTACTTTTTTTTTCCCGATTCTCTCCCCCATCCCACTGGGTGAGGGGGGAGCGAGTGAGCGGCTGCGTGGTGCTGTGTTGCTGGCTGGGGTTAAACCACGACAGGAACATACTCTGCTCTATAGAATAGACACGAGGTAAGCAACTCCTAAGAATCAGCTCCAGCTATTTTTAGGGACAGGAATGGCAGCTGAAGGCTGGAGGTTGCCAGTATCTGGCCAAAATCCAGTATGCAGAATATCAAGACCACCACCCCGACCCCACCTCTTCACTTTGCTAAAATAGTTCTCCAGCTGGTGCCAGGAACAGAGGATGACATTACACCGGCATGCACGTTGGCATCAACAGCTAAGATGACAAAGTAGTATTAATGGCTGCTGGCATTGGTACAACTCGCTTTATGTCAGGGCTCAGAAAGCACATGGCCAGGGGACACAAAATGGTTCCAGATTTTAAGAAAGCCAAAGGTCAACTTAGGTCAGTGTTTTTCAGTTATTTTCAATTTCAAGACCTCTGCAAATCCTCCAGTGGAGGTACAGATGCCTGTATGGCAAATTCAACAGTAGATCAGTTTTATTTAGCTACCTCTCATTGATCAAAAAGTCTACAGACTCCCCTGGAAATCACAGACACCATGCTGAAAACCATTACGCTTCCATTTTTTCAAATAAGGGATGCCATGTTTGGTATGACAGCTAAGTTTGTTCAGCTTTTTGATTATTGGCTCTTCTGTAGTAAGTTATTAATTTTTTAAGTTTCATATGATTAACCTGCAGTATTTTATAATATGGAAAGCATGTATTTTTTAATTTAACAGCAATCCTGTTATTATTTTCTTCTACAGAAAGAACAATATGTCATTTTCAGTGAAGTAATTAAGACAGCAGATAATAAACACTAAATTTACCCTCTGAAAAATCACCCTGAGCACCCTGAGTAAAGAAGGAAGTTCTGTATTTCTCTTTAGTTTGGCTTGTGAAGAAAGGCTGTACAAAAGATCAGTTCACACATGGCACCACCACCAAAGCTTAGGGAAACAAAAAATCCTCCAAGGATCAATATTTTCTTAGCAAAATCTCCAGTTTGACTTCTCAAAAAAAAAGAAAGTGTATGAAAGAGCATTTATCACATGACCTTGTGGACATCATTAGCAAAGTTTAAAAGAACTCTTTACACTAAAGTATAGATACTTATGTTCGTTTGCTTGTAGGCCATGTGAGTACTGGCAAAATGCCTCAGTAAGAATGCTAATATATAATCTGAAGAAAAATCAAATTACTTTTACACTTCAATTTAACATTTCTGCCAATGTCAATTATTGCAATGTTACCATACAAAGCTATTACATGTTCTTCCATTCCACCTACCTTAATCATAACTGTTTTTGCTGTTCCCTGTTCCCCAATTAGCAAAACAGCTTTTCCTTGCTTCATGATAGTGTGCATTAGAAAGTCTGTTCGGACACTGTCTACATTTGGAACTAGAATGGAAGTGTATTCTGGTACTAAATCTTTAGGGTAAATATATTCAGAGACCTGCATAAGAAAGACATGCAAAAAATTTGAGACTTTCGACCTGCCCCCACAATCACTTTGCATCAGAACAAAAAAACAAATGTACTTTATAAAATGTATGTCTTGGTTTCGGCTGGGATAGAGTTGTCTTCCTACTAGCTGGTACAGCGCTGTGTTTTGGGTTTAGGATGAGAAGAATGTTGATAACACCCTGATGTTTTCAGTTGTTGCTAAGTCGTCTTCAGACTAAGTCAAGGACTTTTCAGCTTCTCCTGCCCAGCCAGCAAGAAGGCTGGAGGGCCACAGGAAAGGTGGGAGGGGAGACAGCCGGGACAGCTGACCCAAACCAGCCAAAGGGGTATTCCATACCATGGGATGTCATGCCCAGTATATAAACTGGGGGGAGTTGGCCTTGAGGGGGAGCGCTGCTAAGGAACTAACTGGGCATCAGTCGTCGAGTGGTAAACAACTGCATTGTGCATCACTTGTTTTGTATATTCCGATCCTTTTATTATTATTGTCACTTTATTGTTGTTATTATTGTCACTGTTAGTTTCTTCCTTTCTGTTCTATTAAATTGTTCTTATCTCAACCTGCGAGTTTTACTTTTTTTTCGATTCTTTCCCTCATCTTACTGGGTAGGGGGGAAGTGAGTGAGCAGCTGCATGGTGCTTAGTTGCTGGCTGGGGTTAAACCATGACAATGTACATTAGCAAAACTTTTCTTCCTGAAAGCCAAGCATCCATTTATCAGCACCTTGCCAAGCTTTTCTAAAAGGGTGTTAGACTAATGGGATATTTTCACTCCACTGTTCTCCATTACATGAAGAAAGCTTTTCCTTGCTGGGAGTTCTTAAATAGTAGGGCAATAGACAGTAGACAAAGCTAAGATTACTTCTGTTTCAGTTCCAAAGCTATTTCAAATGCATGTTCCTATTCTCTGCCAAAGATATTTATGGAGAAAAGAAAAAAAAAAATCTTTCAAAAAAGAAACTCCTGAGCATTTGGTAGGGTTAATCTTTCTAACCAAATTTGGCAGAGTTTTAAATAATAAAATAATATGCCTCTTACCAAAGACATTGTTCTTGTATACTCATTAAGAAAGCTTAGCATGTAGCAGCATACGAACCTTCTTTGACCAGTGCTCCCACTGGCCACAGGCATTGATAACAAATTCAAACATGGTTTCTTCTCCATTCACAGCTGGAAGTTCTTTCACTGCAGAGTGCTTCCGTAGGAACAGCTCCATTTTCAGCCTGTCATCTGGTTCCAAAAGAGCTCCGGCTGACCACATTACAGCAAAAACAAACAAGCGAGCAATATGTTCCTAGCTGAGCTGCTTCTCTTCTCGGTCAGACAATAAACCCTGCAAAGCAGATGCAATATGTAATTACTGCCCTCCTAGAACAATGTCCCAGCTCAAATAACAGAATGAGAGAGAGAAAAACTGAATGTCGTATCTACCTGTAGGAGGTCAATAGCTTGTTTGATGTACATACATTCTAAAATTGGCATTTTTGGTGTCACAGCAGAGAAAACAAAATCTATCACATCCTGGAAAGGAAAAATAAGATTTAAAGAATCTGTTTACCCATTTCAATGGTATGATTTATTCTTAGATGAGACCAATTTCTTAATTTCAACAATATTCTAAACTTCATTGCAAACAACATTTTTCCCCATTTCTGGGATAATAAATATTCAGACTTAGACTGTGAAATTTTGCTAACAATAACATAATAGAAAAATAACTTTAATGTACCACAGTTAGCAGAATTATTCATATGAGCTCCATACAGCAATTTCCTGAAAAGCAATTTGAAGACTGCTTTTCAGTTATATCAGAGGTCTGCCCTTTGTGCTCTCTCTGCTGGAGATTTTAATCTACCATTGCCATTTTTGTAGTAGGAAGATAACAGCACTAGAATTACTGTAATGATATGTATATGATGCACAACCTCACCGCTATAACTTTCTATCTGGCTGATCTGTTCTGACTGCACGATAATATACCTGTCCCTCTTGAAAACAATACTCTCATTTTTCTGTAGAACCCTGGCAGGATCCAAAGGGAATTTTGCAGTTGATTTTAATGGAACCTGAACTTTCCTCTGGTTACTCTATAGCAATGGCTACCATGCCTGCCTTTGCCAAGTGTCTTGTGACATCTTTAGCAAAGTTTCAAATTGATGTAAAGTTCTCCCTGAGATTTGCAGTGCAGAATTATTTTAAAATACCAGTTGCCATCCATAGTACAGACTGATGTAAATTATAACCTACGCTCCCCTTCATTTAATGATTTTTAATACAATTTCCTCCCTATGGATTCCATTTGCCTTTGTAATCTTTGGAAATCAACACTGCCTACTCATTCTGGGAAGTAAAAGTGCAACAGGGACACTATGGGAGATAGTAATTTTGGAGGATTTCCATTTATGGCTCCCATGTCCTGTCAGTGAGAAAGCTAAGACCATGAAGACATTCAGTCACCCGAAGATGTAAACAACCACCTAGATATTTTTGAAAAATCAGTGAGCTGCTTACCAACATACTCACCAGCTTTGTTCCAACTTTGTTTACTTTTTTTGCCACTGAAGTTCTCTAAGTACCCTATGCTGAGTATTTATTGGCACAGAGACTGAATCAAGATTTTTACCCATCCTCCTGAGTTCCACCTCACTAGAATAGTGGGTAACACACACGACAAAGATATATGAGAAAAAACTCACTTAAGCATCTTAATCTGGAATAGGACTCATGGCTAAGTGGTCTGAGAAAGAAGACACTCTGAATGTGGGCATACATAGGAGGAGGGAGGCTTAGAAAACATCCTTTTTTTTGTTAATTCTTGTTGACTAGAAAAAGTCCTTCCACCTGTGTGTTGCTTTTTGTGGCTCTACCTCTAAAATGCCTGGTTTGCCCCCAGCAGTACATAGGGTGCGCAAGTGAGTAACTGAGGGGGTGGTGGGTACCACTAAGGCACTGCAAGCCGTGTGGGAGATTCAAGTCTAAAGACCTTTAAAATCTGGACATAAATATCTCTGAGATTCAGTTTCTTCATCTGTAAAATAGACCAGATGTCTCACAGGGCACTGCAAATTGTTTAATAATTGATTTGACACACTCAGAATAAAGATATTTCGTGAGTCCAAAGTAGTCTGTACTTTCAAGAGCCCAATTTTCACCAGAACAAGTTTTATGGTACTTATTAATCCAGTGAGGTTTGTGTAATTCTTGTTCTTTGATTTTATGGAAAAAAAAAATCAGGTCCATATACACTAATATTTTATTACTACTATTTTTAAACCAATACATGGCTGAAAAAAAGATGCAAGATCAAGATAGCAATTACCATGAATTAACTACTTATTAGGGTATTTTGTTTGGACAGGGGGGCTGGAAAAATGAGTTGGGTCATGACAAATACACATGAATTGTGAATAATGTGGATCAGGAATTTGCCATCCCTTACAAGGAGACTGCAAAATGAAGTCAGATGGTAAAAACTGGTATGAGAAAAGACCATTTTGCACAGTGTACAGTCACTGTGGAACTCACTGGACTGTAGAACGCTCTTCAAGACAAGAAGTTGGGAACATACTCAAAGGCTTTAGACAAGCACAAGAACAATTAAATAATGCAAAGTTAGTAATATTTGTAATATTAATCTGAACATCAGCATTTAAATATTAAAGCTAAGAAACTCTTTAGATTATATATTCAACCCTATGCTCCAGAGGCAATAGCAGCCTTTACCCAAATCAGATTAGGGTGAGATTTAATGTGGAGGGAGGAATAAGTCATATCTCACTACTCTGCTGTTTCTAGGAATTCCCTGAGGTCTCCAGAATAGGTCAATAAGGAATCCAGGACACCAGATTTTATAAAAATAAAAGGAAAGTGAGTATGATTTAAAAATTACTGGGTTTTTTTCACCTAAACAATACATAGACATGCTGAAACTTATGTTACTTACATAACATCCATCACTAGTTTGAGCTTCACACTTTGCAGACAAACTAAATAATGCCACTCGGGTAATTATTTGAATTATTTCAGTTCTTTGAAACTGCCTCAGATAATTACTTCCATCAGCTAAGCAATTCTGTTGCTTACAGGTAGCAACAACATTCACAGACAAGAAATTGGCAGTATAGCTTCAAAATTTAAGAGAGTATTTATATGGGGATGGGAGTTTACTTGAAATTACTTCTAAGTAGGAAATGTTGCTGAGAAGAAAGAACTGGGAAATGGAAGGTGAAAGTCCAACCCCTCAATCACTGTTTTAAAAAAAACCTGTGGAAATAGAAAGGACTCAAAGGTAATCTTAATTCAAAATAAGGCTGGTTTGGGGTTTTTTTTGTTGTTTTGTTGGTTTTTTTTTAATTTATCCTTGTCTTTTGGACTACCTCCTATCTTTTATGTAAAAACTAATGACTTACAGTGGAATTTGAATAAATACATTCTTTCCACTGATTCACAACTATTATTCTCTGGTGCTTCCTCCTACATTATTGCTACTTGCTGTACCTTCATTAATAATGATTTTATCCAATATGCAGACTTTCAGTGACAAATACTGGTTTTATTAGCATAAATAATGACTGTTTCTTGCAAGCAAATTGGAATCGCTATAGCAGTTGTCTTACATCTGTTTTGATTGAATTTAGATTGATTTCAAAAGGTCTCTATAGGTATACTTAAAAGACTGATTCTCCTTAGTTACTATATTTCCATCTATAACCTAATCTTGATTTTCTTCTAAGTATCACATATTTGTAAGCTGCTTCTATCTATGCTTTTCTTAATACTATCATTAAATTCACCAAGGTCTGTATTGGGGGTTTGACTACCACTGTTGATGCATTTTTTTCCACAAATTTTCTTTTAGAATTTATCCTTTTTTTAGGGGGGCGGGGAATAATAACTGTAAAAAGAGCCATCTGAATACAAAAGTAGTGTTACCCTCATCTGCAAAATCACTGTTATCGCTTCTATTATTTGAGAAGCAAAGATAGCTCATTAAAAGTGAAAGAAAACTGACAGCATGACAGCTTTCATTTACATTTCGATAGTTCCAAATGCAGCCTTCAGCACAGAATTAACTTCATATTTCACTGCATTTTCATCTCTCATTCTAATAAAATACATATTTTTCTGGACTTTATTGCTATTGCTTTAGGCTTGGGTATTTTAAATGTTGTTATTATGTTTTCTGAGCAAGTTGTAGCATAAAATATAAATAGAATTGTGGCAAAGAAGCAGTAAATTGACCCACACATACATTACTTTGGAAGCATATTTTAAAATTCATTATTAGAATTGTTTCTCTTGCTGCTGCAGTAAATACTGTGTCATATCATTATGTTTTGGGGTAGAACAAAATGAATAGCCTGTTAAACACTGGTTTTAAAGTAAACGGGCAGTGAAATGAAACATATCTGTAAGAAGACATTTGTTAACATTCAAGGCATTCCAAAACTACATTAATGATTGCTTTTATTATGATTTATAAATAAACTTTCTGAAATGTCACTCAAAGTTCATTGAAAACTGTATTTGTAAAGCCCAACAGTGATGAAAAATATCACAGGAGAAACCCCTGTGAAATCTAACAGCAATTACACAAGTAAACTGGCAGGAGCAAGCCAATGGGAAAGCAAGGTATATAAGGAAGTTGCATTTGTTCCACAGATGTCAGGGAAATCAGATGATAACAACGCTGAAAGACTGCAAAACAATAACTATTTCTTTAAAAAATTCCAAAGAAAAAATAAGAATTTCAATGTAATTGGAAAAAGTATACTACTGAGATTATGCTTTTAGACCCACTATTGAATATAACAATCCATAATATTAATGAAACTTTTTAAAAGATTCAGTATGCTAAGGCCAAATGGAGGGGAAAAAACATTCAGAATTCTCCCTTTGGATCTATTGATTGAACACGATTTAGTCAGAGGATGTATCAAAGAGATGCCATCTTAAAAATCTCCTTCGGAACAGAATCATGAATTATAGAATCAGAAGACACCACTATAGTCACCTACGCTGAGCTTCAGAACACCACAGAGCAGAGAACTACCCTGAATTAATTAGAACTAAAGCATGTCTTTTAAAAATAATTAATGGATCAAATGCATTCCTGTTGCAGCCGAAATTAAGAAAGATTCCACCAGAGTGAATCTAGCTTAATTTTTTTCCAAATTTACTTCTTTATATTTAAAACAAACAAGGAAGTTTACCCACTCCCTTTATGTATCTTAACGAGAATTAAAATTGCAGTAAAAATTACAGCCAAAGATAATATCTCTGTTTTGCCAACATGCATTATAAAATAATCAGATTTAACAACTCATTGCCAACTAACCTATGCAGAGAAAACAAAGCATCCAAATTATTCATGTTATAGTTTCACTCATTCATTAATGTTAGAGATAATTTTCTCTCTTCTTTTTTTTTTAAGTCCTTCATCCTTGTTTTATTACATAAACAAAAAGAAGTAAATAATTGAAAAAGCACTTAGGAAGAAACAATGCTTCAATAAATAAAGAATAAGAAATGCAATCTTTTTTTTCTGAAGTGGGTGAATTAAGTACCTGAAATACAGCATTAAAGCAATTCCATAGGACATCAGAGTACGTAACAGGTAGTGTTTGCAGCCAAGCCCTTAAAATAGGCTTCCAATCTAACACTGAAGAGCTCATGAAGACCATCCCATTACGAGAAACTGTTGCAGGGGAAGCATTGTCAATATTGTGAGGTTCAAAAATAATTTTGCAACTAGGGGACATTGGAATACGATCTCCATTGGCCAAAGTAAGGGTCTTATTATCGTCCAGAACAGAGTTCAGATTTTCAATCCATATTGCATCAACAGGTCCATCCAGAACTATCCAGATATGCTCACCCTAAAAAAAGGAGACACATACACATGCAACTTCACGTACATTGACCAAAAATACACATTTACTTAATCTCAGAGAACATACTCTTGGATATAAATAATGAGTCATAATATGGTGCTGATTAGCTCAGCATGAACTACAATTTTTATAATTTTCTCAGTGACTTTAATCCTTCTTTTGTTATCCTGTGTCACACCAAAAAGGGTATTAAGGAATAGTGACAAAAAATGAATTTGCGCTGTTCTAAGCATAAAGCTGTCCCTTTCTTCTACAAAAGCATATCAGCCAGCTCAGCATCCGTCAAAGTGGATGAAAACATTTCCCATTAAATACAGTCACAGACACAGGCACACAGTCAGTCCTTGTGGGATGTTACCTAAGTATTTCATGTAAGGCTTCCCATTTTCCAAGTGAGAACTGAATGAAACTTCAGAACATTTGAGTGTAATTACGATTCCATGAAACATCATCTGCTGGTTTGATAAGAGAATTGGGAAAGGCCTATACTGATTTCTTACCAAAGTCTCTTGCATTCTGATATAGTTAGTGAAACAGAGTGGCAATGACATAAAACCAGACAGCAGAAAATTAACTCTCCTGTCCTCATGTCAAAACATGAACAGCCCTTGCTTTTGTGTTTGAATGGTAAGACTACCTGCTTACAGAAAGAAGCAAAACCCTTAAAATCTTTTCCAATTTAATTCTGGAACCCCAAGTGCTTGGGAAGCCTAGTGCTCTCTAGCACACATAATTCCGACTCTTGCATGAATTGAGCTAGTCAGACACAAAGCAAAACTAAAACTGTATTTTTCCATTTGATTTTATAATGGAAGATCTTTCACATAAATGACAGGTAATGAGACCTTATGGAAACAGTATTAAATGTCCTTATTAACTATCACGATACAATATCCATTACCTTCTTTGCTTTTAAAGTTTTTCTCCATAATGTAGAGAAAATACCATCTGTCCAGTCATTTGTAGCAACATCAAGGGTACCAAACATCTGGGAAGCTGTGATTGCCTTTGGGTTCATTCTCATCTCTTTATGAGGAGCACCACAATCTGTCATTGCTTTCATCAAAATATTAATGCATTTTGTCTTTCCTGCACCAGCTGGACCTAGAGTCATCATACCTTAAAACAATATAAACATGGTTTAAAATGAAATGTCAAAATGTCATGCTACCATTTAATGGTTCTTTGTATCAACAATCCTTGTTTTATTTTTATCAAAAGCCAATACAAAAAAGATGTTTCTCACTCCACTTAATGTTGGCTGAAATGGAATTTAAAAATATTATCAAAAGGCCTCTATAAATGTCTGCTCTATTATGATAGGCAAGCCTATGTGGGTCTGTATCCTCCCTCAGGCGGTTCTTTTCCTTTTTCTAATTGGAAAACACAACTGTCTTTTGATGTTCGCATGCAATGACATTGACATGACTGGTGGTAAACAAAACCAGTAATTTCTAAATGTACTTAATGAGAATGAGTAGTTCCCAATGATATACAAAATCGAGTGTATCTTTCTGAAGCAAATGTAAAAAAATATGTACCTGCATCCATCCATGCTGACATTTTAATACATCTTTCTTACATAAAAAAGTTAACAGCAACCACACTTTTAATTTCATCAGTGTATACACATATTGCCTAAGGAAAAGAAGCCAAGTCTTCAACGATAAATTGAGCCTACAGTTGATCCTTTTTAGTTATATTTTCTAAATCACCTACTTAAGAGGCCCAGAGTCTGTCTAAAAGCAGACGGGACATTCAAACAGACTTCCAAAGTCATCTAAGGGAGCTAGGTAACTCCTATTAACCCTAAAGGCAACTGGATAACATAATCCTCAGTTGGCTTTGAAAACCTCTTCAGCAAAGGTATGGAACAAACAATCACAAACCTGAGTTACAGACCTAGTCCAGTACAATGCAGACTGATGTTTTCTCTAAAACTAAAGGGAGCTGAATGTTCCCAAAAACAATTTGAGCACCCAGACAATCACTTACTCATGTCGTATGTTACGTATGGGGAGATCTAACCAAGCCCCTCAATGTTAATGGAATGGCCTTTCTGCTGGTTTCAAGAGCATTTTGATCAAAACCATTATGCAAAAGAGATTTCAGGATCCATGCACTGAATCTCCATGCATACATGTTATGTGCATGTGTGCATGAGCACTTCATTTGCTCATTTGCACATATTGCCTCTATTTCAGCCAAGAGAAATCATGCATTTTACAGATATTTTCCTCGTTATTTGAAATCCCATGGTGACCTCTCCATAAATCCACAGGTCCATGAGTAGGCCAAATGCAAGTCAGGAAAACAGAATCTTTTTCCCTCCATGCAATAACTTGTGTCATAGAAAGGCCCTGGGCATCTGCAAGTGTTAGGCCAATTGGAGCTGCATGACCCCTGGGAATAGCAGGGACCTGCGGAGAGAAGAGGCATCTAAGCGGAATGCCACAGTGGATCCTGAAGATTTTTGGGGAACAGTGATCTGTGGTGTCTCACAGACCAAACAGCTTCTTCTAACAGATACATTCAGTCATGACTGAAATCATTAAAACTTTCACGGTTCCTGTATAGATATATGTGTTATGATTTGATATGGAACACTGAACCCAGCAATCTGTATGTAAATTATTAACTCAGCACAGCATTAACCAGTTCTTTGGTCTAACCCACAATCTAAACCAAACGTTTGAGGCACTAAGGTCTCAGAGTGTGCTAGGTGAATGAGTATTTCCTTTTATTTGTTCCATTAGTTTAAGCTCACTATTCTCTTATTATGACATGAAAAGGGAGAATAAAAAGGATGACAATTTCATAAATATTTGCTTCTTTTGTTACATTTCCTTTATATTTTCTCCTTCATATACTAAAAAATCCTTAGTTGTTAGAGGTTAGGGGGGTGGGGGGCATTTCAAAGTAGGGGTGGTTTTTTTCCACTCAGCTATGAATTGTAAACCTGGTTTTACTACTGGTTTTGTTACCTTTCCTAGGACAGGATAAGCTTTACTCTTTAGTCTTTCGTGCACTGTAGGAATGTATTTTTATAGAATCACAGAATGGTTGAGGTTGGAAGGGACCTCTGGAGGCCATCTTGTCCAAGCCCCCTGGTCCAGCAGGATGTGGGTTCATTTCTCCCCAGTGTAAATGGCCAGAATTGAACACAAAGAACAACACTTGGAATTATATTGCATGCTTGGTAGAATCTATCAACATAAAGGTTTGAGAGATTATTTTTTCTAATCTTCTCAGCATCATAATCTCACTGTAATATTAAATACGAGTTTTGTGACTGAACTGTGTCTGAGGCTAACAATTGTTTTCAGAACACTGAACAAAATCAGCTGTTTCTGAATTTTAATGTATACTCTACATTTTAACTTGTCCCACAGAAATTTCAGTCACTGAAGGCCACACTCACTATTTCCCATAAAATGTAATACAACAAAGCTAAAATCTCACTGTATGTGCATTGCACACCAAAAAAAATGTCCTAACAGTTTCCCAGCAAAATATCCACATAGGCTTTAAAAATGACATCTGTTCCATTTTAAAATACATTTTTCACGAAAATAATCTGCATTCTGTAGCAGATAATATAAAAAACTATTGCTTTTATGCAGTCTCAAAACCTCATCTAGCATGCTAACCATGTCGGACTCGTTGAGTTTCATACAGCTGAATGAGTTTAAGTATCCACGGTGGATGATGAATAAGCCCTGCTTTCTCTGCCTGTTTCTGGATGGCTGACTGTAGTTCAGGATAGCCCACTTTATCCAGAGTAATTCCAGGGAATAGGTCATTAATGAGACTCATAAATAAAGGTTCATCTTCATCCACCTGTCAAGGTTAAAGTAGGGGGAAACACATTATTTATTCATTGAAATTATTATTACAGCTGTAAACAATCAAGAATATGTCATTTAAAAGATGGCAGTAGAAAACCTTATCTTTTCCAAAGCAAATATTATCATTATGAATCAGTTTTATTAAGTGAATTTCATACAATGCAATCACAAGTAGTAATTTCTAAATTAAATACTTAAAGCTTATAAAAATGTTAACATCTTCATACAGTTTAATATCTACACACACGTTTCTTCATTTGTTACATAAGACAGCAAGATTTATTCAAATTGTATTTGGCTTGGATTTTTTATGATTTTTTGCCTTCTGTAAATCACTGAAGCATGCCTATAGGTTTGAATGCATGTACCAATGCACTGAATAGATTAACATCAGAAACAGAGTAATTGGTTCCATCACAAAACTGGCTCCCAAGGTAAATACACAGAGTATAGACGTGCTATAACCTTTCAATTACAGCAATAAAAAGAAAGATGAATACTTTAAATAGCAATATCGAAAGAGATTAGACTATACAAGTAGGTGTTAGCTGCTTCCAATTACCTCAGTCATTGCAATTCTTACGATGTTCTGAAAAGGCAACAGACTCCCAAGAAATGTATAAATTGAAATTCTGGATTAAGAGGGATCTTTAATGACATATTAAAAGTTAATACAATGTATTCTTTCTTTCTCTCCGTAGGACAGAAAGAAGAAAAAACAAGAGCCAATTAGAGGACCAGGTTAGGTCCCCAAAGATCTGATGGTATTTCCAATGATTTTTTCAGCTGAGGTTTCTCATGTGTTTTCCTCTCTTTAAAAGACAAATAATGCTCACACCATAACTGTATTCTGATTCTCTACTCACTGATAAACCATATTAAAAACTGCAAAATAATGTATCCAACTGCTGAAGAAAAGTAGCTTTTCAAAGTGCATAATAAATACACTTAAAAATGCAAACAAGTACTCTTTTTGGGAAAGCCACCAGTGTTACAGTACCAGTTTGGAGAGATTCAGGTCCCGCAGAACTCTCATCACTACAGTTTTCTCTGGCTCTCTGGGATTAGATCTTTTCACTGCTCCAAGTGTTCTTAAAACAGACAGGATATTTCTAAGCCCAAAGTCATAGTGAACCTTGAAATAATGCATAAACACAATTGGTATCGCAAAGATTAAACACTTTAAAATCAAGACAGGGCTGAAAATTAAATTCATTAAATAAATAAATATGCTATTCAACTTTTAAATATGATGAATTTCTGAGCTCTTCATTTTTTCAACTAGACTTCCAGTTCTGTTGCTATCATATCCTGAAAGTATTTTCCAGTGCTGTATGTCCATACCTGCCAAGTGTCCCTTTTCGTGATAGCCAACCACTTTTACAAGTCATCTGTAACAGAGCTACATCTTCTAACATTTTCCTAAACTCATAATTTGCCAGATGCACAAATAGCAAACCACACAATCTTCAGACTACCCTCTGTTTTCTGCTCACGCAAGGACTGTTGCTATCTTGATATATGGTACTGGGATTCATGACTAATAGGGCCAATCTCTTGCTGATATAAAGAAACATACTGAAATTATTCAGATACAACTTGTTATACGTAAGGCTACCCTATCCTGTACTTAATGACTTTGTGCTCTGTGGATGGTTTCATGACAACTTAGTTCAGAACAGAAGGATTTACTTCCAAAAGCCATGTGCATCCTAAAGGTGTATCTAACCAGCTTTGGACTTAGGCAGGTAAGGGCTTCCTCTTTGACCGTTGATGCAAATCCTAGAAGGAAAGCTATCAGGGTAAAGGTTTTACATTATAAAGTCTCCACTACTGCCAGCTGCTCAGAAAACAAAGTGGTAAAGACAGACATGGAAGGAAATAATAAAGATATTCTTATATTTGAAGAATATATGCTACCTCTGATTGATCAGAAATGTTTTTGAGAGCAAGTGCATAGGCTCTTTTTTACACAATCTGTTGTGCATTGACGTTGGCCAGCTTCCAGATGCCCACGCAGTCACTCTCAGTCCCCCTGCTCAACAGGACAGAGGGAGAAAAGAAGGTGGAAAGAAAGCTCATGGGTCAATACAAAGATGGAGAGATCACTTACCAGCTACCATCACAGGCAAAACAGACTTGACTTGGGGAAAATTGTTTTAGTTTATGACCAATTAGAATATACTGGATGGTGAGAAACAAAGACAAAATTAAAATAACACCTTTCCCCCAGCCCCACCCCAATTTTCCAGGATCACAAATTGGAACTATACATTGAGTACAACTCAGAATTTTCAGCAAGAAATAACTTACTGATTAGGTTTGCAGACGATACCAAGCTGGTGAACTAGATCACAACTAGAGCTCAAAATTACAAAGAGAATTTCAATAAATGATCTATGTATGATGCAATTAAATAAAGACAAGTGCAAAATACTACACAGATGGAAATAACCAACTAGGCAAATAAAGAAGAGTAACAACTCTTCTTCATTCAGTTGAGAAACAAGCCAGGTGCAGAAAGCTTTGCAGAAAATATCTGACATTGGACTGAAGCCACAAGTTCCCTGCCCTGGTTTCAGCTGGGATAGAATTAATTGTCTTCCTAGTAGCTGGTACAGCGCTGTGCTTTGCATTTAGTATGAGAAGAATGTTGATAACACCCTGATGTTTCCAGTTGTTGCTAAGTCGTGTTTAGACTAAGTCAAGGACTTTTCAGCTTCTCCTGCCCAGCCAGCAAGAAGGCTGGAGGGGCACAGGAAAGGAGGGAGGGGACACAGCCAGGACAGCTGACCTAAACTGGCCAAAGGGGTATTCCATACCATGGGAAGTCATGCCCAGTATATAAACTGGGGGAGTTAGCCAGAGAAGGAGCGCTGCTCAGGAACTGAAGTAACTGATACGTCCTAGTGAAATATCCAGAATTATGACAAGGACTGATATATTTCTTTTTCTCTATGCTAGATGATCATCATTGACATACTGGAATGAGTCCAGCAAAGGATGACCAAGAGATAGTAAAAGAGACAATGGTCAAAATTTGCAACAGGGGAAATTGCAACCGTTTGCATAAGGAAAAGATTCTTCACAATGAGAGTGGTTAAACACAGAAAAGGTGCTCAGAGAGACTGAATATGGGACTCCCATATCTAATCAGATGAACTCATTAGATCTCTCTCTACATATAAACACATATTGCATCAGATGTATTTCCCAACCTACAACAAAATTCATGAGGATCTTAAGCAAGTCTTTCCAAATATCCCATTGCTAGTACAACTAACTATGAATGACGGCGGAGAGAGAGAACTCACGTTCAAGTGAGGAAGTGGTGGACCCAACTGAAAAGTGAAATATACAGTCAGAGGTGGACAAGAGAGACCTCAAGAATGACAAAACAGTGTGGAAAGTGGCCCATCTCAAGTGTATGCATGCAGATAAGGAAGGGTCAAGAGAACAGCATCATGTCATTCCAATCCTTTTATTATTATTGTCACTATATTGTTGTTATTAGTGTCATTGTTAGTTTCTTCCTTTCTGTTCTGTTAAACTGTTCTTATCTCAACCCATGAGCTTTACCTTTTTTTTCCCCGATTCTCTCCCCCATCCCACTGGGGGGGGACGACAAGTGAGTGAGCAGCTGTGTGGTGCTTAGTTGCTGGCTGGGGTTAAACCATGACAAGCACGGAAACAAAACAGGAAAAATTAGAGCTCTGTGTGCAGTTATGGGGCTACAGTCTAACTAGGATGAAAGCAATGTGGGGGGATATCTTACAAGACCGGAGTGCTGCAATGGATGGATACAGGCTCTTTAGGAAGGACAAGCCAGGAGGGCTGGGTGGGGAGTTGCCCTTTAAAGTGAAAGAGCGTGGGAATGCTTTGCCTTAGGATGGCTGATGAGCCAGTTGAGAGCATTTGGATTAGGATTAGAGGGATGATCAACATAATGGCAGATGTCTGCTGCAAATTTCCTGATGAGGAAGAAGCTGACAAAACTTTCTTCTGACAACTGGAATTAGCCTCATCTTTGCAAGCCCTAGTCCTCACTGGGGGCTTGACAGACCCCAATATCTGCTGGAAGGGCAACACAGCAGGGCAGAGGCATTCCAGGAGATTTCAACATTGTCTCCAATAACATCCTCACAGATAAAATGGTGACTAGACAGGGTGATCTGACACTTCAACAGCTTGACCAGAGAGGCTGTGCAGTCTCCGTCCTTGGAGATATTCAGAGCTCACCTAGACGAGGTGCTGAGCCACCTGCTCTATTTGACCCCACTTTGAGCACAGGTATAGGACTTGTTGACCTCCGGAAGTCCCTTCCAAACTCAGTTCTTCTCTGATTTTGTAATTGTGCATAATGGATTCATACAAGAGCAGGACTGTCCAAAGGGCTGCTGACAGGCCCAGGCAGGACAAACTAGCATACTACCATGGGTCTGCAGAAAGCTATGCTTCCTGGCTCCTATTACAGAGCATAGAATCACGATCCACGATGTAAACGGCTAGGAGGAAACCTCAGTACAGCAGTCTTCCCTGACGGATACTGGAGAAATATAAGAGAGTCCTGAAGAAATTATGAATACACATGGAAGACTGTTCCACACAGACATCATGGCTTGTATAGTAAGAACAATGGAATTTAACTTATAAGTGAGATATAAGCATAAAATTCAAATATATAATTGTGATGCAGCTAGGTGTGAGGGCTGTGCCCATGTGCACACCCAGAGCACTTGGTCATTAATTTCCATTAATTAATATCAAGGAACTCCCTTGCTAGCATCAGCATAGATGAGACAAAGGACTGACCGGAGACAAGGTGACTGAGCTACATGCCTTCACAACACAGCATTTGACTAATTGGTACAGGAGTTCTCCAGATGGGAATTTCAGACAGTTCCACAGAGTCCTCCAGGCAGTTCCTACAATCCCTAGGCCAACTGATAAGCACTATTTATATGTTGATTAACATGCTGAGAGGAGAATCTTGCTGTCTCAGAGACTCAAGGGCAGTTTCTGCTGCAGAAATGACCAAACTACACATAGAAACTCTTTGTGCAGATGCAGCAATGGTCATGTACAAAACATTGTACACCGTTAAGATAGTTAAGCTTTGCACACAGTTAGGCTCTGTTTGGGTGTCTGTGTTATTTTTAAGTACTCTGTTCAGGAGTGAACCAGTTCCAACACCCATGACAACACAGAACAAGCAAAGCACTTTTGCAGAGGTAGATGGCCAAGTTTCTGATGCCTGCTTAAATGTCTCTTCCACAGTGAAGGAAAGAATCATGTCCAGCACAAAAATGACCACACAAACTGAGTCAATGAGAAAATTTAATCCTACTGAGGGCAAGTCTGAGGAAAAAAAGAAAGATCCATATTCAATACTCTGGAGGCAAGCTATGTTGCTAACTGTTGAAACTGTGCATACACAAATTTTCCTAAACAATGTTCACAAATTCCACTCAGAGAGAGCTCTTGGAAAACGATCCTCTGACAAATGCAGCCTATAAGCCTGATAACTATAAAACACAGGCAGATGACAGGACCGAGAGAGTAGGTTGGACAGCAACAAATGGACTAACACTAGTGATGCTAGATCAATATAGGGTGATTCAGATTGCCTAAAAACTAATTTGAAGGCTAATGGAGACACCCTGGGCAATATTACAGGGAAGCCAGTAACAAATATGACCCTTCAGAAGCCAGTCTACAACATAAAGCTGGTGAGTAAAACTCTCCCAGGAAAAGAAACCTGAGAGAAATGAAAACTGGAATCCAGTTTGGTTATATATATTGAGAGTGAAATTACAGAGGTATGGAGAAAGGAAGAGAAAATCCAAATCTGTACTTTTTTATTCTAACTCTGAAATAATGAGGACAATATGATGCACCATTATCTTATTCTGGTGTAGACCAAGTTTTCTACATGGAAGTCAACATAGTCACTAATATGTGGTATAGAACTGAAATAATATAATGGCAAATGTAGTCAATATGCTCAAGTTCATTAGGATCCAACCAAAGCAGGCATTTGAGCTGCAGCTACCATTCATATGATTTCTCTTTGAGACCCTCTAGTGGACAGCCAGCACAGGGCATTCGCAAGGCAACAACTAGTTTGTTCTTAAAAGCAGCTTTATCCGTTGTTTCTGCTTAAATTCCCTATACTAAACAGAATAGCACTTTTCTGGTAGCACTCAGCAAGACAGTGCCTTCTAGGCACTCTTCAGTTATTTACAGTTCTTACACTGCCTCCCCAATAGATTTAGCCTTCATAAGTGAGGAGACTGAAAAATGTATCCTTTACAAAGTTCAGCATAGCAATATACACCGTTCCTCATAACCCTCCAACAACTTCACTCTGCTTAAAAATCACAAATCAAACCTCCTTTACTACACAAACCAGTGTGAAAAATAAAAACAATGCGATTATTTCAGCCTGTTTCTAGAACTTTAAACTGAAACCCTAAAAAATGAATAGGTTCATGACTGTAAAAATAATAATATATTCTATGAAAGTATATTCTCTACATACCCTTCCACTGACAGCTTACAGTTGGACAAATATTTATTTTACCTGTTTAGATAACTGCTCTTCACAGAGTTTGTAGAGTGTATAGAATTTTCGACTAAGGACTTGGTTGTCTCGGAAACCAGCACTTGCCAGTTTGACTCGCATAATAATGCTACGGTCAGGCACCATCATAGCAACTGTGCGAAACTGAATCTTCAGATTTTCTGGAAGTTCCTGTCGTCCTGCATAGCCGGGGTTCTGATAAATGCAAAATATAAAATAAAATATTATATTATGAAAGCAGGATAGGAAGGTTTATCTTTTCAGATAATTATTTGGAAAACACAGGAGCACATGCCAGATTACAAAGGGTAACTCAAGCATGTCACAAATACACATCACTACACAGTTGCCTAAATACTGCAGTTCATGAAGTATGTGGTATCACACGTGTTATTTGGAGATGCCCAAGACACACAAACACAGACAGACAATCACTTACAGATCTTGTTGGAGCTGTTTTAAATGGTTAGTTCCTCAGGGTCTTAATAGTGTTCCAGTGCTGGAGGCTACTGTCCCTTGTGAGCATTCCCAGACCATTTCAGTGCAAAGTCAGTCAAGCAGTGCATGCCATTACTGAATATAATTTAAACTAATGGATCTGACCTTTCACTGAAGTTGTCCAAGTCATTCGTGTGACTACTGCAAGGCTCAGTTGTGACAACAGTAGTCACTGGCTATGCAGTGATAACTTCTTAAATTCTTCCAGCTGTTTCCAAATTGCCTTCCCACTAGCCTTTATGGTACTAATTCGTCCTCTTTTCCAAATTAAAGTGATAACATTAGCACCTTTTCAAAGGTAGGAAACCTTAAAATAAAGACAAATGCTTCCATTTTTAGTTGTGGGCATGCAGCCTACAGCTAAGGAGGGGGAGATACAAAGATGCTTTTAAGGTATTCTTACACTTTCCTGCTTCTTTGCCTCATGCACTGCTAGAAGCAATCCACAGGCACCAAAGATAAATCTTCAGGAGGCCAGTGAACCAGAGTGAGATTGGTTTCCTTCATGCTGTCATACAGAACAATTGTGGTCAAAAGTGTTTCACAGGTGGTGAAATACTGACCAGACCAACTACAGTAGTCCTTGCAGTGGTCAATTACTTCTGTTTTATTTTGGCAGCCTTTGACTAAAAATATGAGAGGGTTGGGTTTAGTCTCAATTTGTTAAATATTCAACTAAAAAAGCTCTTAAAACATGTAGTTAATGATAATTGCATACCTCAGGTCCTAAGTTCCAGTTAAAAATATAGGCAAGAGAAAATATCATCATTATTATTTGACCAAATTATTGTTCAAACTGTATTCACTATTTTCTAGCAGACCGTTCCAATGACTTCAACAGGGAAATTTCAATGGGAAATGAAATAGGAAAGATTTTTCACAGTGATGCCATTTACACATATTCACACACATACCATAGTCAGAAATATACCAAATTCTCTGTCCATGTCAACAACATCACCATCAGTGAAAATGAACTGAGGTTTCTTATTTTTCTTGCACTGAAGTACAATATATATCTGCTGAGCAGCTACTGATAAAACTGGAAGTTCAATGCGGTTAAATTCATCAAAGCAACCCCATGCACCTGACTGGGCTAAACCTAAAAAAAGTAAAAAGAAGAATGTTTTGTTAAAATACCAAATCAAAAAAAGTAATTTATATATATGAAATATAGCATGTTCTGTACAACTTAATGTAACATGAGAACAGACAGTATGAACACAGAGTAAAATGAGAAGTAAAAACTCAGAATAAATTGGGCCATGCATTAATGACACCCAGAAAAAGAATTACCCCTTGGAAGAAAGATATACAAACTTCTTTACAAAGAATCCTACACTTTTATAGCAACTATAAGGCAGAAAGTGTTCAACAATACTGTAGATAGCACCTAGTAGCATAAACATTCATACAGCATGGAAACTCATCTATGCAAAGGATTGAATTGTCAAAGATGAGTTTGAGAGACACCTACCTAAATGAAAAGCACAGAATCAAATCAGAAATCACTACATTTGTGACAGAAGTGCTGTAGCATTTTATAACAACTAATTTATAGGTCAAAAGTTGTTGGAGAATAGCATCCTGCTGTTCAAGAGGATGGAATCTGAAGTCACACTTACAACTGTTACTTGGAACAGGCCATGAACTAGACAGATATTAGTATCCATAAACATCATGAAATGAATGTCTTTTGGGAGAGTCAAGCACTCCTTTTGTATCATGTTAGCAGGACTGAAATAGGAGAGGCTACAGTGGCAGCTTGCCACAGTAGTAATGGGAAAGCTACGTAATCCCCTGCTATTCCACGTCCATTTCACAAGATACAAAGGCTAGTGAGTCTACGCAGGAACTTCATCGATGCCATCTCCTCCCTTCCCAAAGCCCACACTGGAGTAGTATTTCCTATTACCTGTGTCCAGCAAGGACCTGGATCAGTACTTTAAGTGGTGCTACAAACAAATTTTTAAAGGTGTTTAATTCACTCCACTGGACTGGTGGAGCTCCGTTTGGCTTAAGCCTTTTGAAGGCAGTGTTAAATGCAGAAATAAAGCACATGTCCAAGAAAAGGTATTTGTGCGTTTGCAATGTTGAACAACTATGCTTAGAGCTCCCCCAAATCCCCATGCTTTATATGGTAATGCCTATAGCACTGGTAAAATAAATCAAGGCACGGTTTATGTGTAATGTTAATTCCTTAAGACACTTAAGCTAATGGAAGAGAAAGTACTCAAAAATCAATAATAATACTATTAATACATACCTCTTCACTTAATTTTGTTTTCTCTTTCATGTTTTCTCTTCTCTTGCCTTTGCTCTGGCCTGTTCTGCTCATATCATCCTTCGTCCCTTCCCTCTCCTGTTCCTTGTCTGATCTTCTCTTGCTCATTAAGGTATTTCTCTAAGAACTCTAATCTTACTCCAAATCCCCTTGAGGCCCCATTTTATGTTTCTTCTCTGCCCCTCTTCTACTCTGTCCCGTCTTCTACTGTAATCAGCTCTCATAGCCAAATCAATATTTGTCAGTTTTTGCAGATAGCAAAAAAAAGAAAAAAAATATGAAAATAATTCTTACATTCATTTTTTACGTTTTTTCATGTCCATTAACTATTTCTTTTAATATTGTTGCATTGATTGGTCTTTTTTACCTAAGTAATTTTGGAAGAACTCTTCAACAAAATTAGTAGTCACCCCAGATCAAAACCAGTGGCAGTACAGCTAAAACTGGCTCCTTAAGATTTGATTCAGCCCGGGCAATACTGCAGATCTTCCATGAAATTCAGTTCAATTCCATACATAGAGTAATCTTTTTCCTAAACTGCTTCTAATTTATTTTTGTGATATTACAGGGAGAAACACACTCCAAAATTTGAAGAGAATAAAAAGTCACATAGACTTACAAAATTTAAAAGCAAATGGAATATACACAAATACCACAATGCCATAATAAAGCAAAGATTAAAGTAATTCTGTAGACAGGTACCAAATTGAAAACATGAAAGACTCAATGAAAACATGAAAGACTCAATCCTACTGTGTTTAAAAACAAATGAAGAATGTTCCTTCACTTCACTGGTGCAGCAGCAAGTCCTTTAAATAATGTTCTCCCTCTTGTGTGAGGAATATCAGGGCCCTGGATGCACCAATAGGCCTTAATTGCCCTGACCAGCCTTACCTGGGGCTTCTACCCATACACTCTGCCCTCCAGTCCAGGAGCTCCATTTCAGCTCTGGCAGGTCTGAGCTCCGTTGTATGTAGGGCCAGGCACAGCCCTATCTCCTGTTACCCTGACTTGCTGACTGAACTTCCTGGAGGACCCCAGAACTATTCATAGTCTTATCTCCAGCCCTGCCTCCTGCTGTTTCTGACTGAACTTCCTAGATGGACCCTGGACCCAGCTTGTTGTTTCATCTTGTCTGATGGCCACTGGACAGCTGATGGAACAAGCTGTCACCAACCTGTCCTGCTCAGGCACTGTGGGACTGTGCCCTGGTCAGTGAAGTCCCTGGCCCTGCCTGTGTGGTGGTCACCCTGGGCTCCTGCCTTGTCTTCCCTCGTGGAGCTGCCCCATTTGTGCTGCTCCCTGATAAAAATATCTTGCAGAGATTTGTCAGATGCATTTGGCCCCTTTTGTTACACGTGTTCTATGACTACTAGGATCCATTCTAAAAAAAAAACAAAAAAAGTGGGTTTTCTACTTTGTTTATTAAACATCAGTATCTACGCTTTGTGATGCAACAAGGAAAAGCCCTAAAGCTGTATATTCTTTAACAAAGAAACTTTGTTCCATCTAATATTGTCTCTTACACATACTATCTGTGTATTAAAGGGTTTTGAAATTACTTTCTCTATAGAATGGTGAGGTTCAGTTCTAAACAAACTATTTTCCCTTGGGAAAGGAAAAAAAAAAAAATCACTTGTTCTGTAATGCCACCTGCTGCATGGAGTTGGGAAACTTGACTCTCAGGCAAGGCCAACATCCCACAGCTTTGAATAAATTCAGGTCTTGCAAAATTATTTCATTCTGGTGGTGTTTAAAAAGAAAAAGGAAAGAAAATACACACATATATATATATATACAAACACACACACAAGCAAAGGCACAGCAAGCAAACAGTCAGCTGCAAAACAGCTCAGAGACAATGTAATTTTGTTGTGCACTGTCATACTGTGCATTAATTTCTGTCCCCACACAGAACATGTTATGGTAATCAAATACAGAAATGGAGTAAAAGCAGAAAATAAAGGACAGGACTAAAGAGATCTTTAACTATGTCTAAGAAATGTGACACCCCCCCCGCCCCAATCAGTACAGATATGCTACAAACCTGGTGCTCACATGATATAAGAATCACACAGCATAGCTACTCCCCTTTCAGAAAGACTTCAAAATGCATCTCTGCAATGCAGTGCCATGTCCCTTTCCATGTCAGTGACCCTATGATCTATACACAGTTGTGTGGCCTGACCCTTGAATGCTACAGTGCAGATACTAGGGCCCCACACACAAAGAAAGTTATGTTGCAGGCTACTGTGACAACCCCTATTCGGCCAGATGACCCAAGAGGCCAGGTGATAACACCCTATGTGCTGTTCTGCACTGGGAGGTCTGGCTAAAAATAGTTTGACAGTGCGGTAATTAATCATGACAAAGCAGCTATAAACTCTCTTTTGTATTGAAACGACACATCTCTAAGATTTTACACAGGGGTAGAACTACAGTGACATAATTCAAAGCAAATTTCACTAAACCAGAACTCTGTCTAGCCAAAGTGAAGCCCAGAAGCAGTAAGCTACAAGGTACTCATTGGTCCTGAAAGAATTTACAGAGCTCCATACTTGTTTATTCACCTTCTTTATTAAGATAAATACCAAATCTTACATTAAATACTACATTAAATATCAAAAAGGTACTTCAGGTAAGACTGGAGTTGTTTGACTGTAACTATAGAAAACAGAACCAAAGCAAACACGACTTTTATACTCATCTACAGACACCCACAGACAAAAGGTCTCCTAAAGGGTATTCACCAACACTTTTCAGTAGCAGTGATGAAGTCCCCCTGATCTAGAAACATGCCTGCAGACATGACAACACCACCTCCACACCCCCTTTTTCTCCTCACTGCTAAATCTGCTAATATCTGATAACTTGACCCACATCACCAGATGAAGTGAAAAGTTTGGAAGAGGAAACACTGGTGATGGAGTACAAATCCTATTGCACACGTGTGGAATTCTGAAGCATTTTTCAATGTGTGCACTAAAATACGTAGGATGCTTCTTGAGAACTTTCTTATCAGTCTGCATGAAAGCGCTTCTACAGCTGTGAAGAACTGTCCTCCTTTTCCATTAAAGATCTCATATGCATTAAAGAATCTTTCTCTAAACTCACTTTGGTCCTCTTATTAAACCAAAAAGAGCTCATTTCCTTCCCTGACCTCAGTATATCCACTCTTCAAGAAATACCAGGTATCTTAAAAACGTTTCAACATAAAAATTGTGATTCTAAATGTCGTGGTTTAACCCCAGCCAGCAACTAAGCACCATGCAGGCACTTGCTCACTTCCCACCCACCCAGTGAGATGGGGGAGAGAATCAGGAAAAAAAAGTAAAACTCATGGGTTGAGATAAAGACTGTTTAACAGGACAGAAAAGGAAGAAAATAATAATAACAATAAAATGATGATAATAAAAGAATTAGAATATACAAAACAAGTGATGCACAATACAACTGCTCACCGCTTGCCGACCGATGCCCAGTTAGTTCCTGAGCAGCGACCAACCCCCTCAAGGCCAACTCCCCCCAGTTTCCATACTGGGCATGACGTCCCATGGTATGGAATACCCCTTTGGCCAGTTTGGGTCAGCTGTCCTGGCTGTGTCCCCTCCCACCTTTCCTGTGCCCCTCCAGCCTTCTTGCTGGCTGAGCATGGGAAGCTGTAAAGTCCTTGACTTAGTCTAAACACGACTCCGCAACAACTGGAAACATCAGGGTGTTATCAACATTCTTCTCGTACTAAATCCAAAACACAACATTATACCAGCTACTAGGAAGAAAATTAACTCTATCCCAGATGAAACCAGGAGACCAAGCCAGGCTCTTACAAGTTGTGAAAGTAAGTTCAAAGCAACGGGTGCCCTTCACAAATGAAAGCATCAGTGACTTATCTAAGAACAGAATCTTACTTCTCCTCCCAGACACACAACAGTCTGATGAATGCTGAAAAAAATCACCCTATTCAGGCTCTATTCAAGTGGATCTATTATCTAATTCCCAGGCAAATTCTCTGAGAAGTAAGCCAACCATCCTACTAGCAAATTGACTGAGGTAAGCAGTCACAGGCATCATGGTCACGGGAGCAGCAATTTGCTGAGTTCTGTAAGCATCTTTTTTAACTTATATTGAACACCAGCATGCCATTAAATGAGGCAGCCAGGTAACAAGGACACATTACACAGTATTACTTAGCTTTGGTTGCCTATGATGGCAATACTACTTGGAAAATGGTCAGCTTATAGAAAAACAACAGACAAAGAAAGCTGAGCACTAAAACTCGGCTCATTTTCTTAGACACAGAAATTGTGCTCAGTTTTACTAAAAGAAGGCAATGACAAGCGCAGTTATCTCTATTGCCTCAATCTGAAATGAGAAAGGGTAAGTTACCAAAGTGCTCAGGATAAGAAGACAGAAACAAAGCAAGTATACAGAGGCTAGATGTCTGAACTGACAAGTCACAAACAGCTTAATGTAAGTACGTGAAATCACCAAAGAGTCAGGAAAATGGTGGCATTCTGTGGTCTGCCAGTCCATATAACCAACAGCAACTATATACAAGAAAACAGACATAATGGAGTCCACAGATAATGGATCACCTGGTCACTGTTTGCAAAACTGAATTCAAAGCTCTCCTTACCATGAAAAGTTATCAAAGTTTCACCACTACCTCATTTTCCTGGTTTCAAAAATGTTAAAGAGTTCGAAATAAGACACTGCACCACTTTGCATGTTTCCCTGCCTTCCACATCATTGAGCTTCCTATTTGTTTGTCTTGATTGATACAAAATGGCAACGGAGTGCTAAATATCCTCTCCCTTTGGGATGGGTGGGATAGAGGCATAAAGAAAATCAGTGGAAAGGATTAAAGGGAAAAGAAAAATAAGACATAGGTAGGAAATACCTTCCAAGAATATAAAAAAAGACTGGAAAGCATGCAGGAAGAAAAAAGGGGAAAAAAGGAGAAATAATCAAATATCAGGAAAAGCTGATGAGCACCTAGAAATAAGAGGAAACAGAGAAGAAAATACCCTACTAATCATTGCTAACTCACTAGTGAAGAGACAAAAACTTCTGATTCTAAAATGAACAAACCAGATTATTTCTTACCTTTATAGATACGGCCAAGTCCTCTATAGTCCATTTGGTCTGAACAATTGAAAACAACAACATACTTTCCCAGGCATTTGCCCATGTCTTTAGTTGTCTCTGTTTTCCCTGTCCCTGCAGGTCCTGCTGGTGCACCACCCATACTCATGCCCAGGGCCTGTGCCAGAGTGATGTAACACCTAGAGACAGAACAGAGTTCTATTAATCTTGTTCTACTGTTAATTACTTTAAGTCCATTAATGTAACCACAGCAGTTGTATTATACAGAGCTGGGGAACGGGGCAGAAACAGGTGTGCTTCCATGTGCTAAATCTTCAGTCACCCCCTCTGCACACTGTGAAGCTGAATTACCAGGTACCACCTTCGGTCCACCTGCAGAAAAGCATGCACACAGCACAGCGATGACTGCAACAGCCAAGGAAACGCACAGGCCAATTCTAAATGCTGAATACCAAAATACTGTAGCACTGTGATTTTCTCACACGAATCATACACCCCCCCTCCATGACTCAGACTCATTCTGCAGCACCCAGACCCACTGGGTTTTTGCCTTTTTTCCCATCTTCCTGCTCTCTCCCCAGAGCACACAAGATGGGCTCTCTGATCTGTCAAGAGGAAGGCACAGAGGCTGGAAGCAGCTCCTGTTCTTGCCTTTTCCCTACCAGCATGCCAAACCAGAGCAGTGCTGCCAGTCACATGAGGTCTCTGAGTTCCAGAAGGAGAATGGACAAGAGGGAAGATTGTAATGGGCAACTGAGAAAGAAGAGGAGGCATCCATGAATCCTAGGATCATATTCTGCTTCAGCCTCCATCCTGGGTTGACATCTTCAGGTTTAAGTCTCAGCCTCCCCAGACGGAATGGAGATGACTGAAGGGTGTAGGAAGAGTGTTCTACAATGTTCCAAAATCCCAGTAAGCCCATTTTAACACTGTGAAACTCAATAGCCTTATGATATATCTGGGGAGAGAGAGCAGGCAGTGAAATAAACCAAATGATACCAGCTAGTATCACTTCCTATAAAATAATACAGTATTCATTCTAATATAATGGCAGTAATAATACTTTATCACCTTATTACTCAGTAATCGGTTAACAGGCATTCAATTAACACACTCCTAACAATTCTGCTAGTGAAATGAGGTAAGGACAAACTGTATGTATAGTACAAGTCCTAAATAGAACTTACATTTCATTTTTTTGTATCTGCCATGACATGGTCTGTGTCTGACATGATGTTTAAGAGCACTCAATTTCAGTCCCATTATCTTAATGTAATCTACTACCGCCTGTGTATATTGATCATGTGCTTCAGGAATCTTTCTGAACACAAAATCATTAGCCAAACAGCACTTGACTCCAAGTTGATTAATGGAAAGCAAAGATATCATTACCTGAAAATTGTCAGAAGCTCATACAAGTCCATATAGCAATATTAAAATGAAAAAAGCCTATAAAGGGAATAAAATCTGTTCTTATGCAATACTGCTTAGGGTACATTAAGTTTCCCATGCCAACACTAGAAAACATCTCTGCTTCGAATACCCTTTCAATATATGACAGTGGATAGACTCCAATCCCTGCAGCTGTTTGGCTCTTCCAGGTTTGCCCACAGACAGATACCTCTGTTCTTTTTTGTTTTATTACTATAGTTTAAACTCATTCAAAAGACTCATTTTCTTCAGTAATGTCACCCTGCGCTAGTTTTTGATCTCATGTGACATAGCACCTTGAATCAATCCCTAACTAATTAGGTTGCATTTTAATTCTGCGAACAAATTTTGAATGACAACATTTTCTTGATATTGTCTCTCCCAGTGGGCAAAAATACTGTCTGTGTGGTAGCGCTGCCATATCCTCTAATCAACTGCATGTTTACTGCTGCAAACAGATCTCTATCTAGCATAGGAATAGTAGGGTACATAACACAGAATTTGGCAGATGTGTGTTACATATTAAAAGGCACGTATCCAAGCATAGGGTTTTGGCTCTCTTAAATAGCTCACTGGGCATAATTTTGGTTCAGAAATTGGCAAAAGTCTGAAATTTCACTAGTAAATAAAATCTAGTAGCACAGAGAGTGCAAAGACAATTCCAACATTAATTCAACGGCCTGCAGTCATTCTTCACACAACAATGACTGAACACACACAGTATTTTGACATTCCTATCTGCACTTAAAAGAACAAGCTCTGGCATAGCAAATACATCTGCCTCTTGCCTAGCTGAAGCACTACCAACTACTTTAGGAAAAATTGCATTTAATGGAGTTTGCACTGTGCTGTATAACTAACACTCCAGCAATAAAAAGTTCTCCTTATGTTTTGCCCTCAGAGCTTTTTCTGTGTTTGTAGTCCTGTAATTCTCCATAGGCCTTGCTTAAAACCATATTGGCACTAGTTATTCAATGCTATGTCCTGAGTTACTGCTTTTTCCTCTAGGGTGACTTCAAATGAATCGCTTGCTGTAATCCCAAATTCTTATGCAACTACTAACATATTGAAAGCAGCAATATATTGTTTTTTAGATCCACTCTGTTTAGGTTGGAGAAGTGTATGGTGTTCAGGTATATTTATCTTGAGCACAAGTAAGTTTTTCAATGGCTATCACAGCAGATACAGCTCAAACAAACACTCAAAGAGAATTCAAGACCCCTCCTAGGGGTGCCTGCTTTTGCTAGCTGAATATATAAGCACTGGCCTCTGCTGTTCATCAGAGATATTGCAGCATTATAGTGCAACCAAAGAATTCTGAATCATGAAAGTCAAAGGAATTAAGTCTTAGCACCAGTACTGTGCACTGCATTCTTTTTATAACTACCTGTCAGTTAAGGGAGTTATAACAAGCCTGTCTGTACAACCTAAGTATTCATTGCAGTAGGTGAACTCTACATCAGTGATTTGGATAATGCATTTATCCGAGTCCTCAAGAAAATAAAATCGAGACTGTTTTTGCCATTCAAAATCAGATGGAGATTTAATGTTCATACGGACCTATAATGGAAAAGAAAAATCATTAATACAGAAATGAAACAGTATAACAAATTCATTTTTTAAAATTCCATACAGAAAAAAAGTCTACTATGCATAAATTCAAGAGCTGGAAGAACAAGCACAGAATCTTGTCAGGAGTCAAGATATCCAGAATTATCTTTCCAAACCTGTCTATGACATGCTCTGAACCTTCTGACCACTTTCATTTTCCTCTGAGTTGTGTACAGAGATTATGAGTTGTGTCATGCAGAGATACTGAAGAACAGTGATGGAAAAATTCATAAAAAACCTAAGTAACAATACTGGTTACACTGCATGGTATCTGGTGCCATTACTCATGGAAATACTAAATCATGCTCAACACATGAATATATTGTATACATGTCTATGTGTTTGTTTATTTGGGGTGTATTTTTTAGTATGAACTTGCCACACATATTAGAGTTGTGACAGATTAATAGATCTTGATCCATTATTTTTGACACTTGACCTCAAAACCACCGGCCTCTTACGGAATATGTAGTCCTGGTTATCGGCCTTGCAGACATGGTGTAAGGTGAAGAGGAGGTTCTGGATTCTTAGCCACTTCCCTCTATTTTCTCTTACTCACAAAAGGACATGTTCAGCAGGGAACAGAACGTCTTGAGAGAAAAGGATAGTATTGCATGTACCAATTAAGAATCCTTTCCACAGTTTTGGACTTGCCCCTGATTTTTTACTTCACATACAGACCCTTTAAATTTAAGCAATTTTCTGTGATATAATATAT
>JAVKLA010000047.1:12409252-12422252 GCA_034782735.1 Sagittarius serpentarius | reverse complement strand
AATTTTCTGTGATATAATATATACATGAAATTAAATTAATAGACAATGAAATGTCCAAATAAGAAAATAATTATAAAAATTAAAAATTACAGGATGAGGATAAAACTCCACGCCTATCTTAGAAGCTAGCAGTTTTCTTTCTCACAGTATTTTTCTTTATGATTTTCTATCTTTCTTTACACATCCACTTGATTTTTATCTTTCTAACATCTATGCATAAATTAAACAATGCAGTATTGAATTATTGACCTTTGCATCATGCAAGCTTTTTGAAAGTTATTTTACTTCCATTTTTATAATTACAGTTTCATGTATTCAACATACTTATCTAAAGGAAGTCTGATGCAACTAAATTATAAAAAAAAATTAGAATATCTGTTCTGGTTGTTGTTGCTACCCTTTTCAAATATATGGAGCCTCGCTGCTTTAACCTTTGAATAACTATTACCTTAAATCAACACATGGGCTGGGCTGGAAATCACATGATGGATAGCAATACTAAAGGGACTTTTTTCCCATTTACATTTCAATTAAATAATGTATTAAATTTTCAATTTGAGAGAATAGTTTAATTTTAAAAGGTAAACTCTTTTGCTCACAGTGAATTTGTGCATGATGGTTATCAACAACCATTTTAAGAGCTGAAGTCTGAACCTATGAACATACCTATATATAATTCACCCTTATCTCTGCATCACATCTGTATGAAATCAAACTAAATCTGATATGCAGTATCACAGCACTGATGTCAGAACTACTCAAAGAGAACAGATTGTAAGATTTATTATTTTTTTATACTTGCAAAAACTTCCATACAGAAAGTCCCTTAAAGGTTTTCAAAAACTTACCAAATCATCAAAGATATCCTTCTGGTGCACATGAATGGTGATTAAAGTTTCATATTTTGTCCGCTCCATTCTTGTCAGATTGTGTGTTGTCATGTCAATCATATCATTTAAAATTTCCAAAAACTTCTGATTTGTTGTGTGCATTACCTTTTCCACATAGCAAAACCAGCCATATTAATAGAAACAAAAATAAAAACAAGAAAATAGAAAATAGAAACAAAAAATAAAAAAACATCTGCAAACATATGGGCCCATGACATCTATGATGTGCTTTGCATTTATTAGGCTTGGAATGCTAAATTTGGATTTGTAGGCTGCCCTCCATGCATGCATTCTTAGCACAACAGAGTACAATAAGGTTATATCTAGGTGAACAGGTCAGATCATAGATTTTATCCCATGACTGTTGCTCTTTCTACTATATGTTACATCTTCAGCTGACTGCATCCCTGCATATTTTCAGAACCATCAGTCTCTGGTTTTGGGTATTGCACATCAGCCCAAGCAGAATCTACACTTCAGGGGGAACAGGAACTTGGAGATTTATCACATCCTCTAACCAGAGGAGGGGGAAAATGTAGGGTAATTTTAGATGCCAATGCTAAAATAATAATTTATTTTGTGGCACCAGATTCTGTTACAAAATTCCACAAAATACAATACTGACTATACAATACTGACTTATGTAAACAGCATCAGCCTCTGTTGGTGATGTTCCTGGTACACAACAAATTATAAAGCGCTGAGATTTCAGAAAGGGCAGCTCATATACACTCTAGTTCCAAACATGCAAGAGAAAAACCACACTACCTTCCTGCAAATAGAAGCAAAGCCTAAAACTCACGCTGTTTGCTGAGAAAAAATTGCTAAAAACACTGCAAAACTAATGTAGAACTAAACAACCTCCCCACCCCCAAACACACACACAGTTCATTCCAAAAAAACAAAAGCTGTTTTCTAGTTAATGCAAAAGAATCTTTGCGTCTAGTTTGCATACAGACTGGAGTGGACTAAAAGCAGGTCTATGCCCTTTTTAAACTTTGTACAACACAGAACATGTAGCACTAAGCGGTCTTCTTCATAGTCTAGAGTTTTCATTCAGTATCAAAGTAAAGCATAGTACCATTCTCCTGCATTTACTTTTATGGTAGGATGGTGTTACTAGTTCTTAGCCCAATCTCACTGTATATTCTTGATTAATGGTAATATGCAACTCTTTAGTTCACATCCTCTCCTTCCTCCTTCTTAGATTCAGTGTTAGTAATAACACCTTGGTGTCAACAGTGTCTTCTTTGCATGTTCGAGATTAAACCAGCACCTCCTCAAATGGCTTCTATTCTTCCCCTTCCCTAAAAAGAGAGCTCATCAACTGAAGAATCTAATACATTCTCTCACAGTAGACCAATGCCCATGAAGCACAGTTATTTCCCCAAATTTTGGAAGCTCTTATTTCTTTCCAAATCTGATTTTGGGAAAGCAATAGGATAAGATTCCCCATATTCCCAAACTGAGAAATTGTCCCTTCCCAAGATGACTGTGCTGACAGAACAATAGAGAAAATCACAGGATTAGGAACAATTCTAAAGCACATGCTGGGGGACGATGAGGAAGTGTGACCTCTTAACACATTTTTTATCTTTCCGTTTTCCTGTTAGTTTATTTGTTTTTCTGGTTACTTAACTAGTATTTTGTGCTTTTTCCTACATATTACTTTAAAGTTTTCACAATATGCACTGTTCCAAACAATGCTTTTAATTAATCCCCAAAGATTCATTAAATACTACCTTTTTGTCTGTTTTGGTACTGTTCAGTGCACTCTCTGCATCTCTGGTCCAGATCATTTGAATTCCCAGAAGTCCTATTTGTGCAGGAAACATTGCCTGAAAGTCATACAGCTTAAATCCTGAATCGCTAATGGCCATTGATGCCTGTCTAATGATGGTGTGGATTGTTTTCCTAATCCCAGTCAGCAGCTGACCTAACCAGAATTCCACATTGCCCTGAAACAAACAAGAAAGTACCTTTAAAGAATTAGCTTATGAATAATTCACAATAAGAAAAAGCCCTACACAACTTTTTTCCCAGGCCTTCGTACTCTCATTTCTCTCTTTGTTATTCTCTAATCTTTAACAGATTCCTCTCCTCCTTCTGCTCCACTGCCCTTCTAGAGATATGTGATGGATTTGGCACTTCACATCAGCATTGCTGAAAAAACAGGTAAAGTCATCATTAGAGAATGACACAAATGTCCTATCCTTTCCGGCCTTTGTTCTTGCTGTTCACATTGGAAGGTTTTCATTCAGCTAGTCAAATAATAGCATGATGCGATACTGTTGGTCTCTAAAACATAACTCTACTTTAAATGAAGTTATGAAAAACTGCAATATATACTTCCATTACCTGAGCTAAAACTGGTTCAATAATATTGACCTTTTCTCCTTCTTGAGATTCAAACAACAAAATCTGGTCGTAGTTTTTTTCATGAAATCCCACTCGGTTAACATTGTCAAACAAACTTAATAAATGTGCCTACAATAGAATCAGAAAGAAAAAAGCTCCATAAACTGATCTGATATGGCATTCTTACTTTGCCTTTAAATCCCGTATTAGAAGATTCTATACATCTTTTCATAAGTGAAAGAAATTCTCTCAACTAAGTAACAAAATCCTCCATGGTCCTCACTTACTAATATTGGCCATGAGAACATTATTCTCTTATTACTTGTACCTGAATAGTATGGGAATCAGATGCTTGACCAAGGATTTCCAGAAGAGCAGGGTCAGATACAAAAAAAAATCTCGGAAATATTAACCGTTTTTTTTCCAAATACCCAGTCAGCGATTTCTGACAGATTTCCAGTTGTTCCAATAAATGTGGTAATAGCTGTGCCAAAGTCTCATCTCCAACACAGCACTGCACAATATTTGATGTTTCATGGGCTCTCTGCATAATTCTCTGCCATGATTTATCAATGTTCTGAAATCTTCTGGCTTCCTGGAGTACATGAAAAACACATTAGCTCCTCCTCATCTTTGTCAAATTCTAAAAATTAAAGAATTCCATGAGACAAGGTAACCGCTTAATATTTCCCTGGCTGTTCAAGTCTTCTTTGCAGGACTAATGTATGAATATTTATAGGCATGCTTATAATGATCAGTGCTTATAATGACCAGAGTTCAAATTGCAAGAGAAAGAGTCTAATGGGACAGCTCTGGAAATGTCTTTTACTTCATGTTTGGCACCAAAATTTTCCATACAAAAGGATTCCGACACACACCAGAAAACTTGAACAGCAGCCTTCCCCAGAAATGACAGCCTTCCTAATAGCAATACACAGTGTCATGTAATGGCTGCTCCACACAGGTTATGAGGAGTACCATTGTTAGTAGCAACACTTGGCAAACAAAATCAGTATAAATAGTCTGAATGTGCTGCTCCTGTAAGGTACTGTAGGTGAAGGGAGACAAATTCTCAAATACTGGGAGCTGGAGAATAAATATTTTTCTACACTGGGTATACTGACTTCAAAAAACTCTTTCTTCACCTACAACAAATGAAATGTTAATAGGGTCATAAATTATATGAGAGCTAGAAGAGATCTCAAAAGACCATCCAAAGCCATTTGCCTGTCACAAGACAGTGTCATACCCATGCCACTCCTGAAAAACATCTGTCTGTCTTGTGTTTAAAGATGCTCAGTGCTGGAGATTCAGAATGCTGGAGATTCCAGGCAATCTTTGCTACTGGCAACTCTGTTTTAATACCTACGCTTAATCTTTCTTGTGTGTGCACTATGCACTATTTACTTCTCATCATATTCATAGACACAGAGAACACATTGTTTTCCTCCTGTTGAGAGCAACCCTTATGTTTTTTAAAACTCATCATGTCTTCTTTTCAGTTTTTCCTCTCCTTCAAGCCAAACAAGCTTAGTTTGTTGAATCTTTTCTTGTGCGTCATCCTTCCTGGATAGTTCCTCATTCTTATCACCCTCTTCTATGCTCTCTTAAATTTCTCTATGTGTTTCTTCAGCCAAAACCAGGTACAATATTCTAGTTATCGGTTATTGCTGTTTATGCATTGCACTATTCTGCCTGCATTTTATACACCAGCAATCTAAAACTCATTTTCTGATAGTACTATGAGAGACAATATCAAAAGTCTATCAAGATACATAGCAACTACTGGTTTTCCTCTATCCACAAAGCTTGTTGCCCACCTTCAAAATAAATTAGATTTGTTTGACAGGGTTTGCTCCTAACAAATAGACACTGACTGTTACTCATCTCCTTGTTAACTTCCAGATGCTTACAGACAGTTATTTGTTGCAGTATTCATCCAGGAATTGCAATTAAGCCCACTCATCTATCATTACTCCTCCACCAAGCTGTTCCTTCTCCTCCTTCTTTAAAGACAGTCACCACATTTGCCTTTTTCCAGAATACTGTTTCATGTATCATCCTTGTAAGAAGTAGCTTTAGCAGTTATCAAATGCCTCAGCTGTGCTGCAGCATTTGTCCATCTGCAAAAACTGCTTATTGATTCTCTGGTAACCTTTAACAACATAAACATCTCACGAACTAAAAAAAAAAGTATTGTTACAGTTAAGAAAGCTTTACTCAACTTACAAAAATTAACGTTAGTTTTGGAAATCGTAAGCCTTTAATTATAAAAGTTGTGGCCTGAAATAATATTTAATAATTTCCCAATAATCATAGTTTTGTTAAGTTACAGCACTGGTTGATCCAGTGCTACTAAACTGTGGTGTGTTAGAACTATATGAAAGCCTCTCATTAGGAGACACAACAGACAGGATGACTTATTCTGGTATTTCTCTCCTGCAGAAAGTCAGATCATTCCTTAACTCTTTTGCAGCTGCTATCATGGAAGGTCATAATTGCTTTTTGAAGATGTTGCAGTAGTTCACACAGATTAGCACACATGCAGCTGCCCAAGTCTTGCAGCAACTCTCTGTGGGACTGATGATGATACTGAGTCCTAGTGAGTACAGAATTCATACAGAAAATCTGTCATTCTGTTACTACATAACTTAGAGCCTATAAACGTGCTCACAGGGAGAAAGGGATGTTTGCATAAGTGGCAAAATCAATAAATTAGTTTTGTACCATTAAGTAGTCCTGAGCCCTGTACTATCATATGATTCACTAATATTGCAAGCTGACAGGAACATTTGAGCCTGAATTACAAACAATCCTGTTCCTGTAGGTTTGACCAAGTTCTAAGCAGTTCAACGAGACAGACCCCAGTTTCGCAAAGCTTATTCTGAACTGCCTATGCACAGCCCACAAAATTTATATGCATTATATGCATTGGCAAGTAAACTCTGTGATATAGCTAATCCCTCGGTACAACTAGTGCCATTAACATTTTGTTATCATAAATCAATATACCTGAGGTAGTTGTTTTGCAATGTCTCCACCAACAAACACAGCTTCAAGGTAAATCCAGAGGTTTTGTACAGTAATCCAGTTTTCAATTATCTCTGCAGTATTGGTCAACTTCTGAACCCACTGTTGTATAGTGGACTTAAACGGTGCATTATACCTTTATGAACATGAGTTAAAGGGAGAAAGAACCTAAGATGATCACTGTTTACTTTTGGGTTTGATTAGATTTACACAGTATGTGCATTTATTAAGTTTTGTACCTGTTGCTCATGAGTGACCCCAATATCATGAGGCTGTCTTCCACCAAAGCTATTTTCTCCAATATATCTGATCCTTTCAGAAGGAGCTCTCCTCGAGTTTTGAACTGGCCAAAACTGAAAGCATGAGTACTCCATTCACTGATGACATGCTGCAATTTTGCTTCAATATCTTTTTCCTTAACAGCACTGATGCAGATATCCTGTGTAAAATTAAACTAGTAAATTACATTCCTCTAAGGCTAATATAGTGCACACTTATGAAGACAATTAAAATTCTTTGCCTAGATCCAGACTTCAGTGTAAGTTCTAGCTAATGAAAATATACATTGAAATACCTCAGAATTATTATATTACAAACCAGATTATATTATAATATTACTTGTAACTGGAACATTTTATGGGCTATACTCTCTCTTCACTAGTACTAGCACCTTACACTTTTGAAAATTCCCTAACTCACTGAATCTGCAAGCAGAATTTACCTCTCTGTATGCACTAAAATTTGAAGTCAAATATACCTACTGAGAGTTTTAAGGAAAATACACATTACCAATAAAAACTAATAAACAGTCCAAGAATAGAGTGTACGTGGACAATGTGACTGCTTGCTACTTCAAGACAGCGAGGACAGGACTGTCATAAAATTGGTTATTGCATCAGAGAGTAAAAGGAGTAGCTACTCAGATTGGACCCCAAATTCATGTTCAGGAGTATACTGGATTCCATTACAGGTTTAAAGTATTTCCTTGAGTGTAAGGCTGTAACTCTGAACCTTTCGCATGCCTTAAATTCTTGCCTGGAAATTGGGTACAGCAGAGGTTTGATTTTATGTTTTTGTCTTAGAAGTGTTCCTTTGTAGGACAAGACAAATCAGGTCACTACTCTGGAGGGACCACAGATTTAGCTAAGTGACAACAGAACTGAAATTAGAAACTGTTGGGGTTTTCCTTCTTTATTTTTAGCTACACTTTGTTCTTGCAAAACGTAATAAGCATAAAGCTAATGTACTTGCTAGGTAACTACTGCCCCCAAAACCGAAGGGGCAATAGTTTTGTAGCTTGTGCACATTACATAAGCTTTCTCATCTTTCTACGCTCTTGTGAAGAGTCGCTTTTGAAATACAGAAGAACCTTTTTCTCCTTTAATCCTATATCCTCCACTTCTACTGTGTTCCAAGGATTTTGACCACTTAACAGGATCAGACTTACATCAACTACTTTTTCTCTCTGATAAGACTTTTAAAAGGAAGAGAAAAATTATAAGTAGGCAGACCCAAAACCAGAAGCATGACAGAATCACACTACTCTTAAAACAACAGAATTCCTTCTATGGAAGGATTAGTGTAATACCATCTATCCATTTAATCCTTCTCCAGAATAAAAAGGAAATAAACTAACCATCACTGCTAATAGCAGCTACCAAATTCCATTCTTCAAAAGAATTCTCCAACTAAAGCCAAATTTTTTAATGTTACAAAGCTGACTAGAAACAGGATTTCAAAAGCACAGAGCCCCAGATCACAAGTTATTCATTAAAAACAAACAGAAAAGTACCTGTACCTCAATATCTTCTTTATATTTTAATAAAGGGGCATCCATTATGTTTTTCAAAGAGAAATTTTCAGAGTCAACATCAAAGCGATGCCCAGTTACTTGTGCAATTCCTTCCCAGTGTCGTGACATCATTGCCTACAAAAGTCCATACGAATTAGGGAAGATTTTTTTTAATTGTATTATTTTTAGGACTAGAATGATCATATACTTTTGCACCGCATCTGTTAAACAAATAGAAGAGTCTTGATTTCCATTCCACTGAAAGCATTAATGGTTCTTCTAATCACATTATGATGTCTTTTGTTTTACATTTCTGTAACTAAGCCTAGCTAGATTTTTGCCATAAATATAGCTGCTTTTATCTATAAATAAGAATTAGGGAAAGCATCCTATAGTCACACAACATAGTCTTCAATAGAGTTTTTCAAGTGAATCTTATCTCCAGATTCTTATGCTGAACATACTTTGTTTGTCATCATTTCAAGCAAAGGACAGCTCTCTGCGAAGTCATCAATTTTTTTTTTGAGGTCTTGAAAAGCTTGCCATTCCTTCAATGCTTTCGGTAACTTACGGATTCTTTAAAAAGCACAAAAAAGAAGAAATATTTTATTTTTAATAATCACAATCCACCATTTAATAGTAAAAAATATTCTCTTTTTCAACCAGTGGACTGGTAGATTGCAAATAAAAATCCAGTTGCAAGCTGGCAACATAATATGTAGCTGATTGTTTCTGACTGCAGGCACGAAACACTGCTAAAGGCAGTAAAAATCACACTAGAATGGTTTGGTTTCTATTTCAGTTTGAATTAAAGGAGCTTAATTTCATGTGCAAACCCATGTCTGAACTTAACCTTTTGCAGTGTCATTGTTTTACTAAAAATGTGAAAATGCACTCAATTTTGTTAAGGGAAAAAAAGGATTAAACAACATATAATTTTCAAGCAAAATAAAGTACATCCTAAATGAAAACTGACCTGCTTGCAAACAGAAAAATACTTCTATTTCAATCAAACAAGTCCTATTTTATATCTAGTTTGTACAAAAGATATTTAAAGAAAAATCTTCCTTTGTGCACAATTTCAGGATGAAAAGAAATTGAAAGTGAAGAACCTCGTACTGTGAATTGTCACAGCTCCACTTGCTTCTAACAAGTCATGCCAATTTTCATCCGCCAAAGCTATGGACCAAAGACTGACAGCAGTTCTCTTACAAACAAAAAGCTGCATAAAACCAACCCATAATGAAAAATTCCTTCAAAGAAATTCTCCATTTTTCACAGCTCAAAATCAGACAGATCTGTCACACAATGGTGAAGCACGTGTGAATTCTTCACTGCTTGCTGGTAAGAGGTAGATGAACATATGCATACTGTCATGGCACTGCAATAATCACTGTAGTCTTTCATCTTGAATCCAACAACAGATAGTACTAAATATGCTAGAGAAAAGCATTGCAGGATGGAAAATTACACTCTGCCATGTATCGATAAGGCATTAAGAGGTAGTTCCTGGCTACTTCTATGCTGAAGCACAACAAGTAACATTCTTACAAACTTTGTCTTAGGCTGGCAATTGGAAATGGGATCTCCTAGCTTGGTAATGAAAGCTGCTGAACTTTTTTTATACAGATACCTTTTTTCTTTGTCTTGGTCTCAGTAGTATCTTCTAACAGCAAGTTCCATGAGTTACACACTATGTTAAAAAACTAATCCATTGATCAGGTTTAAATTTCCTTCTTAAATTTACTGGACTCTTTACACTGGATTCTCTTTACACTACATTACAGTAAAACATAAAGGCAAACTTCACTCTAGCTCTTATTATAAACTTCTCTAATGCTCCCTATCACATGTGTTTTCTCTAAGTATTTATCCTTTTTATCTCTTTTTAAACTGATTTATTTTCACCTACAGCTATTTTTGTGGTTCTTCTTTTTACAATCCTAGGTTTTCTATTATATTACTATTTTTAAAAGGGGTAGCAAAAAGAACATTACAGTAAAGAACTATTCATATCTTTACAATTACGCTAAAACACTAATTGCATTTCCAGTATTCCTGTTTCTTTCATAACACAGCATACCATACCATCTTAGTTATTTCTGTGGGTACCCCCTATACACTGGTTAAATTTCTCCAGCTTTAAAGAGAATAGCTTGATGCAATAATGCTAGTAAGACTGCCAAAGGAAGGATAGTACCGCGTTAGACTTCTATTACAAAAAAAATATTTACTGCAATATGGCGCTCACTTTGCTCCAAACATAGCTCAACACTTGAGAGGGAAAAAAAAGTCACACGTAAAGTAAAAAGAGAAACACATAACGTTCAAAACTGTTGTCATGCAATGGCTTCCTTCAGACTTCCAGGAGAAGGAAGCATAAAGAGAGTCCTACCAACCTGTAAAATATAATTAACTATAGAAAAAATTATGATGCAGATTCCAGAATTCTACTAAAATGAGATCAAGACTTACAGATATTGTCCAAATGCAGAAATATATATATTTCACATACAATTATTTTTACTATTATTATTATTTTTTAAAAAATGAGGATTTTTTTCCAAATTAATGATTAGAAGACAGTTCACTCAGTTTTTCTAGAAAAAGAGGAAAATGTCCACCCCAATCCTTCAGTGTGTACAGAAACGGACCCTGCTAAAATGGTGACACATTCAAAATACCATATGACTAAAAAGCCTGAGCACAAGTAACATTTCCTATGCTTGTCAAAGATTTGGGATGAGATGAAAAACACAGATTTGATCTCATTCTCTTGAATAATACCAAAATGTAAGTGAAATCTCTCTCAGGTCCCATTAAAGAATTCAAAATCAAAAGCTGATCAGAACTACTGGTGAAGGGAAGACACACACACTGGCTGTTCCATAAGAGTGGCTCTGCAGAAAAGAAAGCTCTTTATATTGAGTATGAACTTGTCTCGACAGAACTCACTCAGAAAGTGATCAGAGCAACTGTGTAAAGAGGTGAAGAAAATGCTTGTACAAAAGCAATAAAAGAAGAAAGAAAACAGAGAGACAGTTCACATCTTTTTTTCCAATAGATATGCACAGGACAAAAATATTGCACATTTATTTTTTAACTTCTGCATGTAATTTGGCTCTCATGTATATTCTGTAATTCCCACTAAGAGTAAAACATAGACTGGTACAGATAACTACTCTAAAGGAATGGATGCACAGAATACTTAAGACCTGCATATAGACTCTCCACGTCCGCATGTAACAAAATTCCCCTTTTCTAGCAATTCTGTCCATACTCCAGTGCCAGTAATCAGAATTCAAAGCAAGCTGGCAAAGGGGAAACAATCCAAATCCTGTTGATTCATGAGCCCCTCCCTCTGACAGAAGTAACAAGCTGGGTCAGGGAAGTCTTGCAGACCCAGCCTTGGCTGTTGAAAAACCAAACGTGCATCTTTACCAACACAGTAGAAAAATTCCTCTGACTTCAGCAAAGCATAGTTTCACCTAACAGTTATTTTGCATGTAACATGGAAAACATTATTCCCCTCAAACCTCAATAAATAACCCTCAGAATTTAGTGTGGCTCCTTGAAATAACAATTTCAATCCATACAAATGCGCAGAAGTAGACAGTAACTTCAAAATTCTGTCTAACATCGTGGACTACCAATTAATTAGCTGTAAACTAAATCCCTGAGAAGGTAATTTATGAAGATCCGCTATGAAGGTTATTTATACTTACAACCACCTTTCCACAGGTTTATGCACTTTATTTATTAAATAAGCTAAAACCTACCACGTTGGTATACCCCAACAAGCCTAAGGTGACTCACAGACTGAGCTACATAAGGCCATGCACTAGCTGCATATTGCACCGCAGTCTGCAACTACTGCAGCTGTGCTGAGCACTTGGGCAAGCCTGAGCTTGAAATAAACTAACAGATTTTTGCCCCTCAGAGCAATTTTCACAAGGTAATTAACAAAGAAAGCTGAGAAATAAAAATTGTATCCACTTCAACAAATAATAACTTACTTGTTTTGAAAATCCAGAAGTTCATTGTTAATTTTTTCAGTATTTAAATCATTCCAAAGTATTTCATTGTATCCGTTGATATTAGCAGTAACTGAATTATAAAGACTGTAAAGTTTCTGAAGCAATGAAAGCTCACGTTTAATTTTGTGCAGTTCAGGATACTCTGTTTCAAGTTTTAAAACGAGAAATTTGTGAATGTTAGGTACAACTGTATTCATGAACATAAAAATCCATGTATTTCTAAAATTGGCATTTAATAAATGTATGAAATCAGACTTGCAGTCTTTCACATAGCGTTTAGTAAGACAAACTTTTCCAATTACGTTATGCAAGAACATCAGATTTTGATGCACGGTAATTGTTTATATTGCTTATTTTTTTATAAATATTCTTCTATAATGGTACAGGTAATCTTATAAGGGAGGTGCTGCACCTATCTCTGTGACAGAGATAATGTTGAAAAAGTAGCTGAAATGGCAAAGGAATGCACTATAGTCTTAGACAAGAACTAAAATATCCCCTATATCAATTTGCACTATTTACTTAAGAGGCAGAGGTTGGGGATGGGAGTATGCTTTCAAAATAAAAATATACAGTATGTTACACAATAAAAGTATTTAAAATGGACGTCCTTAATGGAAATGTTTTGTTTAATTTCTCCCATATCTTTGGGAATTCCTAGTTAAATATATCATGATTATTGCTTGTGTCTTCAGACAGGAAAATATACTGAATTTAGCATCTACAAATTAAAGTGCTTATAGAATCACAGAATCATAGAATGGCTTGGGCTGGAAGGGACCACCCAAGGCCATCTAGTCCAACCCCCCTGTGGTAAGCAGGGACCCCTTCAACCAGATCAGGTTGCTCAGAGCCCCGTCCAGCCTGGCCTGGAATGTTCCCAGGGATGGGGC
>JAVKLA010000047.1:12396734-12409152 GCA_034782735.1 Sagittarius serpentarius | reverse complement strand
CTCCAGTGAGCCTAGTCTTATCCCCTTCCCCCTTCAAACCTAGTTTAAAGCCCTCTCAATGAGCCCTGCCAACTCATACATTCTGCTGTAACTTTAATTCACACCACAGTCTTCCAAACATGAAGTGTGTCTAAATAGGAGACATAAGGATATTACAGATCAGTTGCACAGCCCAAGGGAATTCATTATATATCTGGAGCAGGGACAACTTGAGTACTTTGGCGGCATGTTTCCCAAATCTGGACATGGAAGAATACAGACAGGAGATGTGCTTGGCTCTGAACAGAAAAAGCAAGAGAGCTAAGCAGCTGGACCCTGAGATACAAGGAACGGTGCAATTTTTTTCCATCTGATGTTCATGTATGTGCAGACTGAGAGGCAGTTTCACCTAGCTGCTTTTCAAAGGAAAGACAATAATAATTTACTGCAAGGAATTTTTCTACAATGAATACATCACTGAATGCATTTAGCACACAAGAAAAATTTAATAGCCTAGGACCAGGTATCCATATGCCTGATAAACTACCTGTGATAGGAAGACCAAATAATTCTTCCCCACCAGAAAGAGAGATATACTTTCTCCACAGTTCATCAAATTTGGCTTGAAAGATCTGTAATCTGTCACTTGCTTCATGGGGAGGAACATTCTCCTCAGTGGGGCCCCTGTATAAAAAAACAAAACAAATTCAGTGCAAGTATCAGCTATACAGGTTTCACAAAGAAGCACAACAGAACCCAGACCTTACTTGCTGAACAGTATTTAATATTTTCTAACTTTTTTTTTTAGAAATTTTCACAAAAGACACTAAAAGAGAAAACGCAAAGTATATTGTGTCCCAACTTTACATATTGGGCAGCCCCTGAAAGAAAGCCCAGTACATTTTCTAATAATAAAATTCATCTGAGTTACCAAACATTACAAACAGCTAAAAAGATTTACAAATGTTTTGTCTTTGTTATTTTCCATTTCTTCTGTAAAATACATTTTAAAGATTATTTTCATTTATATTCTTAAAAAGAAAAAGACAGCAGGTATATAATTCAGGGGTGAAAACTGTGGTAGCTGGTACTAGAACCATAATCAAGCACTCAGACTGGGTGTAATCCCCAACTTTCACACCTGGGACCACTTCTCGGCTGCATCATAGTATTTTACGAGGAGAACTGCACGTCATCTTCTGTTGTGCCATAATTAGTTCTAGAAAGAAATACAGGCACATGGGCATCAGAGAGCAGTGCAGGCTGGCTGCTTAGCAAGGAAAATGGAACCAGGAGATGAAAGCAGTAACAGTCAGCAGAGGCAGCCAGGACCTGGTCCCATAGTACCTGAGCAAGGAGAGCAAGGCAGGCCTGGGGATGGTAGTCAGGTTCAAATGAGAGTGCAGACAAGTCCACAGTAACTACACAGGACCAAGGTCAAGCAGGGAAGGTGAGTCAGCAAGCCAGGCTCAGGAGCAGGTCTAGTGAAGGTAACCAGGATGAGACACAGTCCAGTGGTTACCAGGCTGTTCTGAGATGAGGATGAGAAATGAGTCTGTGCATTGGGATCCAAGTTCAGCTCAGCTGGGTCCATGACCAGGCAGAGGCATGGCTGCGACAGAGCTGGAGCTGTAGGTCAGGTCAGGGGGCTAAGCAGTGAAGCCTCAGCTTTAAAGCAAATCCCACAGGAAGGGGTGTCAGCCTGGCTGAGGCCTCCCAGCAGAGCTGCCTGGAAGTGCTCTGTCGCCAAAGGAAGGGGGAAGGCCTCAGATGCCCCATCTCTAAGCTGGCCCTGAGCCCAGGCAGCTGAACCTCCAGGAGGTGGGGGTGCTTTCAGGGTCCCTACAACTGCTAGCAGCCACAGGGTGTTTCCATTAATTCCTCTGGACAACTCCGGGAGCAGAACTGCAGACAGCAGTCATTATGCAGGCATCCACATTGGCAAGTTAGTGCTCTAGCAGGTTCCTTTTAGGTGCAAATTCACCTTGTGTCTATAGCTGGTGTCTCGAGGCACGCATTCAAACGCACTACTGCTGTGCCTTCAAGAAGTTTCACTCCTGATGAAGCCAAGGTTGAAGTCAAACACCAGGTTACCATTTGGACCACCTTGTTTGTAACACTAACACAAAGCACCTGCCCTAGGAGAACAGTATATACTCTACAAGGCCCTCCAGCACTTTGTACTCTATGCATGCACTGAATTCTGTTCATAACAGCAAGGCAGCCTGCAGAGGCTGTACGTAAAGCTGCTTCACACTGCCCATGGGCTATAGGTGTGCAGTGCATGCCTACGGTCAGTTGCTGACATGAACTTCATTGCCAAAAAACACACACTGTGCATGTGTTGTCCTAGAACCACAATGGATGACAGCAAGCCAAATTCTGTCTTTCCTTCTTTGTTGCTAATGTAGAAGTGTCCAACGAAGCACACATATCCCACAATTTAAAAAAAAAAGCCAAAGTAAGCTTAGAAGTAAGACCAAGTAAGACTCAGTAAAATTAGAAATATCCCAAACTGGAATCTCCACTCACATCCAAGGTACTACATATATTAAATATCTGCTTAAGTACTTTGTTGAGTTTAGAACCCCCCAAAAAATTTAAATCTGTATCTGCATTGAGAATTTGACTTTTTTTTCCACCAACCTATTAATTCTTCTGGAATTTCACTGACTCCAGCACTGAAATTATGGGAAAGAATCTGTGGCAGTAAGAGTATCTGTCCATCTTAAAATATTCTGAATTCAGGCTTTTTTATCAGCTGTAATATATACATTAAGGCTGTACTGTGTTTATCTTCTAAAGACCTTTAGATACATCATTTTTGAACAATCACTAATGAAGTATAATTGTACTGCACCACAGGTCACCTACTTTTCATCATAATCTTTGTAAAATTCTGCAATATCAATCTGGAATTGCTGAACACCACTCAGTAAATCTGTTTTCATGTCCGGCTGTACCTTCAGCAGCAAGTCCTCAACCTGCAGTGCCTGCATGCAGACAAAGGGGAAAAACAGGCATAAAATAGGCAGGGAAAAAAAGCACAGAGCTTGAAGTAAGAAAACAGTTTTGTTCTAGCATTTCAACATTAAAAAGGCTGACAATTACTTTGCTATATATATGATTTGAGAAATAACACAGCCATGATACCTGTGCGTTTAGGTTCTTCCAGGCATAAGCCAATCCATCAACTCTTTCTGTATTTCCATCTTGAAAGAGCAGATTGTATTTATGAAGCACAGAATAAGATTCTTCTATAGGTCCAACTGTCATGTCAATTTTGATCTCATTCTCTCGAATTTCCTTTAGTGCTTCCATTGCCCTCCGTACATCGTCAAGGTCATGGATAGGTCTGCTTAATCTCTTGCTAACATTTTCAATGAATGAATAAATTTCATCCATGTCTGTGGCAGACTTTTTATTCAAAGCTAATCCAAATGTTCTTTGTCTTGAGCGGCATTCCTGAATTAAGGCTATTTTCAATGACTCTGTCGCAATATCCACTGATTCCAGTACACAGTGATTTGGCAGTTCTCTGATTTGCATTTCTAATTGCTACGACAAACACAGGTGTTCAGCTTTTAATTTCATTACAATTTCTCTGAATGGTTCATTTTTATTAAAGATATAATACTTACAGAAAAGTATCTCATTTGAGTTTGGAATTCAGCCATTGTTGGTTTAGTATCTATAAATTCCCTCACTTTTTCCTCTGGATCCTATATAAAAGAAGTTTATTTTAATTATTATTTAGCATTGGTATTACAATAACCTACAGGGGACCCAGCTGCTTGAGGTACTGTGCAAACACAAATGATCCCTCTCTAAAAGAGCTTAAGATAAAAGCATTAAGATCAAATTATTTCACTTGAACTGCTTTTCCTGACTCTTACTCTTTGTACAGTACTCTTTAAAGCACTTGAAATCTATCTGTAACTCAAAAACTGATACAGATCAGGATATCCCTATCCATCCAAATATTACTACAAAATTTAGAACGTAGCTGCTAAAACTTTGCTGGAAATATTTCCTTCCCTGTCTCCCTTCTGTCTGCAAACCCCTAAATGCAGCTCACATTCTCTACCAGATATTTAAATGGTAGTGATCATGTTCAGCCATCTTCACTTTTCCTGGAATAGTACATTTAACTGCAGCTTCTACCTACAAATGGCCAGGCTATTTAGAGCAAGCACAGTTTGGCAGGGAAGGATGGATCTAAGCGAAGAGGGAGCATTTAGCTTGTTGAAGCTTGTTTAAAGGCGATAAAGCACTGAGCATCCTTCCTTCTCATAAGGTAGGCCAGTCTCTGCAGAGGTGAGAACTTCAGTGTCACCAGCTCAATCAATGTGTTAGATTCTCGATTCAATTACAGACAAATGATCTTCACCCAGTTCAATGACATTCATCTACAGTCTGCACTGTGAGGTGCCTGAGAAGCTGTTACAGCTTCTCTGGCCAATAATGGAGTTACCAGTGACAGTTCCCTGTGGTCCTACAGAAATTATAAAGACGGGGGGAAACAGTGCCAACTCCTAAGGAATTTAAGGTTAAGGAGCAGATGAATTGACTATTTTTAGAAGATTTTAGTAAAAAGGAAACATTATCATGCTACTGCATCATCCAATCTGACTGTGCCTTGTCTGGGTGAAATGACATACCATTAACATGTGGTTAGCTCAAACAGTATATCCAAAAACTAAGGTAACTAAGCATTAAGATTTGGAACCCCAGAAGCCATGAAGAAGTGAAAATGCCCTGTTTTAGCCTGAACTCTAACTGCACAAGAGTCAGTTGTGGGAACGTGGTCACCTATGAGTTGGTTTAGGAAGGGGAACTTAAAAATAGTGAGTAGTTACAAAGATAAGATTACTCCTGTTTTGATTGCTTGTTTCTCAGACTGACAAACACCTTTGATAGGTAAGACCAGTAGCTGTCCATTCACAGAGTTGAATTTCACTAGTCAGAATGTACACAAGGTTATATTTCATGAAACATCTCCTGCCAAAACACTTCTCAGAGCTTTACCATTTATGTGACTGGACCCACTTCCTAATGAAGACAAATCCATCAGCCCAGATTCTCTTCTGCTTTGGAATCCTTATTACTGGAAAGATTTCCAAGATTTTGGTTTATCATTTTCGTGAAAAAATAGAAAAGCTGCTTTCAGCAGTGGTTGATGAAGAAGAACTAGTCAGTTTAATATTCAGGAGCAGTTTTGTAGTCTGCAATTTCTCAGAGATTCTGCTAAATTATTCTTTTTTTATAACCTACGCAGAAAAGATGCTGTGAGAAAGATACATAAGCATATAAGAGCATAAGCTTGTTTATGTTCCAACACTCTTTTTTGTTCTTCTGCTTCCTTCCTCAGATGGTTTAATTGGTAAAGAATGACAAGTTCTGGTCAACACAGGAGTAGACCGAGGAGGTGTGATGGGTATATGGGTTCTACCATGAAACCAATGCTTCCTACTGAGCACACAATCTTCTTACGCAACCCAAAACAGTTTATTCTGAAGATTTCACAATATAGCAATGTATTTTATTAAATATGTATTTAACCTTGTTCCAGATGCCTGAAAATTCAGAAAAGCTGTGCAGAAGATCCGATGCTTCAGTTTTAAGAGATGAAATAATTGTATTTAGTTGGATCACCACTTTGTTTACATCCTTATGCTCAATGATCTGCTTGTCTAAAGGTTTCAGTGCCACCGTCCTGGTGAGTTTGCTGTCATCACCTAGCTCTACAGCAACAGCTTGTTCGATCTGGCATAAATTAAACAAGAAAAAAAAATATGTCCAGTAGTTTTATTTTTTTTTACATTAAGGAATGCCCAATAATGCACATGAAATAAGTACTTCTAAGAACAGATAGCAAGTGCAGAGAAAGCATCCACAAGGACACTCCCTGTTCTTAGCATGGATTTTGACAGAACTATAGTTCTAGTGTTAAAGCTGATTTTATAAAAAATTGCCATGTGAAGCTCTATATTAATCATCTCTGAATGACATCTGTCAAATATGCATCATATACAAGTACTACTGGGTTGTTTCCTGCTCCTACACAACTGCTCAGGTCTTACTGCTTTCTTTAGTGTAGAGTTACAATCTATAAACATTCTTGGCCACAAAAAGTCCTGGAGGCAGTGAAGGTTTGCTGCTTGGAAACAAGCAAACAATTCTGCTTGAGGAAACTGAATTCAACCCACTCTCTCCTAGTTTGTTTTTTTTTATTATTTATTTTCAGGACTTGAGTGGGGTTTTTTCATTGAAATGAGCTGATCTGTTTTTCATGTCAGATCAACAAAATAGGAAGATATTTTTACAAAGACACTTTTCAGCACAGATCTACATAGAGCTGTATTTCATTACCAGAGGAGAGAATTAAGGCCATTTGACTATCATCAACAAATTTCAGTTTCTGTCTACACCTCAGACTCCCAAGGTTTTAGTCCTCATTTTGATGCCAGTTAAAATATTTATGTTGTATTTACTGTAGTATGTGCTACACTGCTGTATGCAGCCTGAAAGTTTAACTTAAAATAAAGTTTTTGCCTGGGAAGACTGGTAATAGTTTATACTCAACTAGCAGTACCCATGGATAATTCTCACACATTCTCTACAATATCATCATCATACTTGAACAGTATTTTTAAAAGATTTTTATTAAAGCAACTTTTGGTTTTAATATTAAAAACCATCAAACATAAGGTTTATGAATTATTGCTCTTATGTTCAATTACTTGGTATAAAGATTAAAAACTAGGCTTTCACTTAACAGGAAGATCCACCAGATTACAAGCCAAAGTATTGGTACAGAACATACTCTTATGAGATTAAGTAATGTTAACCAAAATACTAAAATTTTAAAATAAAATACTCACCTGCTGCTGTTTATGATGTAAGTAAGCAAATTTCCACAGGGGTATATCTTTGGCTACTGATAATATGATATTTACTGCTTTGTTTACAGCACTCTGAAAACAGCAAAACATTCACCTTGAGCATACAGAGACTTTATGACAAATAATGGGGGGGGTGGGAGCGGGAAGAAAGAGAAAAAGAAAAAAAGAAAAAATAAGAAAAAAAAGAAAAAAAGGAAAAAAGAAAAAAGAGATCGTCCAAACAATACCAAAACGGAAAAATTATACCTCTATCTTTACAGGAAATCTTCTAATCAGCATGAAGTAGGATCACCCAAAATACCTTTTGTAAGGGGAAAAAGTACTCTATAATGCTCTATCACAGTCCTTCTACTTTTATGTGGTTTTCAAACAAGAAGGTAAGAGAGCTTTATGAAGATTAATCATGAATCACTGGGGATCATAACTTAATTATAGTACTATTTCCCCTTAAACCAGTTATAAACGTAGTTATTTATTATTAATAATAACACTTTTCGCATTCACATAGGAATGCCTGAATACACTTGTCTGAATTTGTGATGGTATAGTCTATAATATATACAGGCAGCTATATAAATTATTGTATAACTTCTTCTGTCTATGGTACTTTTAAATTACTCTTTGTGGCCTGATTTCTTACTGACAACACCATGAAGGCTGCAAATGAAATCTGAGAAAGAATTCAGCTACTGATTTTGACAGTGACAATGCTAAAAGAAAAGTCCACAAATAAACACCATAAACAACTAATACTTTGTGAATAATTTCAGACATCATAGAAGACTCTAAGTACATGTGCAAGAATTTTGCTGAATTAGTATAAGTTTAAATGAGTATTCAAATTTTTCCACAGTTTAGGGCTTCAGGCTGGGAATATTTTTGTTACAATTCACTACTGCAGAATGCTGATTTGTAAATGTTATTTTAAACTGATAAGATCAATTTATACTCTGAAAGAGTTTAAGCAGACCAGGAAGTCAAATCAGTGGCATTCATTTTTATTTTTGCATTCACTTTGAAATGTTTGCCTCTAAGTAGAGGATTGTGAACATGAGTTACTGAGCTTTTAGGAAAACAGTTCCTTCTACTGGCCTGCATAACAAACCTGATCAGTGGCTTCATGTCCTTAGCACCCAATGACGTCACGAACTCAAGTGACCTTTAATGGTTTTTTCCCTTCCTTTTATTTTTTATACCAGATTAAACTTGCACATGTTTTTAAAAAATGCATTTATAAATGTTTTATCATAAATGATTGAGATGTGCAATTATTTTGTTACCTGAATATCTTCAAGACTTGGTCTCAAGACAACATTTGGAATAGCCAGTTGAATTTCAGCTTTGAACAAAGGAACCCTCTGTGTCTTTACAAACTTGGTCATCTGATACCTAGAGTCAACAACGCGCAATCGATGTCTTAAGGACTCCAAAGAAATCTTCATGCCTAAATAAAAATGATATTTAAATGAGGTTATATTTTTTACCACATCTAAGCTTGGGAAAAAAAAAATCTTAAAATTACATTAAAAAATTAAACATGTCTGAAAAAGACAGACTCACATCTGACCAAAGAGTCAGTATTCTTCTGACAAAGCTGTCCCATCAGATTATAGTAACTACAGGACAGGCATTCTTGGCAGCGTGTTTTCTGTTTCATGTCGAGATGTGTACAGGTGCATGAATCCTACAGAGTTAAAGGGAAATTCTCAGGAAAATAACCATATTATCCAGCACGTAAGTGAAATATCAAGTATCTCACTAGGTTATAAAAGGTTATTTTTTACACTGTAGAGGTCTTCCTACCTCCAGAGTTCTCCCAGCATCTGCTTTCAGCCTGTGCTTAAGAATATCTACCAGTTCATACGCAGAGCATTCCACTTGTTGACTCTGTCTACAAAAACAACCTTAGAGTCACCCACAGGGAATCAAACACAAGGAATACTCTTTGCTGTTTTCCAGGCACACACCCTCAGTCCCACTGCACCATGAAGAACTGTATGTGCAGGGAAATACCCTTACACTTTTCAGTCTGTTCCTATTGCTTGGGCATACAGAGAATATAAGACATTAAGATATACAGACTGTCAAGAAACCCATTTGTCAGGTTCTGTTATACCTGATCCAACTGGACTTCATAATAATTAAAGAAAAAGAAGTTATTTTCCAGCTATAGTTACTAAAACAGGCTTATCATGATGATACAGTGAGATATAATGTGTGAAATCAAAATTAGTAAAATAAAAACAAAAAAATAAGTAGAAGGTATCTTATTTTGCACAGTGAGCATAGACATCTTTTTGGAGAAGAGCTGAACAACTATTCTGCTGTAACCTGGAAAATAAACACAGGCCAAAAAATTTGCAGCACCGAGAGAATGGGAAGTCTTATACTAGCTAGCTAGCATTAAGGATCAAGCAATTAACATGGGGATGAGATTTCAAGTCTTATCCGTCTTCATTTTTCTTGCTACTGATTAGAATGCCAGAAGAAGAAAAATATGAATGCTAAACACTACAGATGCAATCTTAATCTGCTGTATTCAAGATACTTGGGAGTTTCTCCCTGCATCCTAAGACTATCACTTTGCTCTAGACTAGCACTCCGTTAAAATAAAATTTTAAATAAACTCTCTATGCATAAAAAAGTAATACGTAATAATCCCTCCCAAATATGGCCTTCAAATCTATGCAATGAATAAACCTACTGAGACAGTTTGTGAGCAGTAGAGATAGCAAGCTTTTCTGTCTGTTCCAGGAAAGAAAGTACATCTATAGGTTCATCTTCTGGCAAAATTATCAGAGCAGTGTTCGACATATCCTCCAGAATTCTTTCAATTCTGCATTCCAGGGTATCAGCCGCTTCTTTAGCTACATAGTCCAACTCCCTCAGGGTACTATAAACATTCTCAATAACTAAGGAAGGAAAAGAAAATTAAAACAAATCCTGCAAAATACAGACCTCTTAAATCTCACTGTCGTCGTCGTCGTCTCCTCCCCCCCCCACCCCGGTATTAAAATAACATGAGGATTTAATGGCAATGAAATATTCAGTTAAGACATGGAACAAAAACATGATGGACTTACTCTACTTTGGAGTCTTTAAATAAAACTATTTCATAATAAATAGTACAATAGCCTTCAAAATATCTCTTCTTTTTTGTATTAAAGAACATCGTAATGAAAAGGATCAACAAAATACAGTGGAAAACAGAAATGATACAACTGTCAAAAAATTATTTTGGTCCTTCTACATAAATCCACAAGGAAATCCAGTACTTTTATCATTGTAATTAACTTATAAATTTAATGGCTAAAATTCCTCCAGCCAAGATTACACACTGGTTAAACCACTAGATTTCTTCTTTCGTGTGTTTTACCTACCTTGCTTTGGAAAAAGATAAGCTGAGTCCTTTAACAGATATGTTTATTAAACTTGGTAAAAACGACTGTTTCTGAATAGGGTGGATAAATGCCTTCCCTGTCCTTCATACTTTCATTGCAAAAAAAGAAAGAAATACGTCACTTGCCGCCCTTTGTCTTTGTAGTTGTTATACCAGACAGTATCATTTGAATCACCAATGCACTTTCTTACTGTATGTGGAAAGGTATCACTATGATATCTAAGACACAGCAGTGTGACAGTTGTGTCCAACTGACGATGCTTTAAGTGGAAAACATCATTTATTCCTATTAGGAAGTTAATGATGGAGCTAGTCTTTTTTATTGACCAAAATGGACAAATAATCCAACCAATTCCTTAGCTTTTTTTTTTAATACATAAATTAGGTAGTGCTAAATCCATTTTTTCACCTTTTCTCCTGAGTTTTAGCCTACAAGGCAACCATGGGCCCCCATACTTCTACATATTAGATGGAAATAAGGCACTCAAGACGTTAAGCTCATGCCTAGTGAGTTCAGCACATCATTGGCAGGTCAGAGTTATTTTGTATACCAATGGCTAATTTCCAAGTGTCCCACATACATTCCGGACACACTAGACATTGCACATCCTCAAAAAGATATGATGCATACACTCAAGAAAAGCATTGCTTTCTAGGGGAGGTTCCATTCCAGCTGCAGCAGCAGGAAACAGGAGGTAGCCCAGATACCCTTGCTGCATAACCTCTACCTTGTAAAAAAGGCTAATTTCCACCAGAGCAAATGCTGATCCAAAAAAACATTAAAACCTGAATTACAGCTATCCAGATACTTAACATGGTGCAGAGAGTACCTAAATGAATAAATAAAGAAATAATATTGTAAAGACGTTCCTTATGATGTGTTACTAAACTATGCAAACCAAACACAAAAAATCATTTTAGAGCTACAAAACAAACATGAAAACACTTGCCATTGGTTTTTGTGCTCTGGTCAGGCAAAGGTCAAACAAAGCTAAAAGGTTGCCAGCCCTGCCTTAAGCACTGGTCAGAGCCACATGGCACAGTCGCAAACGAACAGCTGCACAAACCCATGCCCCATTTCACGTTCAGATTTAGGCTGCATCTGTTCCTGTTTATCTTGCTTCTTTTCATTTTGAAGAAAAGTGAAAGCCTAACATCAGTCTACCTCAACTGAAAACTGATTTACAAGCATGAGCTATTGTTTTCTCACAGAACTGCAACATAAAAGTCTTGCTGATGGTTTTATATATGTCCATTTAAATGACACTTTTATAACAGTTAATCAATTTTATGCTGTACTTGATAGGGATAAGGTTGTATCTTACTGGTGTGTGGAAAAAGCTCAGTGTGTAATTGGGGATTAAAACCAAGTTTTCTTAGAAAAATTTAGGATTTGGGCAGAAATCTCCAAATATTATATATCTCTTACTAATTTCAACCCTGAATTTAGACATGTCACTTTTAGGATGTTCAGCATAAGTTATGAACATTTTTCTATAGAAAAGATAAAAGACATCATTAAAGCACGCCACGTGCATTCTCTTGTCTCACATTCTTGTAGCAGCCAGGTTATCATTACCTACCTGAAGTGAAGAGGTCAGTCCACAAACACAGTTTTTCACAGAGAAATAAAAACAGAATGCAGGCATGAGAAGAGCTCTTAACTTTTTCATTATGTGGTCACTTACTTAGAGAAAGATTAGAGAGATATTGATAGGGGAAAAAGTAGTAAAAATGCATGGTAATTTCAAAAGTGTGATGCAACAGCTTAAGCTCAGTAAATGAAAATGCATGCAATTCAAAAATGGAACCGCAACACAAGGCATAATAATATGATGCAATGTTACTCACAGAAGTCTGCAAGAAAGCTCAAGGCTCTACAGGCTCTCCCATCAATACACAGTATGGATAGCAGTCAAACGTGACAAACCATTTACTCAGTTACACAGCTGTAAATTAACTAATTTAGTGACTTCAGTGTACTCTCAGCAACTGAATTTGTAATGCCTCAATTGAGAGAGGTGGGGGTGAGCAAAACCAATCCTTTTACAACACTAATTATTTTCCAAAAGTGAGGAGCCAGAAAGCCTCTTTCGGGGGGGGGGGGGGGGGGGGGAAAAGAAGAAGAAAAAAA
>JAVKLA010000047.1:12369597-12382074 GCA_034782735.1 Sagittarius serpentarius | reverse complement strand
GTGCTAGGTTAATGATTGGACTAGATGATCTTACAGGTCTTTTCCAATCTAGGCAATTCTATGATTCTATGATTCTATTTAACTTCAGAATCATTGGTGTTATACGTTTCAACAAATGGATAATAAACCACAGTACAAAACCAGCATAAACACTCAAAACTATTTTTAGCATTGTGTTCGGTTCTGTGTGTAGTACAAATACAGAACTGTACTCATTTAAAACTTTTATTGAGACATAGTAATTACCAGCTCTTTCCACTGCTTTAATGTCTTTGATTTCGCTGCCTGAAGAACACTTACAATTTTCTTTACTCTTGAACTCTTGATCTCATCTAAAAGGCTTTGAGGAAAGAAACACATTTAATACTCTCTTTGGAATGAAACTTTACATTTCTTTTTAAAAAGCTTTTTTTTTAGACTCTGTGAGAAATAATGCAGGGATTTAACCTGTTAAATGATGACATTCTTGTCTTCCAGTGTTCCAGCTCTGCAGAAGGACCAATGTCATCAGCTTCTCTTCTCATTTGTTCACTCTCCACTAAAACTTGTCTGATCTGTTTGATCCAAATCATAACCACTTCTTCAAGTTTCTCAGTGACCTCTGGGTTATTGCCTTCAAAATCACAGAATAGGATAGTCTCATAAATACCAAGAAACAAATACAGATTTTTAACTACAGAAGTTAAATGTCCTTGTCAAACATAAACTGAGACTCTATGTAAGCTGAGTATATTCAAATCACTGACCAATAATAGGAAAAGATTAAGATTGCAACAAGATGCACATGCATACAACTGGTATCTACCTAGTCTGTTGCTATTGCACATCCTTTACAATTCAGTGAGTTCATAAGGAAAAATATACAGCAATGTGGTTTTGGAAGAATCATGTTTCAGAGGTCCCATAAAGGCATTATGTATATATTTTTCTGCTTGTATTTCATAAGTAACAGCTTCATTCACATTTCTCTCTTTCTGCCACTGAAGCCTATTCCACATTAAAAGCATCACGTAATGGACACCATTATTAACAGTCACAAAAAACCTCTATAATTTGTAAGTCAGCACACCTTTTAGATTGCCCGAGCAGCTGAAAGAGCCTAGTTCACTTGGTGCATTATATTTAGGACTCTTGAAGCTTGTACTGCTAAATGGATCTAAAGAACTTGTTCAGCTATATAATGTTACTGCCTCATCTTAAGAGTCACTAGTTCTTCTGTGGAAGCTGTCCTGCCATAGGCTTGTGTAAGGTTGCGAGAGATTGCAGATGTATTGACTCGTTTGGCATTATTTCACTCTGAAAATCTATGTGGTGATAAGAAATGGTGGAAAGCTATTGTTCAAAGAGACATAACTACTCTTTTTCTTACATATACATGTATGTATATATATACATTTTTATAAATACATCTTGTTTTGACTCACAGCCCTCAGAGCCAGACAATATTGGATAGGATTTCCCCAGTATTAAAGAAAGTGAAGAGTATACACACAAGTAGATGACTTCACCCAGCAATTACCTGGCCAGCAAACTAGGAGGAACACAGGCCACTGCATACATGATAAGTCAAGGAACTACCTAATCCTATAAGATCTATGAATTAAAGGATGGGCAAATGATTGATGATTTTCTGATTACACAGTCAGAAACCTGGCAAGAGTAAGCAGAAAAATGTATATAGGTCAGGAAAGATGAATTAATTCTTCTAAGTAAGTATTTACTAATGACGTAACATCTATTTCATAAACAGCATCATTGTGTTTGCTTTGCCGTAGGAATTACTCACCTGCAGTTATGTAGTCAGATGGGTTCTGTAAGTTGCTGACATAAATATCAACATCTACTTTTGTGAGCTGAATTTTACCTTCTATATTCTGCCTTGATGATGACAAAGTATTCACAAATTTATCCACTGAATACAGAAAGTCTTGTATCTGGCTGTTCTTCAAGCCTTCTTTCACAGCTCCCCAGTTCTGATTATTTTATGATTTATGCCAAAAAAAAAAAAAAAAAGGTAAAATGAGGGTCACTCTTGTTTTTTGAATACAAAAGAGATCTTATTTTTCATTAGAAAGGTATTTCTTATTCATAGCAGTACGTAAAGATTTATAGGTACACCCTTTAAAATACACTCATCTGTAGTATAACATAAATACTTTAAAGTGTGCATTGATTTAATTATTCTGTTAGACAAGAAGAGACAAACAAGCAAGAGGCTTTCAAGAAATAAAAACGTCTCCCTGTTCTGTCTTCAGACTGAATTGTTGTCTTTATTTTCAGTCTCATTTGGCTCTCTCTGAACAGAGAAAACAGATTCTAATCTCCCTTCCTGCTCCTACATGAGAGAAAATGGTAGCGTATGGTAACAGCATACAACACCATCACTCTTGACAGACACTGAGCTTCATTGTATTTCCTACCTCTGAAGGTATACTTCTGCAGGCAACAGAACCAACTGTGATGCTTTGCGAGTGCCACAGAACAAGGACAACTCAAAGAAGCTCGATACTCTGGCTGTGCTTGCTGTCCACACTCTAGAATAAAATCATGGACTGATCCCTTGTGCTGCCAGAAGGACTTGACACTTCTTTCAATAGAGGCTTAATCCAGTTTTAATTAGGTCATCACAGTTTTACCTTAGTATGGCTGCTACACTATGGTCTCGTTTGTCATGAGCATTACAGCTGGTGCTATTGCTTGAAAATAAACAACTATATGAATTTCAAACACATATACAAATTGCATGACTCCCATAAAGGCCTATATTAGACTTGTATCTTTTTGTGTTCTCTGTTTTATGTTCAACTGATGCGCAAACAGGACTGCAGTAGCCACTTGCCTTAATTCCACATGTTCTTGAGAAAAAAGACAAGTTATTTGATTACCTGTTGGGATTTAAGTGCTGGTATCATGATTTGGGACAAGAAAAATTCCAGGCCCTGAAGGATATTTCCATTAGCACAATCAAATATGCCAAAATTCACCTCCTTCAGGAAGAAACAAAAATTAACAGAGTGCATAAAACTTCTGCAACATTATACTGTTTGAGTGAAATTCAGAGACGTCGCAGACATATATATAGCCCATAACTACGTAGGTTCCATGAGGATACTGCCCCCCAGCTACTGAATTTGGATTGGACATAGACTAAAATTCAACCGGAAATTCCAAGACTTGCCTCTAAGTTTGAGTCACCAGAAGAGTCAGTCCCATATTGTAGCAACACTCCAGCAACCAATTGAAATTAACCATTTAACATCAAGGCATTAATTAATCTTAAGACAATTATATGTCTATATTTCTCTTTAAGAGAAACAGCTTCCATCTATCATAAATGCCTAAAAAAGGACAAATGTATCAGGCAAGAAATGCCTCTCAGTTGCACAGTTCTCTCCAGCTCATTACTAACAAGTTTATGCTTAGGAAGCACTTCCTTACCAAGAGGGTGGTCAAACACCGGAACACACTTCCCAGAGAGGTGGTCAACGCCCTAAGCCTGTCTGTTTAAGAGGCATTTGGACAATGCCCTTAACAACATGCTTTAACTTGGTCAGCCCTGAATTGGTCAGGCAGTTGGACTAGATGATCATTGTAGGTCCCTTCCAACTGAAATAGTCAATTGTAGTCTATTCTAGTTAATGTGAAGCAAGCAGCAGTGAATTGCTGAAGCTGGGGACAGGAAGAGACAGTACTGTGAGTGGAATTCTACTGCTGAACATAAAGCATAAATTGGAAGAAGTGAGGGACTGCATCTTTTCCCAACGTTATCCGCTTATGGACCGGTTGGCTTTTCTGCTACTGGCATTTTGCTTACAAATGTATACATCCTGAGCATGGGTCATGTGCTTTCTACAATCCATACTGGCTAGCCATTTCAGCTCTGGGTGTGTGTCTTGTTAGCAGAGTGGGGGTCTCATTCAGAACTTCTGAACTGCACAAACACCCACTGATTTTGCCTTCATCATAATGCTTCCTTCAATGATATGGGGGAAAGTGTACCGAGTTCTGTCCTGGAAGCTTCTCCTCCCAACTTTTGCCTGTGCAAAGACAGCAATTCCAGAGTGTTTGAGGAACGGCACCTACAAATGAAATTTTGTAGAGCCTTTGACATTCTTGGCTATCTTGATTATTAACTTCACTAACGTTTTTCTTGCTAGTTCCCCACTTGCCTGCAAATGAGCAGCATTTAAGACATTTAATTGTTATGCATGGGTGGAATACTATGTCCTAACAATATTACAGTATTACAATCCCACCAGAGTACAAGAGGGTAGAAGGCTCTTTCTGAAAAAGTGGGGGAATTATGGATGACAATGAAGGCATCATTCTGCTTGAAGAAGCGCTTACAAGGAAGACTGAGCTTCTTTGCATGTCTGAACGTGTTCCCTAGGAGGCAATGTCCACAAGGTTATTAACAAGGAAATGCTCCTAAATCACTTCCTTCTGCAAAAGGGTGTGTTAAGAAAATAGCAGAAGGAAAGGACAGAAGGGTAATGAAGAATTGAACTGACCTCTGTTTTTCCCCTTCAGATGCTTTTAACAATGCCCGTTTCTCCCATGTGACAGTGTTTGCATTTGTTGCAGGGAGGGGGAGACAGGGAAAATTAAGGCTTTCAACACTTCTGCATCTCTAGGACAAGGTCGACATACAAGCTGATCCATTTCTTTCCACAGGACACTGAAGATTCAGCTATTCCTCTTGAAAAACAAGGCCAAATCCATTTATTTCTAGCAGGTTCTCGGGTTTTCCTTCCAACTGTTTCTACACAGCTCTTGAGGATAAAGCAAAATTTGCCAAACCCGTCTGAGTCTGAGCTCCAAGCCTTACCAGTGTGAAGATTGGCTGACTGAAAACTAGGGGTTGTTTTACCTCCTATAGCATCTAAAAATACTGCCTCACATAAGGAATGAAGTTTGATGACAGCTGCATGACAGCCCCTGCCAAAAGAAAGTGATCACAAGACAGCGACAGAGAGAAGGGACCAAGGCAGCAAACTGAAGAGTTTGGACAACAATTCTGACAGGTACCCAACTGAAGCAGCGCAGCAGGACTGACAGGGTATGAGAAAAGGAAGCCTAGCAATTACTTCTGCACCCCTGGATGAGGTATTTGTAAAAATATTGTTATAAAGCTAGTGACTGACAGAAACTGAAGTACTAATTTCCATGACTGTAGCTGGAGAACAAACTTACTACAGCTCTGGCCTGCTCAAACAGAACACATCAACCTGTTAGTGACTAATAAGGAGAAAATCTGTACAGCATAAAAATGAGTGCATCAAGATCTTTGAGAATATGATTTCAGATTTATTACATTTTTTCTGTAACATCTATTCTTAGATGTTAGTATCTGGATGCTCTTCTATTCCAAGTATTTCTCAAGAACATGAACATCTCTGAAAATCAGAAAAGGCTGTTACAGTACTTTTCTCATACACAACTAAATCTGTTCGGGGCAGGAGAACCTTACTTTAGTTAGTTTCTAGTATGATCTTTATTTTTAAAGTTTAAAAGATACAGTTATTTAAGTGCAGCATCTCCATAATTTATGCTCATTACTTAAAAAAAAATCTCCTGGTTTAGGTCTTTATTCCTATTGCCATTAAAATTTATATTTTAATGACTGATTAATAAGTAATTTTATTAATTAAAATCTTGTTTTTAATAATATTACAGTAGCTAATTTCTAAATCATTAAAACATTACCTTATCATAAATACTTACTCAGATGAAAGAAATTCTGTTAAATACAGAACTAGACATTTTCATGAAAGTGCTCCCCAGTTCTTTTTCTGACTCCAGTTGCGTGAATAAAGGTCTAAGAAAATATTAAGTACACTGCAAACACTGCATGATTTTTGCCTGACCTGGGAAACATTTGATGCAGTTATAACTATATCTGATGTCCTTAGGAAAAATGCACAAGTTCCTGTAAAGTCCTGTAAAAAGGACAAAATGCATACAGTTAAAAAGAATACACATGTACAGGAAAAGTAATTTACTTAACTTAAAAATGTGCTGAAAACAAAACTGTAAAAAATCAGTTACTCAAAAAGGTAGTGAACTTGTTTGTAGGATATTTGAAATCTGTCCCTCTCAAATCATATACTGTTTTTCCTCCATCTGATATAAGAATGTAAAAAATGCCGTTCTGGGCAGACCAGTCCAGTATCGCATCTCTACTAAGAAAATGCAGTTCATGGAGAGCCTGCGAGCTAGGCTACTTCCTGGGTTCCATTCCTCTTGTATTCCCTGACCACTTGCAACCGTTGTATGAGAGCTGTTAGATGACATACTCCTGTCTAGTCATTTTAGTATCCATTTATGGACTTATCCATGAGACTGTCTAATCCCTTTCTGAATCTGCCAACATAAATTCACTGAAAAAAACTAAAGATATCCTCAGCTTTCAAACATTTAAAGTACTTTTCATAGATACTTAGGCCAGAATGGATCATCTTGGAATGACATTTATTTCATTTTTTAAAAAGGGAACTCAAAGATTACTAAAAACTTCTGATCCAAATACTTTTTAACGTGTATTTTCATCTTTTCAACGGACTGAAGTAAAGTTTCAAATCAGTACTGCAACAATGCTTAATTTTAATCTATTAGTAATTCAACTACAACAAATTTGAAAAGCCATTCCAATTGCTCCAATTGACAGAGGAATGAACCTCACTTCTCCTCTGAAAGCAAGGAAATATTCTTCAGCTATGTCTTTTCTAATATAACAATGTTAATATAAGCTCATTGAGGCAAAAAAAAGACATCACCATGCCTTATTCAAAGAAAACTGTATATGGTACACCCGATTCCCCCCAAAAGGGATGGAAAGAAAGAAAATTAATCAGAAATCTTAATGACTACTCTGAATACACTGCTGAATAATGCTTAGATATTACAGTGAGGAGGTTGTTATAAGAATTTGAATGGAATAAAGGAATTATTAAAGGTATTTTTGGAGTAATGTGCAGTATTATTATATGAAAGGAAATACAAAACCACTGAAGAACTGCACTTTAAAACTATAAGTGCACAAGCACTGGAAAATACTTAACATGCAGTCATTAACAAAAATGTTAGGATCTGCAATTTTTTAACAAGTGTTTATTTGACCTGCTCTCCTCTCAGAGAGTCAAATCCATTAATCTCTACTTCTTTACTGGTGAATTCCAACCTCAGCTCAAGAAATGTTGGGAGATCTTGCATTATGAGAACATGGACTAACTACTTAAGTAGCTATCCAAGAATTACAAAAAGCTGTTTAACACTACACAACTGTTATGTTTTTTTCAATATTTTCCTTTTCAAAAGTCATCTAATGAATTTTTCAACCATACCTCAGTAGAACCCATGGTAATAAACAACTTCTTCTGAAGCAAACTGTTCATTGACCCATCTGACCTCGATGCATTCAACTTTTGCTAGCAATTAAATTATAAATAAGAGGTTAACAAAATATATTATCATACAAATACCTCATCCTATTTCAATATGTGAATTATAACTAAGCTCATTCTGAATCAATTAGTAATTCCCAGATAGAAATTGTGAGGTTGGCTTTATCTGGAGAATAAGCTTTGCATACATCTCACAATCCCCAGTAAACAGTTTCATAGCCCTGGTCTTTCAGAAAAAACTCAAAGAAGAAGGGGAAAAAAATCTCAGAAAAAATAATGAAATTAAATCTAAAATGTTTCCTAGAGCAACTTCCTCCATGGAAACAAACTGGATGACTTGCAGAGAGTCATGTGCCTGGTCTGCAAAGTCATAATGTAATTGTGAGCGGGACTCAGAAGTAACACTGTCCGCTAGATCCTGCCAACAATGCAAAGAAATTTAGCTTTCTGCCCATGTCTTTAACCATACATCACTCTGAAAAATATTCTCTTTGAGAAGCCTTGCTGCCACTGGTCCCTCTCCACTGAGATGCATCCACAACCTTTTCTCTTTGAAGCAACAAAAAACTTTAAGCCTAATAAAGACTTGCTTCCCTCTAATTTTCTGTCACGCACTTTGGAAAATAATCTGTTGAAACTTGAAAGAATGTAACAGAAAACAATGTGGAAGAAGCCTGCAGGTGTATTTTTCTTTCAAGTTGAGGACAGGCCTCTTCCTAAGAATGTTCAGCTCCTGCTAGACTAAATGTGTGATGTATGATACACAGTGGTGGCTCTCCACTTCCACCCCAAATCATCATCTTCTAACCCCTATGCACAGTCTCAAGTGAACACCATGCACCCAAGCTGGTGAAAAAGAGAGATGAGCTGCACTGAAGACAGGATCTTTGACAAATCTTGGTAAGAACATGCCTACTAGGTCAGGCCAATGGTCTGCCTTGGCCAGTATTCTGTCTCCAAGAATGGCCAAAAATGGGTAAGAACAGGGCAAACATGTATGATACTGCCCCTGAGTAATCTCCAGTTCTCCAGTCTGTTTGAAACCAAACTATTGGCAGAACAGTCAATGTAATGAGATCTCTTGACTCATCCGAATGGGGTGAAATATGCTGGAGACTGCATCATACTTTCCATCAGAAACATTTATTTTTATGCTATGCTGCTTTTGCAACAAAATTTTCAAAAATTCATATTTTAATGGTTAAAAAGAACAAAATAAAACAAAACTAAATGCAGAAATGAAATATTTCACTTAACCCAAGCTGGGCATTTATTTCTGGCTTGTCAGTTAAGGAAAACAATTTCAAGATTTTTAGTTTCATCTTGATTTAAGTCAGAGAACAACACATTCATGCCAGGAATGTACACGGACAGTCCCAGAGAAAGCAAAAACTGATTAAACTGTTTTGAAAGCTGAGCTGATTCTGTGCTTTGCAAAGTCTCTAAGCAATTCCAGTAACACTCAAAAGTTCTTTTAACTTATCTAGGTTATAACGAATCTGTAATTCATTCCTGCACTTAACTCACAATCAAGCATGATCAATCAGTTTTTCTCCCCAACAAACCTAAAATACCACCACACGGTGAGTTAGCTCACCCTAACATGGCTCCTCAATGGCATAACCTAAAAGGATTGAGGAAGGATTTCTGCAGTTCAGGAAGCCCACAACAGTCACATTAGGCAATGCCAAGGTCACTTGGCACCTTCTGATATCACACACTCAGTGGAAGCTGAACAAATGATTTTGCTTTTTATAAAGAGGCTTCTCCTCAAAACTGAAAGGGAGAGAAATACATCTCGGGAACCACAACTACCTTATTTCTTGTTATAGATTTCCAAGCTTAAGATTATTTTCCACAGAATGGGGCAGACCTGAACATGAAGCCACCTTAATTTAGAAAGAAATTGCATCATTTTTCACCTTCTTGAATCAGTGCTTTGTCCATAGCGGAGTTGGTGCAGTTCAAACCAAAAGGAGAAGACAAACTGGTTCTTATACAGACAGATCCCCCATTCCTATAATACTTACGGTAGCTAATCTAGTATTTTTAAACACTGAATACTGTGAACAATTTGCCTCAATTATCTTTATCATTTTTGAAGTCTGGATTTTTACTTGACCATTTTGAAGTTTTATTTTGTGAAATCAAGAACGGGATCAAACCATGCCACAGGGCATTCTCCTGTTTCCATGTAAGCCAAGATGGCAGTATCTAAACAATGAACTCACAGTTCTTTCTACATTGGCATGCATAGCAAAAAAAAAATCTGTTAAGATTTTTTTTAATTTTGCAACACTCGTGATTTTTTTAAAAAATGAAACTGCTTTTGTAGAATAACAGACACATACCTGAAATACATCTTGGTAAAAGAAGAGCAACTTTTTAAGTCCACTAGGGGCAAAGAATCGTTCTAGAAGTTGAAACTAAAAACAAAATTACAATTGCAGTTAATTGTGAAGTAATTTTGAAAGACTGGAAATCTTGGAAATATATTTAATAATAATAATTTAATTAATATTTACCTGGTCATCAGAAATAATGGCCTCCTCCACTTGCTGCTCACTTAAGCCTATCCCATCTGCTAATCTTGATATCAAATACTTGTGTCTTTCATCTATCTGAGCTCTTCTCTCCTCTTTGGTGACTTTGGCTTGCTTGGCTAGTTCTTTCCTAGTTTCACTGGGAAGTACTATACTTTTCTTACCAGTTGTCTAGAAAATAAAAGCTTGTTACAGAGAGATTCTTTTTCCTCACTTAAGGATTGTATTTTATATTGTTGATCTTTAAGCTGGTTTCATAAACTACTTCAAGCAGGAACATAAAAAATTACATCTAAGGAATGCAGAGGGAAAAGATCAGTAATAATTAAGTTGTTAGGTCAGAATTATTTCTCAGTATGAAGCTGCTACAATGGAAACTTCAGATCGGAAACTTCAGATCAGGACGTCAGAATCAGATGTGGATCTAGGCTAAGGTCACAATACAAATTTAGCACTATAATTCAAATTCTAATTCAAAACTCAGCTTTGTGAATCCAGCTGCCAAACTTCTATATGTCCATATTCCAGATTTGGGACCAGATCTATCTCTATACTGGCAGCATTTTAATATATAGTATCAAGTTATTACCTCAAAGGAAATAAATAAAACAAAACCACTATAAAATCAGTCACCACTGGAACAAATATACGATTGACGTTTAATACACAGGTCATATAAAGGTAATAGCAGAATGATAAAGAAGGAAATTTATGCAGAAAAAGGATTTTTTAAAATCTTCAAAACAGTGTGAACAAGACTGAAAATAGATATGGTGAATAATATTTTTAAGTCAACAGATAGTCTTCAGAAGCCATACAGAAAACTAAAGATTTGGGTAAAAAAGTCACCACACTGAGCATTTCCTGCTACACACAGCTGCCACTGACATGAGTATCTGGAGTCTGGGGATGTCTGCAGCGTCTCTGTACCTCACAGTTTTTATTTGAGAGAAACAAAGATAAATTACATCATCTTCCCAGTACTCTAAACTAGGAACTGTAATTGATCAATCCTGATTTGCTCTTGGATTAAAAAACCAAAAAGCTGGCTAACATCCACCTTTGCCTCCTACCATTTGGTCTTAGCACAGACTCTGAATGGATGTTTTACATGACTCCTGTGTCTACCTGCATGTCTTTGAGACCAGGAGACAGCAAGAATGCCTGAATACCTGTAGTTGTTGGTCAGTACCATTCTGTCTCTAAAAGCTACATCTTTTCTGAATCACCATTCATTCTTCTCCCATGTAGGTCCCAACTCATCTATGTCAGTCTTTTATCATCTCTGGCTTCCATGCCAACAGCTGGATCTTTTGTTTTGCATACGCCTTCCCTGATGCAGCATGATCTTATTCAAGTATTCTTAACCAATATTAATTTTGATCTTGGCAAAGAAAGGGGATTAACCAGTGGATGATAAAAAAAAACCCAAACACCAAAACCCCAGCAACACACATTGTGAGCACAGAAAGTAAATGGCCTAACACTGTATACACTTTTGAGTGGCTCACTGTTCTTCTTCCTTGTAATTAACAGAGACTGAAGGAATTAAGCACCCTCCAGTATGAGGCCAAACTTTTGTCAATGAACACTTCAAGAATAATCTATACAGAAGAAAATTTAACAGACAAAAGGTAGCTGAGTCACCACCTATTTTAGCATGAAAACACTTGCCGGAAGAACAGCAGTCAAAGGTGATCCTGTGACAGCAGATCCTAGCTCAGTGCTCCTTGCCTTCAGGTCCCCTCCACGTCTACGATGCTTACTTTCTGTGTCTAGTTAAAAGAAGTGACAAGTTCTAATTATTCAGGTATATGCAAAACAAATGCATTACAAGACCTGCAGTGCTGTGTCTTAATATCTGCTGGCTAACCTCTTCTCAGGCTGGGGAAAATGAGACACAAGAGGAACATTAGAAAACCTGTGCTTCAGCGAAAACCCTTAGAAGCCGTTAGGGGGAAAAGATGTCTTATAACGGCTTTTCTCTCAAGTTCAAGTGCAAACAATCCCGACTGATAGCAGTAGAGGTAAGAAAAAGCAATTTAAGGTACTAGCTTGAAGAAATCTGTTCTGGAAAAAATAGAGACTCTGAGGTATTGTCACTTTTCACACTTGCTGATGTCACCCAGTTATTCCTCTTCTGTTACTTCTTTATCTAAATTCTGATTGTCAGTGTCGTGGTTTAACCCCAGCCAGCAACTAAGCACCACACAGCTGCTTGCTCACTCCCCCCGCCCACTGGGATGGGGGAGAGAACTGGGAAAAAAAAGTAAAACTCATGGGTTGAGATAAAGACAATTTAATAGAACAGAAAAGGAAGATAATAATAATAATGGTAATAATAATAAAGTTACAATAATAATAATACAAGGATTGGAAAACACAAGACAAGTGATGCACAGTGCAATTGCTCACCGCTTGCCGACCGATGCCCAACCACTGCCCCTCCCCAACCCAACTCCCCCAGTTTATATACTGGGCATGACGTCCCATGGTATGGAATACCCCTTTGGCCAGTTTGGGTCAGCTGT
>JAVKLA010000047.1:12342569-12362200 GCA_034782735.1 Sagittarius serpentarius | reverse complement strand
GACCCAATCTGGCTGAAGGGAGATTCCCTACCATGTCATGGTTAGCAATAAAAGATGGAGTAGAGGAGGAAGAAGAGGGGGGGTTTGGCTTCCAGGGTGGCTGTTGTTCAGAGACTAGCTGGAGCATTAGTTTGCTTATGGGAGGTGGTGAGAAGTTTCCTTTGCTTCACTTGTTTTTGGTTTTTTTTTGGTTGGGGGGCAGGGGTGTTTCCACTTTCCTTCACCTATCAAACTGTCTTTCTCTTGACCCATGAGTTTTCTTTTGCTCTTCCAGTTCTATGCACTTGGCACAGTTCTTCATCAGATTACTGTTCTGTTGAGATTAAGTGATGTGCTGGATATAGGAATGCAGACTGCTTTGACAGCAGATACCTACTTTCAAGGAGTAATATGGATATGAGGGAGTATAATCTGTAGTTGTCGCAGCAGAACCTAAAATGTTCTGTTTGATTGCAAGACTGAAAACATAAGATGTTGGAAAGAATTTGGAAGGAATGAGGAACTCCAGATGTATTCCTTGGAGTTCTGTGGACATCATGTTCTTTATCTTTGGTGACTGGGATCCTCCCTGTTTTCTGTTAGTAGCTACTGAAGCTTGAGAAAACAGGTCTGATTTGATGGCCATCAGATTTTATCTTTTCTGCGTACTAGTTTGCATGCATGTCTTGACTTCACTAGAAATTGTGCTGGAAACTTAGATGAAATACTGGATTAATTTTTCCCTGAATACCTACACCTCTGATAGACTGATACTGTGAGAAGAACTGAAAACAAGAGTAGGGAATAAAAAAATCATCCATCGGAAGTCTAGATGGAAGTGCTTTATTGTTAACTCTCTGGATTTAGAGCTTCCAGAGCTATGTTTCTCTCCATTTTTGGTAGCAAATTTGACCTGTTGCTGCAGAGGGACTATGGTTCTCTCAGATCCACCAGATTCTAGTTCAGGAAGAGTTAGGATTTTTACTTGGACCTTCTACAGGATTCCTTTATGCTTGTCTCATATAGGCAAACCTACTCTAAGATTAGATAGAATCTGTTTTAAATGAAAATTTGCTGTTCTTTTGTTGGTGGTGCTTTTTGGAGGTGGGGGGGGTGATACAAGCTTACAGAGAGCAAAGTAAATGCAAAACTAGTGAACAGAGAACATTTCAGGTAAACTAATGAAACAGGGTTAAGTGACTTTAAATGTGATTCTTGTAGAATTCCAGTTACTACTCTTTATAATTTGGTCTAATGATGCTTCTGTCAAGTTGCACTGTTTTTATTGCCAAAGTTAGTTCTCCAGTTGTTAACATTGAAATGATACCTAGCCATCAAATGAAAAAATATTTTCTGAAAATGTTATATTTCTTTTCAGTACTGTTAAATTATGAAGGCATTTTGAGGTCCTAATCAACAATGGAGGAAACGGATAGGGAAGCAGTTGCAACAGCTGTTCAGAGAGTAGCGGGAATGCTTCAGCGTCCTGATCAGCTGGATAAAGTGGAGCAGTATCGCAGGAGGGAAGCTCGTAAGAAGGCTTCAGTAGAAGCTCGACTAAAGGTACAAAGTTTGATGAACCTGAGTGTCTGTGGTGCAGCATGAATGTACCTTCTTTTTTTTTGCCTTCTGTATTTTGATTCTGTGTTTTCACCAGATAGTTTTAAACAATGCACTTTAATTTTTGCTCTGCATCCAAAACAGAAACTTTGCATCCTGAAAGTAATGCAAACTAATGCTGTACATCTTACTGAAATTTTATTCAAGCATTTCAAGTGTTCTTATGTCCTGTGATAACTTCTACAGTTTATGCATGGACAGCTACCCTTGTGCTGTGCAGCCTGTCAGCCAACAAACCTTTGTATTAATGAGTGAATACTGAGCTTGGAACAAAAAGTTGATGATTGCGACTGAAAAAGATCAGTCAGTTTAGTCTCTTGACTTTTACATGGGTTTATGAAACCTAGGTAGAATCTATCACATTCTTGTCTCTTGCGGAAGTGTACCCCATGATTTTCCCCCTACATGTGTGCACATGTGAGTCCATGCATGCACATGGACACCCAGACTTAGCCTGAAATACGAGTAAGGTCATCCTGTGTTTAGTGTCTGTATGTTACTGAGTTATGTGTTTTCTTCCTTCACTGGTATTCATTAGCCAACAGTCATTTTAGACCACTATATTAAGTAACTGGAGTAGAGCCTTAGAAAAGCATTTTGGGAAATATTTTTGGGTTTACCCTATCAAAATGGCTGGTATACACTGTATCTAATCGTATATTTCAGAATAAATTAGTTTCTTACCACTATTTGATGGCTCCTTCTTTGTGGGAGTCTGCATGAAGTAGAAGAGAGCCTGTCTTCTTTCACAGTGAAAAAAACTGTTAGCAAATTACACATCAATTTTTGTCTCTAGCATAGAGACAGAAATTTTCCTGATGACTTGGGCTGGGTTTTCCAGATTTAAGGCAGGAAGCATATAGTGGAGTCCATTAATAATGCATCAGCTGTTTAGTTACTGCGATCTGTTTATCATATATGAGCACAGTTGTTTGCCTACTGGCTGCTTCTGTAGACAGTGATGACTAAACATAACTTTGTAAGTTTTGTAAATGCCTAAACCCACTTCATAGCTAGTTTCCTTGTCATTTTCCTTAAGTTACGTTAACTTCAGTCGTCTATAAATGGTAAGAAATAACTGTTCCAAAAAGAAGTACAGTACCCCTTGATCCATTTAGGATGTATTCCTGAAACAGGTGATGGTTAGTGACGCAATGGCTAGCAAAGCAGTTTTTCCCATAAGAATTACTATAATGGATGAGAGCACAGAGAGGATAGAAATGCTCTTGCTCTGTGTTTAAACAGAGCATATGTATATGTATGGTGTGGAAGATGGAGAGATGGGGTCATCAGGATCATAAGCCAGAGGAGTTGCTGACTTTACAGGTTGGGTCACTGTTGAAAAACCTCAGCTGCTTCATCTATGTTAATGAACACATGGTAAATCTTCTAGTGTGAACGTGTTGGTGTTTTTTTCTGACTGGATATGCTTTCATCTTTGTCATCGTTTTCTTCAGGTGAATCAAGATAATCAAGTCAAACAAGGATGAAGAGTAGAAAACCAGGGTAGTAGTTGTGTGTTACAGGGATGAAGCTGCAGAGATCTGCAATGATGTTGTGCCCCAAAATCCAGCATCTCCTCCAGCTGGTTATCCTACTCCTCTCTCTTTCCGCTCCCAAATATTTACTTATGTCCATTTCTTACACCCTTCTCTGCATTTCTTCTTGCGTTATATAAATTCTTACAGGAAAAACTGCTTTGAAATTTGTCAAACTCATCTGCTTCATGTGGGAGACTGGTGGCGGTTAGTGAAGCAGTATTTTTAAGCATCGGTAGCAGAACTCTGAAATGGTGGGTGGATGAGCACCAGCTAGCACTGTAGACTAGTACTTCTGGTCTCTGCAGTCCAAAATACAAGCAAAGAGCTGCTTGGACTCTGTTCCAGAGCCTGAAAAATTTTTAGCATTGACAGCCATCTTTGTGCACATATTCAGTCAGTGGGAGAACTTAGGTTCTGGTTTTCTCTTACCCTGAAGAAATACTGTATACATATCCTAGGAGAGTTCTTATGTCATGGGTTTTCTTGAGTATAAACGTGCTTGAATCCTCCTACCTTTTGATTCTCAGCTGCTATGCAGTCACAAATTTGAACCATAGGGCTTTAGGGATACTGGGCAGCCAGGATCCTGGTTCCATGGCTTCATGTAGAGGGCTGTCACTTGAAGAGAGGTAAAAATGAAGTTTTGAGCTCTGTTCCTAGGATGGCTTGGTTTTGTTTTCATTTTTTTAATACAGTGATGGTCAGTCCAATCTAAGACGGATATGCATTCTAGGAAGCGAAGTCCACAATGCTAGGACATGCCTCACTCCCTGCCCCCCCCCCTCCCCCCCCTCCCCTTCCCAGGCCTCAGCTATTAGAAGACAAACAGAACATGGGTGGATGTCTTTTTTTTTTTTTTTTAGAATTTTCCTTGGCCATTTGTGTCAGTGACCAAGATTAGTCATTGTTTCTGTTTAACATAATCAAGTTTCTGCAAAAGTTAAACAGGCAAAAATTTGAATATGCAATACTTGGAAGATCTGCCTCAGAAGAAATTAAAATGTCAAATCAGAAGTATTGAATGCTTAATGGTCATGTGATTTTTAAAATACTTTATGGTCAGCTTCAGAAGATTGTGTTTGAGTGTCACATTGAATGTTTGAGTATCCTAATTACCTCAGTTCCTGCAGGGGAAAAATGTGTTAATGCAGCAGTTCTGTAGATAGATATTGTATAAAAATGCCTTATCACTGCTTAATTGTACTGAGTCTGACAGGAAAATAATTTTTTATCAATAAAATCAGCACATAATTTGAAAGTACACAAACAGCAGTAGTTTAAGAATCACTGCATTTTTCTGGGACTTTCCCAGTACATTTAAAACACAATAAATGTTGTTCATAGTTACCAGGATTTCCTCTTTGGCTTCTAGTATCAGACAAAAAGTTCCATGACTGCCCAAGCTTTTTGGCCCTAAAACTATGGCAAAAAATGTGTTTTGAGCTTAGCAAAACCATTAGTGCCTCATTTCTTTACTGGTTACTTCGACTCTTTGAGATAAGCAACTGAGTTTTCACTGACATCTTGCCTTTGGCTTGTCTTTTTTGAAGTCTGTTATATCCAGTTTCATTTTCCACTCACCTTCATCTTAGTCACATCTTTTTAAAAATACATATATAAAAAACATGCTGTGGATGTGATTTGATTTCTTTCAGTCAAATATGCACTATAATGCATTTTCTGTAAGGTGTCCGGGTTGTCAAGTGATATTCAGGACTAATAGCCTATGTCAAGAGTCATTATTTCAAGTGTCACCTGTCACAAGAGATACCTATATCAATAACCTCTCTTTATGCCAAAATGATCTAGTACTTGGATTGTTGGTCTGGTTGTTGATGTTTTACAGTGTCAAAATTTTAATTGGTTTGGGATTTTGTTGTTTTTTTGTTTTGACTGAATTCCTTTTTTTTTTTTTTTTTAATGTTATTTTTCTTTCAGGCATGACAGGCTGGAGGGGGTTTTTTTTAGAACATTTCAGAATTTAAATTTTTTTTTTTTTTTAGAACATTTTCAGTTGCCAGTCAAAATTTGTAATTGATTTAGTAAAATGCTTTGTGAACCTGTGCCTACCAAGCACCCAGCATGCTGTTGAAACACCTGGATCAGCTTTCTTCTGATACCCTCTTTGAAATGTTTTTTTTTTAAGGAAACACAAAGAAACCTCATTCTGCCTTCCCACGATCCTGGTTTAATAGAGATTTATAAAGATAATGATCTATCTGTCTAAGCTCCTGTGTTAGCTTTGTGGGTGAACCAGTTTTATCTAGGGCCTTTAAAACTAGATACAACTTAAGAACTTCAAAAAAAGAATATGTGCGCACACACAGATTAAGTTACACGTTTCTAGTAAGCCGTAATACTACCTTTTCAGGGTTTTTTTCATCTGAAAATGTTAGATACTGAAATGAAAATTCATTTTTGAGAAACTGAAAATATGGAACCTATAACGATTAATCAGAGTTCTTTGTTTTACTCTTTGTATTTAAGGCAGCAATCCAGTCACAGTTAGATGGAGTACGAACAGGTTTGAGTCAACTGCACAATGCACTGAATGATGTAAAGGACATTCAGCAGTCTTTGATAGATGTCAATAAGGACTGGAGACAGAGCATCAACACCATAGAAAACCTCAAGGATGTTAAGGATGCTGTAGTGCAACATAGCCAACTGGCAGCTGCTGTAGAAAATCTCAAGAACATCTTTTCAGGTAATTTAATATTCTTTATACAATCCATCACATACTGAAAACACTTTAAAATGGTACTAACAGCTGTAAGGTTGTCAAATAATGTAGAGAACTTTAAACCTCACTGGGAATGAAGAATTAAGGAAGAATCACCTGCACGTCACGTTCAGGGAAATAGCTGGTAGCCATTTCATATATATCAAGTCTAAATTGTACTGTAAGAACTTCTAGTCTGGCCTATTTCATCATCAAACACAAGTCACAAAGCAGCTTCTTGCTAGCAATCAGTAGCAAAGATAACATGTTTAGTATAAAAGACTGAAATATGCAAGTGGCATGTACAGAAAGAAAATTCGTATAAGATCTGGAATGTTGCCAGGGGCACCTGGCACCTACAGCAAGCCTGTTGGGTAAAAATAGTCCCAAATGATTTTAGGAAGTGAAAATTTTTTGCAGAATATGAAAGAGCAAGATCTCCAGTCAAAGATTCCCTGGCAGTCTTTCTCACACAACAGCTAGGAGCCTGAAGGATTTCTATTAATGTTATAAGCGTAAGTATAAACTACCTGAAGTTCAGTTTCAACTGTGCACAGTCCTGGCTTCAGAATCAGGCAGCACAATCACAGAAACCAACTCATGCGTAAGGAAATTATACATGGGAAACACAACTTCCTTGCACCACTGCACAATTGCGAAGATTTGGAAAACTGAGTAAGATTAATGTGATACGATGGATACTCTAAAGATAAAGAAAATGGGATTACCTCTGTCCTTTTATGTAGCCTTCTTTGTGCACACTCGGTTTCATCTTGAATCAGAGTGAATTCTTTGCCAGGACTTCTCTGCCTATAAGAAATTTTAAGAATTTTACCCCTATAGTGAGGGCTAAGCCTGTCATACCCCTTTGATTTTATTTAAAAAGTCTTTTCTCTCCTCTTATTTCCTGATAGTAATTCCCAAAATGTGCCTATAAAGAAAAATTGTTTCATTGTTGTCATACCAGGTTGATCTGTTTAATCTCTGTAAGAATGTGTGTAACTGCTACCTCACCAAACTGGGATATGGTGTGCAACTTAAAGAAAAAGAGTAATATTTACATTCAACATCTAGCAATGAAAAACAACAACAAAATTCTGTATGTCCAATGCTGAGTTATTTTGGGGGTGTTGTTTTCTTTTAGACTGATGAATGCAATTGAGACAATAAGCCTTTTGTTTTCTGGCATTCTGAGTGGTTTTTAGTGTGAAGCATCTCCCCTTGGGATTGTTAAACAGTATAGTTGATGATAACTTCACTCTGAGCAAAACAGATGTTTTATCAACCAAGTGGTTTTCATCACAATTAATGATTATGTATAACTGTCTTCTCAAACCTTCTTTGGGGCTGCCAGTTTTATCACTAGCTGCCTTTTTTGCAGTGACAATTCTTCTGTGGAGATTTTTCAGTTCTTTCCCCCACAGGATCCTAAACCTCTTCTATAGTATTCCTCAAATACTGAAAAATAATAAAGAAAAAAAAATCTTTTAAATAGTTTAGCAGCATAGGTAATTATCGCTATTCTTCCTTTGTGCCTTAGGCAGGCAAAAACTGTTCTTTCAAGAAGGAGGTAAAATTCAGTATTTGTTGGGTATATAAAGCCTCAGGTTCAACAAAGTGACTTTAAGTCAGGCAAGTTAAAAGCCTTTTGTATAAGATACAAGAAAGCTAGTACTGCAATTTGTTTCATAGTAGACTTCAATGGATTTTTTTTTTTTTTTTAAGGGGGGAGAGGGAGAGAAAAGAAATTATGTTCTGTTGGCCCTATGATCTTTGTTTAGCCACTGATCAAAATAGAGGATTATAGTTAATAAATGTGTAAAGATATACAGCATTTACTAACAATTTTTAAATACTTCAAAATAATTATTTTGAAATAATTTAAAGGAAATTACTGCAGCTGTTCTCCAGCTTGTTTCCTAGTGCTTTTATTGTCTTGTATTTATTCTTTGTATTTTGATTGTATTGTTTTACTCTGTTTTTTCTTCTTCTTTGCCTTTCTTTCAGTTCCAGAGATAGTCAGGGAGACCCAAGATCTGATTGAGCGAGGGGAACTTCTGCAAGCTCATCGAAAACTGATGGATTTAGAGTGTTCTCGTGATAACCTGATGTATGAGCAGTATCGCATGGACAGCAAAAACACACATGACATGAACCTCATCCATACATACTTTGGGGATATGCAGAAACTTTCTGAGGAGCTGGCAAAGCAACTTTGGATGGTGGTTCAAAGATCTCTTGTTACAGTCCGTCGAGATCCAACCTTGCTTGTTTCTGTTGTTAGGATAATTGAGAGGGAGGAGAAAATTGACAGGCGCATGTTAGACCGGAAAAAACAAACTGGGTTCATACCTCCTGGCAGACCAAAGAAGTGGAAAGAAAAAATGTTCAACATTTTGGAAAGAACTGTGAGCACACGAATTGAAGGCACTCAAGCAGATACTAGAGAATCTGACAAAATGTGGCTTGTGCGCCATCTAGAAATCATACGTAAATACGTCCTTGATGACCTGCTTGTGGCTAAAACCCTGCTGGATCAATGTTTTCCTCCACATTATGACATTTTCAACAGATTGCTAAACATGTACCATCAAGCTTTGTCCACCCGCATGCAAGAGCTTGCTGCAGAGGATCTGGAAGCAAATGAGATTGTTAGCCTTCTAACTTGGGTTTTAAATACGTACAAAAGGTAAGGTCCCCTTATCTTTTCTGTTAGCAATAGTTGAGAGTAAGCATGCAAAACACAGCTGATGTGCTAATATTTGCATGTCTATTAACATGCAAGAAGATAGAACAAAAGAGGGATAATAGTAAAGAACTTGCTGGTTTGATACCTGTTACACATTTTGCTTTGTGGAAATTGCTCCTTAAAACTTGTTTGCATTTTCTAATGTGTGATTTTTGAGTTGCTTTGTAAGCTTGAAGTTTTAATGCAGTTAAAGACCTGCTTGAAGCTACAGTCAGTCACCCTGTAGTTCTCTGCCAGTTCGGTATAGTATTAGGAAGAGCAGAAGAGACTTAAAAGCTCATGTGTGTGAAATAAAATGTTTGTTGCTGGCCATAGCCCCAGAAGATTTGTATGATTATTAACTTTCTATTGTTCTTTTTTACAGGGGTTGGGACTGTGTCAGTGTTGCTCTATTGCTGTTAAATGGGAAGAATGTAGTAACTTCCTTCAGGTTTTCTCTCGGAACTGTGTGGTGATTTTATTTCTTTAGGAGAATTTCTGCTTACAGGTTGTCTTCTGTGATACTCTTAAACTCTTTTCTTTTGAGTTGTGTGATCTGTTGGAATAACTTAAGGGTTATGTCTTTTTTTTTTTTTTTTTTTTTTTTTTCCCTCCAGGTGGAAACACCTCAAATGGCAACTGTGTAGTTTTTGCTGGCATGCAGTTACTAGAGCAACTGATTTGTTTGGGAAAAAGCAATGCTAGCCCTTCTGTGGCTCATGACTGTAATCCTATTCTCAATAGCTGGCATTGACCCAGAGTCTGTACTGTGTACACTTTTGCCGTCTTCAATTGTTCAGTCTCACTAATTCAACAAATTGGACGCTTGATAGGTTTAGAGTATAATACCATAAAGCAAATAGGTAGAAGATAATACTGTTCTGTAGAATTTTTGTAACCAGCTTTAAGATTCATTTTGTGTTCAGAACTCTGTGCTTTGCTCTATGCTGCAAAGTTTTCCAGCTTTCTGTCCCTGCAAGGAACAATCAGGAGCACCCACTAATGCATACTTACATACCTGTGCAGGGTATATGAGAGATGCAGCTACTAATAAGGAGCTGAGTTCATTGGCCTTTTCTTCTTTGTTAATAGAAGGCCAGAGGGATAACTCTACAGTGAATGCAAATCAGAAATATGTGAATCCCTCTACCTATAGGGGCAGAAATCCTCCTCCCAGGTTCTTCATTTATGTCCTGGGGCTGATGTTCCAGTAAGGCAAGGTCTTAAAATCGCCCTTCTATCCTTCCTCCAGAAAGTAGAGCAGATTGCTATTGGGTTACACAATTCAGAGCTAAAGCACTCTCAATCCATGTGTCCCGTCACAGGAAGGGCGAAGGGGGCAGCAAAGCCAGCGTTGCACCTATTTAGAAAGCAAACAAATCAAAAAGGGATCACTCCTGCTAAAGCAAGTTACATGGTTCATAGCACCTGATGGCAGAATCTTGTAAAGGAAGTGAAACAGTGAGAGGAGTAGGCACTGTACAAGGTATCTGAGAATGCACTTCTCTCCTGTATATCCATGTAACAAGTGTGATGGAAATGAGAGGAAATACCTCAGGAAAAAAATAAAGGCTTTGAGTTTTTCTCTTCTCTTAAAGAAAAAAAAAAAAAGCCTGAGAGGGCAGTATAGTAATTGTATTCTTGTAGATTACAATAAACTTTATAAAGAGGATGATAATTAGCTGTTGTGCATATTTGTAGTGGACAGTGGAAGAACTCGGCTCAGGCTTGTGAGTGGGAAGAGTGCTCAAGCAGGATACTTGCAGAGCTTACCAAATCTCAGCAGCTGGACATTTCTTAACAATACAATAAACAATTCTCTATAGGGATATGTTTATAATAAACTGTGAAGGAGGATGCCCTATATGACATCATGAGAACTGTTTCTGTGATATTTCACCCTCTTTTCCCTGTATGAAAAATAGGTTCTAAACTGCTGTTACATTCTTTGTTCACTTCTATGGAGCAGTGTATGGTGGAAGATAGTTTTGTCCTTTCTAATCTTTCCCTACTTTTACTAAATGTAATTGAATATTAGAGGGTACATATAAATTGTGTCTGTATTTGCACGTTACAGCTGCCCTTCAAAACCAGCTGAGAAAATACTGACCAATTAAGAGAAGCATTGAGGTTTTTTTCCATGTAATGAATTGATAAGAAAGGCACGCGTAACTTCTGTTTACAATATTTGCAAAATAGGAGTTCTAAAAGAATTGTGTTCTTCTTTACTAGAGCATGTCTTGGAAGCTGTTTTTAGAACTGTATTCAACTCATAGCTGAGAAATAAAGGGATGGTCCATGTGGAATAGCCTTTACTGTTTGAGTGGGATGCAGTTTTACTGTGCTAGATGTATTTCTCTTTCATATTTAAGACAACAAGAGCTTTGGAAACATACTCCTATTACTAAATCTGTACTAGGTTGAGATCAGGACCCTAATGTGGGTTTTAGGGAAAATACAATTGTTGTAAGATCCTGATGCCCATATTCATAAAATCATTTTATCAGATACTAGTCAAGTGTTGACAAAACTGTTAAGAGTTCACCAACGTTGCTACAGACAGTGTCAACAATCTTCACTCTTAAGGAACAGAAGGAATGGTACTATATATCTAGCTGGATGCTGTCTCTGGATTGAGTACCTCTTTTTTACAAGACAGAGCAGAGTTGATGGCAAGCCTGGCACAGGAGGCAGGATAGCTTTCTGAAATGTTAGTTTCCAGATAATACAATTCTGGTTGAAATTTCAACTTGATTATAAACTTTTTATTGAAGGGAAATAACTCTTTCCTACAGTTAGAAGCCTCTTGACTGTTCTAAGAGGGTTGTCTGTCACTTCCTTTCCCCAGACACTTGGGTTATGGCAGTCAGGAGAGAGAACCTGTGTATAAGGAAGAATTTTTGTCTGTGGGGGCTAGAGGTAGAAGCCTGTGGTCTTTGTTTCGGGGTTTCAGTTGATAAACTTTGAGAAAGTCTTACATGTCTCTCTGGCCTTGTGAAGTAAGGATAATGATGGTACAATGAGGCTAGAAATATTTCCTCTTATGGCACAGTGCCATAAACGGTTTCTCACATTTTCCCTGAATAAGTCTAGAGCAGATCCTGCTATTACGTGTATTCGTTACGTAAACAGCAACAGAAAGAAATTCAGTATCCTGAATAGCTTGAACCACTTAAAATATATTCAGTCTCTTTTCCTACAGGCTGAGGAAGACGCTACAAACGTAGAGTGTTCGGTTACAGTAGCTTTTATGGTTTAGAAGACAAGAATTTTGTTTTCTACGTAGTTAGCCATAGCATGGTTTTGGTTTGGTTTTTTTTAAGTGCTTTGAGATTTTTTTTCATGATGTGGAAGCACTGCTATGCTGACTCACTGCATGTACCCAGAGAACAACTTTAACTTGCAGAAATGTACAAACTAAACACTTGTTTAGGATTTTTTTTTAATTTCCTATTTGTTTTTTATAGTTGCTGCTGCAAATATAGGATTTGTGGCTTCCTTCTGAAAAACACACTAGAAATGGAATGTGAAACAATTTATGTTATTATGATTGAATATATTTCCATCAACTGTTAATAAAGTACTCTCTGAAGAGTGTGGTTTTGAGTTACTGCTTTTTTTGAGCATGAAATACTGGGATTTCTCGCTAAGTTGTGCTTTGGCATGGCTTTGTTTGTTTTAGTTACACAGGCAACTCATTATATATCTTATATAGATGCAAAATATCACTTTAAAGTATTAATTTTATATAATCCTTCTCAAAATATTTTTGAGGTTGTTCTAGTTTCTTTCTAATCCTATAAAATCAAGAATTTTCCTTTGCAAGCAAGTGTAGCTAACAGTGCTGTTATAATACAGTACCCATGAAGTGCACTTTTGATTTGCCATGCAAGATGCTGCTCCTCTTATATTAGATGTATTCTCTACCAATACAGGAAGCATTGGTAGATTTAATACATTTTAGCTTTGATACGGATATGATACAAGTAGCAAAACAGAAGCTCCTCTGAGAAACTCTGAGGAGAGTATTTTGTACTTTTCATTGACCTTTCCCATTCTGAAATTCAGAATGTGTTAGTTGTCTGTCATCACCTCTGAAATTTAAGTCATATAAAAATGTGCCCTGTTAAGAGCCCACAGGCTGAACCAGTTGGCTTTTAATCAGTCTTAAGCAGTCGCTAATTCTCATACATGAAAGTTAGAAACACGTGAAAGGGTTGAATATTTAAAATGTCTGTAACATTTTTTTTTTTTAATATATGCTAGGGTATAGCTTTTACATCTTGTTCTTTCTTTTATATAGTTTTATTTGCGTTCCTTGTATATGCATTTATTGTTACAGTTACTATTAAGAACTTTTTGAAATGTATAGATATTGGAAGATTGCCCCTTACAGCGATCATACAAAAAAAGCTGCGTATTTTTTAACTTTTTATCTCATTTGTCTTCACTAATATGCAGTATGGGTTTTTTGGTTTTTTTTTTTTTTTAAACTCAGTACAGAGATGATGGGAAATTCAGAACTGTCTCCCGAAGTGGATGTAAATTCCCTGAATCCTCTGATTTCGCAAAATGTGGTAGACCAGCTTCTCAGCAAGTATATGTCAACACTTACTGTGAGTAATCATTATGCAAAGATACCTTCAGATGAGTTTATAGCTGCGTTAGTGCCTCAGTGCTGTTCCTTCATCAGAGGAAACTAATGTGACAAATATGAACTTGGTATCGTTACTTCTATAAATTTTCATATACTATGTGTAGGTTTGTTTATAAAGTTATAATCAGATGATTTTATAGATGTAAATCATTATATTTCAAGGAATAATTATGCTTTACAGACTCTGTTAATCATATTTTATTAGAAAGGAAGGAATTCCAGTGTACATATGTCTAAATTCATAAGGCTAGTATGTTGGATATTACTATACTTACAAGCCACTGAATGCAGCTTGATCCCTATAGTAACTGCGCCAACATTTGATACAGATGTGATCTTTTCAAGGTAATTGGGATGTTCATGTTCGCCAGTTTGATTCTTTTAACAGTCGTTCCTTTCATGCCCGTTGACTGCCTAAACATAATTTCCTTTTGTGGATGCCATTTCAAGTGCATCTTAAATAAAAGACTCTGCTTCTTGGTTATCCTAAGAGTCACTGGAAATTGGTCAACTACATGGCAAAGGAATCAGTATGTGATTGTCAGGTTTTTAAATGTATTTTTTTAAAGATGCACTGTCGATTGCCTCTGAGACTGGATATTAGGATAGTTGGAACTTTGGACTTGCTATTCTTACATTGTTCAATTGAATTCCTACTCTTCCTAAGTTGAGGAGCTCTGCCAAGCAGAGGAGGGAAATTTTTTGCTTTTTTGGATGTGTCAGCTACTAAAATATGTCCAGTAACAGCAAATACTTGGACTTGATACTTGTTGCAATAATATGAACCGATCGTGTTATGTCTCAAGGAAGTTGCCAGTAGGGGCTCTGCTTCACCTTAGCTTGACTAGGACTTTGATGCAAGTTTATTTTTCTGCACTTACCTTTATGACAAAAAACCATTAGTTTGTTTTCTCAAGCTACTTTTTGCTTGACTCAGGAAATGCCTTTGAATTCATTTTGCCCCTCTTAAGATGAAAAAATATACCTATATTGTTTTTTCAGAAATGTTTTTTCCCTACTTACTGAAAAATATCATATATAGAACATTTTTGTATTTATAGTCTATAAATAAAATAAAGCAAAGCTGCTATTCTGTTAAACACAGAGTGGTTTTCTTTTGCTGGTTTTGATTTTTGGCTGTATCTTGTTTTTAAGGCAGAAAATGCTGAAACTGCATATTTATTTCAGAGGATTCAGCCTGATCAGATTTTCTACACATCTCCTCTTACACTTCTACTTTATTTCTTTTGATGTTGTGTTCAGAACTGTTTATAAAGAAAATATAACTAGTTCTGTTTGGGTAAATGAAAGTATTTCCTAATTGCAACTATCAAATATTGATGGTTAAATCAGTAAAAATGTCTAACTTTCATGAGAAATAAAATGCTAATAGATTTTGACAGATCTAGAATAGATTTTTTTTTTTCCTCCAAGCACCTCAGCTTGAAAAAAAGTTATTTTAAATTATGATCTTAAGGTGAAAAATGTTGATGTCCCCTGGGCTGCTGGCTTAGAAGATTAATTCTTCTTTGCAATCATATCTCATCGGAGGAGTTCCATGCTTATGAAGAAAAAACACGGTACATCATTTCACATAATTGAAGGTGGTACTATATGTACTTAGCAGATTCAGCGCTTGGCAGGCCACTCACTGTAGTCAAAAGGAGGAGAAAACTACAGGTCTGTGCTTGGTTAATAGCCTTTCTTGTGCAGGAAGATTGTAAAGTTTTCAGTTTCTTCCTTTATCCTATCTGATGATAGGATTTTTCACCAAAAGATACCGATTTAATACATTAAAAAATGTAAATGCTTTAAAAAAATATCTATTTTAGACTTTCTTGCCCTTTCTGTATACACCTATTGGTCATGTTTAGTTTTGCATGGTAGGGCACACTAATATACCCGTTACACGTTGGAAAGAAGTATGAACCGTTATATTACTAGGGGTTTTAACTAAATGTGAACAAAGTAGAAAAGAGGCAGAAACCTTCAACCCTTTGAAAACATAGGGATAATTATTTTAGGCAGAAATCAAAGAATCCAATTACCTATTTAGCAAACATGCTGCTCTTTACTACCTGCTCTTGCAAATATGTGCATGGTATCTGTGTCATGCAAGTGATCAGAAAACTGGCTTAATGTAGCTCTGAAAACAGTTGCTCTTAATGTCTGTTCGCTGTATAATGTGCTTGTTGGATGGGAGGAGAGCCAACTATTGTAACTCTATCACTATTTTCTGTGGCATTTAAGTTCCAAGAAACGCAACTCATTTAATCTAATCCTGGGTTTTTGTCCCCAATGGTAACAAGCATCAATTTCCTAAAATGTAGGTAGAAGGAACTACAAGCAGATAGGTGCTAATTTTCCTACATTAAGCATTACCCTAATTTTTTCAGTTGTTGAAAAACTCAGTTTGAAACCTAAAGCCTGAAGCTTAATAAATGCTTCCAAATTTAGCAAACGTTGATTCTGACAAACTGACTTGCTCTTGTGTTTGGAGCACTCCCCTTCCAAAATATGCCTAAGCTTGATTCAAACTACATCACTAGTTTACCAGTACTAACCTTTGTCTTTGTCAATGCGAATTTTAATTTCTCTGTTACCTGTGTCCTGTAGGAATGACAAGAGTGGTCAACATTATCTGTTACTATGTGACTCTTCATTATGGAAATTGCTACTATTCCAAATTTTGGAGTGGTGTTTTTTTGTTGTGTTAAATTAAAAAAATCTTCTCTTTCTCGGTTGCTTTATGTAATATAGTCTAACATCATTGGCTGGCTACGAAAAGCACTGGAGACAGATAAAAAAGACTGGATAAAAGAAACTGAACCAGAAGCAGATCAAGATGGGTACTATCAGACTACGCTCCCAGCTATTGTTTTTCAGGTATAAGAGAACAGTTATTCTAGAAAATCTACAGAAGCAGTACATGGATTTGGGGGAATGGAGGGGTGGCAGGGGGGAACCAAACTGTTTGGAATGCCATTGTTTCTATGTCTATTGAAGGACAGGTTTTTTTTCTGTGGAGTTGTTAGTTGGAGGGGTTGTTTCTCTTGAGGTTTTTATTTGCCTTTTTCACTTTACCACTTAGAGACTTTGTTTTATATGTACGTTAGAAACATATTTTTCCCAGCCTATTTAGTTGATGTTTATATTTAGTTAACTGCTTTTACTTAGGTCTTTTCATGTAAATTTGTAGTATAAGCCTACCAGATGAGATGTTTGTAAATTATTGGAATATTATTTGCTAATATGGTGCTGATGTAGTTAGGCATGTATTTGTTCCTGTAAATTATTCATTATACAAACACCTTAATACTGGAAAGAAAAGTTCTGTTGAAGATCAAAAATGTTGCTGTTTAAACACTACTTCAGTTAACATTAATGCCTGTCCAAATTCTTAAATAGCCTCAAAACAGAAAAGATAAGGACATTTCTAAGATCTTTAAAAAAAAAGCCACAGAAAAACCCCAGCCTGCACCACCCTGTTCTTGGTGGTAGAAATGTAGTTTTTAAAGTGATCTTTCTCAACCAGAAAAATGTCAGCTTATTATGCTAATTTTTGATTTTTCTTTACAAATATTATATTAGGTACCTTCAATGAAAGATAGATGGCCTCTTCTTCCTGCATTTGTCTCCTACTTTATTTTTTTCCTGTCTTATACCAGGATTTCTGCTACATTCTTTCACATATGTATTAGCGCCAAGGTTGACTTTATCTAATCCTTTTCAGAAAGCGTGTGATGGCAAAGAAACTGGTGGCTGATTGGCTCTAGTGTTGTGCTGTCAAAGGCTGCAGTGTCGAGATTGATGTAACAGTGAGACTTTCAAAATCATCTCAGCATAAAAGCAGCTTGTGTTTCTACTTGGCTTTGTACCCTTCCTTTCCAGTCCTCCTCCTCTCACACACAGTTCCCTGTAGGTCACCTAGATCTTGTGCCTAGTTGTGTTTCTGAAGTTTAGGGGGTCCCTTCTACTTCACTAAGGTGAACTTACTACTTTCATATATGCGGAAAGCAAAGGAATTAAAATTTTAAGGTTATTCATTACTAGCTGCAGGAGCTGACCCAAGAACTTTGATCCACTGTAAAACCAAATTCCCACTGAATTTTTTGCTGAAGAAAGTATGCAACTGTCCTCAGTATCAGGGGAAAACTGCAGCATACGTTAATGGTTGTCAATAATTTATTAATTACACTTACAGAAATAGTGATTTTTGGTTTAGGTAGCAGCAATTGTCTGGGCTTGTTTAAAAACAAACAGAAAAACAACAAAAAAGCATATGTAGAACTGATGCAAGTGAGAGTCACCAACAAGATAGGCGTTCTGTCTTTTGTTTCCCGCTGATAAAGGTTTCTCTTTATAACTAAACTATTTTTAACTTAGATGTTTGAGCAGAATCTTCAGGTGGCTGCTCAGATAAATGAAGATTTGAAAACAAAGGTACTCCTTCTATGTCTTCAACAAATGAATTCATTTCTAACCAGGTAACATAATTTTTAAAATATAAATGCTTTATCCTGTGTCAGGCTCTCATGGTTGTTTCCTTATTGCTTTGTCTTTCTTCCATCACATCCATGCCAACCAAGCCTTTCTTCCCTTTCCGTTTCTTGCTTTCTTCCTCCCTTCCCCAGTTTCACTGCAGAAGTTCTTCTGTGCTGGTGAGTGGCACTTTCGGTTCCTCTCTACAAATGGCTCAAACTTTTGGAGTCAGTTCCATTTTCTTTTATATCTCAAATTTATATCTTTCTCATAAGGAAGACAGAAAACACCTCTTTGCCTGGATTCTGCCCAGAACAGAGAGACTAAACATCGCATGAGCAACAAGCCCTTTATAAAATACTTCTAAATACCGGACAGGCCCTTGTGGAGCATTTGGTCCTACAGGTGTACTTAAGCTATTACAGCTTCTGTCTGTTTAATGTCATTCCTTGCATGTCTTACAGGTACAAAGATGAAGCACAGTTGTATAAAGAAGAACATCTTAAAAATCGTCAGTATCCTCAATGCTATGTTCAATACATGATTGCAGTCATCAACAACTGTCAAACCTTTAAGTAAGTCCGTATGTTCTTGCAGTATTGTGAGAAAAATAAGTAGTGGTATTTCATTTGTAATACTACATGTTCCCAGAACCTTCTCTTCTTTTGTGTGCAAAGAGGGTTTCAGTTAAGATAGTTTAGCTGTTTAAACAAAGACAACAGGTTTAAATATATTACTGGTTTAAGAGGCAGATACTGTGATTGCTTTTGCCTTTGGCAAGCCAAGCCCTTGCCCCTCACTGGTGAAAATCCACTTGTTATTCCAAGAACTTCATTGCCAAAGAAAAATTTATCTTCAACTTTTAGAATTTGAAAAAGTCATTTCAGTTAGTTTGTCTGGAGCCTGCCATCTTCTCTTACGTTTGATCTCTCACAATTCACCTTCAGGCAGTGTGATCAAGGTGAACTGAACTGGAGAAAAGTAAAGATAGAGATCAAAACTTGAGAAAGAAATCGTCATTGCTCATGTCTCAGTGTTCAGCAATCCAACCCCATGTTCATCTATATCTGCTGCCATTCTCAAGTCTACGGATCAGCAGTAGTTTGTTACCAACATACAAGTAGTCTAGGTTGATCACTCTAAAATCATGCTGGAGAGTAAATTAAGGCTTCCAAAGCAAGCAGCGGGCGTTACTTCCCCTTGCAAAAATAAGATTGTCTAGTACGTGTCTTTCTGTGTATGCACTCCAAAAATTTAGTCGCAATGCAATTGTGCGTCAGTGGATGATGAAAAACATTGTTATTTGTCACAGAGAATCTATAATCAGTCTGAAAAGAAAATACTTGAAAATTGAAGTGGAAGACACATTGTCAAGCAGTCACACAAGCATGGATGCGACTTTAGACATCATTGCCAAAGAAGGATGCTCTAGTCTGCTAGATGAAGTCTTCATGGATTTAGAGGTTAGAAATTTTTTCCCTCAAAAAAACAGAAGTATTATTTTATAAGGAAAAATAATTCAAGAATGAAGTAGTTATGAAGCCTTTTGATTGCTAAACATATATTTTATATGTAGTGTGCTAGCAGAATGTCAGTAAATGTCGGTATTGTTCTTCACTGGTATAGTTTGGATGTAGGAGACTGAAAAGTTGCTTAATTATATTTCACAGGATGACTTCAGGCAGGTGCTTTGCAAATAGTGAACATTTTCTAGCAGATTGTACTTAGTCTTATGTAGTTGAGTTTTAAGAATTATTTGGGAAATTACTGCTGATACTAAGTTATCATCTTTGTACAGGTGCAGTGCACCTATAATTAAGATAGTTAATTGTCCTGGTTTCGGCTGGGATAGAGTTAATTGTCTTCCTAGTAGCTGGTACAGCGCTGTGTTTTCAGTGTGGT
>JAVKLA010000047.1:12303209-12333156 GCA_034782735.1 Sagittarius serpentarius | reverse complement strand
GCGGTGCGGCCGCCGCCGCCGCCCCCCCCCCCCCCACCCACCGGGGCCCCTCCCGGCCTGAACCGCGTCGCCTGCCGCCCTAACGGCAAACGGGGAGGCGCCCCCCCCCCCTCCCCCAACGCCGCCGGGCCCTGCTGAGCCGGGGCAGCCCCTTCCCACCGCCTCGGGCTGAGGCGGAAGCCGCGACCCTCCTCCTTCCCGGGCCGTGTTGCCGAGTCCTGCTGGGCGGGCGGGTCGGGCCTGGCCGGGTCCTGACGGGGCTGCCGCTGCCTGAGGATGGCACCGGGAGGTGCCCGGAAACGGTCAGTTGCTACGGGAAGCCTGTCACCGGCCCTGGGCACCCAGCGCAGGATTTGGCTGGCTTGGGGCCTAGCAGGGCGGGTGAACGTGGCGGTTAAATCCCTGTGGGAGGAATCTGAGGGGGAGCTTTAAGAAGGGCTTGAGGAGGCGTAAGTATGGCTGTAGTTTAGAGCAAGTGAAGGGGGATGAATGGAAGCGAGAAGGTAACCTTGGAAATGCTGGAGTCATTTTTGACCTGAGAATCCAGAAAGGACTGTAAAGTCTGGAGGATCAATGTAGCAGTACAGAAAGTCTTCAAAAATGGAATCTGATAAATGCTTAACAGAAGACTTAAAAACTACCTACAAATATTCCCTTGAATACATCTGAAGCAGGAACCTGCAAGGCAGTTAGCAGGCCCGTGTTAAAAAACTCACTATTGAGACCATAGTAGTAAAGGAGCTAAAAGGGTTCTTCACGTTTGTGTCATGTCGAGGAAACTGGGGAGGTTCCTATGTTGGATGCATTTTTATGGGAGATGTGTCAGAGGATCTATCTTGACTCGAGTGACAGCAAGAAGAGTTTAAGGAGTAGACAAACTGTAATAAATTGCTAAAACTGGCTAGTATTTACTTAGTGACTCAGAAATGTGGCAGCTTACCTACCCAGTCTTCTGTAAAACCACTTCATCTGAGAACTTGGAGGAGGCATGCGTGATGCCATTTCTTTTTTTAAAGGGTCCAGAAAGAAATAGATCAATGGTCTGACTTCTGTACCAGGCAAACCAGTAGAAACCATTTTAAATAATATGTAGCCAGTCAGGACAGTTGCATGGCTTTTATTGAAACTATTTCTCTCTGGCAGATACTGTGTAAGTCTTCGAGTATGTTTGATAAGGATTGAGTATGGATACAATGGCTAGAACAGGTGCAATTGATATAATCTGTATAGTTTCCAAAGAGATTCTCAACATAGAGAAGTATCAAAGGCCTTTAAAGGAATCCAGAATACGCAGAATGAAAGGGAAGGTCCTTTGGTGGATAAATGACAAAAAAGAAGGGTGTGTGGTCATCTGCCACGCTGACAGATGGAGCTGTTCAGGGATCTTTATTCGGTATGTTCAGGAGCAGCTGCAGGAAAAGAAGGTGAATGATCAGGTGAAGTTGGCTGGTGACATTGACCAGTTCCTATAGTGAGGCCTGTGAAGGCTTGCAGGAGCACTTGAGAGTCCTGAATGACTGCGTCATATCACCCTGTCATGGCCAGATCATGATCACTGTATGATGGTCAGATGAAATCCAGAGTACATACCTGATGTCCATGAGGAAGACCCACTTTAACTTTTCATCATTTTGTATATAAAGTGAATGTGCTCTAAGCTGGCTGCTGATGCTCAGGAGCAAGATAAGTAGGTCATAACACATTTTGATGAAAATATCAGCTTAGCACTTAGTAGCAGCTCATAGAACATAAAAAAATGTTTGGAATACCTAGAAAAAGAATAAAAAGGGGGAGTATCTCTTTGTTATTATAATCTATGCAACTTCTGCTTGCAATTTGAATGTTGTATGCGGTTTATATAATTTTTGAGATGGGGAAGTAATCTAGTAGAAAGAATTGAAAAGGTTTAGAAAAAGACAACAAGGACTAAACCAGCTGGAAAAAAACAGCTTCTGCAGAGGGATCAACTGAGCAGGACTCTGCTTTGGAATGAATGGTTGTAACTGAGGGAAATAAAAACTGTCAGAGTCAAGGGGGTGGTCCTTGTCTAAAATGGAGGGAAGTCCCCACCACTTTCAAATACCTTCTAAAGAAGGCATGATCCTGCTTTATTTGGGCAGAAGTTACTTAGTTTATTAATTTTGGGATAGGACTTCATTCTCTAAGACAGCAGACTGTGAAGGCTCAACAGAAGCCGACACCTGCCTGTGCTGTTTCACCTTTTGAACCCCTTTGAAAGGAGTCAAAGCCCTGCAGTCGATTTTTTCAGTACTTTGCACTGGTGATGTTGGTGGCTTCCTCTCCGTTGCCAGCATCTTGCTGAGAGAAACAGGGTGCCAAACTTGGGGCTCCAATCTGGGAGCTTATAATTTACAGCTTACAACTGTAACATTGGGCATTTTGTGGATTTAACCAGCATAATGTGCTCTGCAGTTCTTTTTAAAATAAATAAAAATACTTCCTTGTGTGGAGTATGCCCAAACTGCTTTATTGTCAGTGTGTGTTTGTGTGTGTCTCTGCACTTACAAGTAAGTCTTGCAGTTTTCTTTGTAGCTTTAATCGTATTCCAGAATGTCTCATCAGTCTGAATGAAGCATTTAGTGTGCAGTAACTGTGAATGGTTTACCGAGTGAAATGCAGTTAGTGACTTTTCAGGAAAAGATTAATCTTATCTGGTGAGTAAGAACCAGAATGTTGAAGTCTTCTGTAACTAGAACCTGTTAATTTCAGCCATTTAAAGCTTACAGCTTTTTTTTTCCCCCCTCCAGGGTTGATAAAGATAGGAGTGGAATAATATCTGATAATGAACTTCAGCAGGCATTATCCAATGGTAAGTCTGTAACTGAGCAGTGAGGTAGTTCATTGTAAGCTTCATGTTAAATTTCATGTAAGACTGGTTACTTGATGCCATAATTCTTTGGTTGGGGTGGGGGGGTGGGGAATGTTCCTACTGCTGATTAATACTATTTAATCTACAGCAAGAGGCTGAAGGGGAAGGAAAAAAATGGACAATCCTCCTGATTTATTTTTTTTTTGCTAATCCCATTGTTGCTGGTTTTTCCCTTCAAGGGAAGTCTTCTGGGTTTGGTGCATGTTAGTAATAATGCGTTATAAACTGCTTACCTATTGTATACATTACTGATGTGTATTCTGGGGAATGAAGGCATGTACATTCCTTTATTTTTTTTCTAGCTGTGCTTCCTAGAAAACATAAACAGTGATTTATATATTCCTCACTCATCACTACTGAACCTTTGTTTTTTAACCAGGATCAGTGTATAACCTGGACAAAGATCAGCTGTTTACAACCAGCCTTTTTACTGCACATAAAATCTTTTCATACAGTACGGTGCAGGAATTGAAGATGGTAATTTTTAAATTTTTTTTTTCCCCAAATGAAGCATGTTTGGGTTTTTTCCTAACAAAGTAGAAAGATGCATTCTAGATCTAGTATTAAAACTTTCTAGTAGTCTGTCAGTTCCCTGTCATAATGGTTAACGAGTAACTAGGGTATGGTCAAATAACACATGGAAGCAAAATAAAAAAGGAAAAATTTTTCCAGTAGCCTATTTTTATTTTCCTCTGGTCACTTAGGATGGGTAGGGTTGTACTTTGTGGGGTTTTTTTCCACTTAGAAATCTGAAAAAGTGCATATTGAAGCTGTTTGTGCACCTTTGAGTCAATAGCAAGTTCCCCTTCTTCCAGGGTTTAATTCCTTCATCCTTCCTGAGCTTTGTGACTGAGAAGGGCTTAAACTGATGTTGTGAGCTGCAGTGCACACAGACTAAAAAGCTCCTTTTTGCCAGGAATCACCTGACTTGAAATAAATTTGGATGGCTCTATTATTTAGTAAAGTTGTAGTCTTGTAACTAAACTGGATTTACTAGAATATTTGTTTAATAATACTATCTGATAAATTAAAAGCAATATTGTAGCTGCCAGACCTGATCCATAACTAAAATACTATTTTGAATAAAAAGTCCAGCAAAAGCTGAGTTAAATTGATTATGTCACTGTTTTCATTTTATAACTGCGGGAACCTGGCTTTACCTGCCGTTTTAAACTTCATATATTTTAAATATCTTCTCATCTGATTGAATTTAAGGGTAATAGGCAGTGATGACTATCTATCTGAACTCTTTTCTTTCCTTATTTACAGTGCAGATTAGCAGTTTCAGTGCTTTGCAGTTATGAAGAATCCCCCCCAAGTGAATTCACTATTAGACAAAATATTTACACAACTGTAAGCTTCCTTCATTCCGAGATTCTAGATCTTGTACACCAAGGTCACTAACAATTCACTATAGTCTTTTCCAAATATATCCTCTAGTGGATGGCTGTGTGTAGCTCTCTTGCAATCTAACGTGGGCTAAAAGAATGTTATGTGTTTATTTCTAAAACAGTTTAAAAAGTCTGCGTAGTGCTCATTAGAATTTGAAGTTCAATGTGTTTTTGACATTCAGCTTTTCAACATGTCAAGTTTATGCAAATAACAGTATACTTACCGGGGAGGGACTGATCGTCACTTTGTATAGTTGTTTGCACGATAAATTCCTGTGCTTCCTTCTTGTTTTTTCTGTGCTGCCATGTAAAGTTACTAGTAGAGCCAGGGGAGGAGGAGGAAACAGTCTTTCACTGTTTATCAGAACAGGCTGAAATCAGTACTGTCCTTCAGCACTGGAGTTGCTCTGATTTCACTCTGTGGCGTCTATACGAGTCTCTTGAAAATTTCAACGTGAAATAAATTAACTTTAAAACTGTATTTTCATTTTTTCCTCTATTCTGTTCTCTGTGAATTAAATGCTGGCACCCTGTTAATAATTCCATATTTTTTATTTTTGTCAGGAGACATACAACTCTAAGGTACTGATGTTCTCTGTCTAAAATACTGCTTAAGCATTTTCAGAGCCATTTTTACTCTTCTCTTTCTCTGCTTACGTTTCTCTTTATGCGCAAATAGTCATGTGGCCTGCCTACAGTATAGGGTTTTTCCCTGTTCCTGCATCTGTAGACTTACAATGATAGTTTCCCTTCTATGGGAGGAGTTCAGTGCTGGTATAAGCACTACTTACACCACTGCAGCGTGATGCAGCAAAGCAGCTATGCCTTCACAAAGCCTGCTTAATACCAGTGCAGCCTTTCTGTTAGGTATTTGTGGTCAGCTAACTGCGTCGTTGCAAATGCCTCTACAGTACCCTTAGTCTTACTGGTCCCTTCGTGGTCCCTGCACTCATCCTCAGTGAATTTAATACATGCTTCTTGGTCCTTCTGGTACCTTCACAGGCTCTAGAGAATTGATGGCAAAATTCCACGAGGCACGGTATTTCTGTTAATTTAAAGCTTAATGCTTCCTAGTGCTCTGGAATGCTCCCAACCAAGTGAAAACTATTCCAAAGTGACCAGCCTCTAAATACTCAGAGAAGTACAAAGCTCCTCTTCAGATGATTACTGCTCAGGCCCTTTCAAACGGCAACATTTCTTGGTCTGAAAATGCTAATTTAAACTAACACTTCACTGATGTAGCAGTGGAGGTGGGTTTTATACTAAACTCAGCTCTAAATTGCACTGTGTGGTTATGCCATATTAGGTACCTTTTCCTTTCACCTGTCAGAAACTAAATGCCTTGGAGTAATCCACCTGTAAAATAGGAAATAAGCAGATGGGGTTTTACTGAGGAATAGATAGGAGACCTTGATTCAGTTTTAACTTAAAACTCTTCTGCTCCCATCAGTAGAAAAAGTGGGACTTCAGTTTTGATCTTGTGTTTTATCCAATACCTCCTGACTACCTGGGATGAAAAAAATCCTTCTTAGTTCTTCCAAGGTTTGGGGGTTTTGTCTTTTGGGTTTTTTTTTTTGGTGCAGCCTGAGAAATGTTGGTTTCTGTGTAGTATCTGTAAAATACTCGTCTGAAGTCATCTCTGAATGGTCAAGAATGTAATTACTTCAAAGGAGCCTTATTTTATAATATGCTAGCTCTATGCCATCTAGCTCTGAATTCACTGGTTTAAGTTCTTACCTGATTTTTTGTTTGGTTTGTTGGTTGGTTGCATTTTTTCAAATGTTACTTCGTGTTGAGGAACTAAGTAATTCTTTCTGTTTCAGGCACGTGGACTCCATTTAACCCCGCAACAGTCAGGTCAATTCTTGGTGAGTGTAGTTGTGTGATGTGAAATAGTCAAGATAATGTTTTGTGACCTCTTCAGATGACCGAGAATACTATCAATTGCCGCACTGTTTTAGAGAAATAAGTATGTACAAATATTGCAATACATACACAGTATATATTTCTACTGTAATAAATGAATGCCTGTTTAAAGGTCTTTCGAACTGATTTGACTGTAGCGTTAACAAGCTGGTCTTTCATTGTTAGGTGGTGTGTTTCAATATGTCTTTGCACTTTTTTTTTTTCCCCTCCAGACAGCCCAGCAGTAGTAAGTTAAGCTCAAATATTTTCCCTTTTGAATAATATAGGAATGCCCTCTGTGTGCACACACACGCATTTGTTGAAGTAGCCTGAGAAAATGTTACTGTATAACTGAATAGTTAGTAAATGTAATTTATGTGTGGGGAAATTGTCAGCTTAAATATCCTAAAAAGATATTATATAGCTTGTCTTCGTAACTAGTTTTTCCTGTCTTCCATTTTAACCCTACGTTCTGCTCCAAAAAGACCCAACAGAAGCTTTACAATATCTGAGTTCTTTAGTCCTAAAATAATTGCCAGTAATGTGAAAGATGATGGTGGTAGAACAGAAGGATAAAAATTCAAGAACAAAAAATCTTTTCTGTCATACAGTTCATAAATCCAAGGACTAAATTTTTTGCTTTGTTTTTAGTAAGTATTCAGCAGCAGCCTGAGCTCCGTGGCTGCGTGACGTGCTGTGTAATGACAGTAAGTCAAATGCAGATGAATATCCCAGTACTTTTGGCAGTCAGTAGATGCTGTAGACTTTTCATGAGTCCTTAGAAAAGAACAACACTCCTCTCTCTGTCACTGGATGATCAGTCAAGCCCTAAATACGTTCAAACTGGAAATGAAAACACAGGAAAAACAAACATTCGGTGATTCATTTTTGCCCTCTTTTATCTTGCTTTATCTTACCCTCCTTCGGTGGACAGCTCCTTGCTTTTTTTGGCAGTGCTTTCCAAAACACCACTGGCATTTTTGCAGTTTCTTTTCTGTCTTCGGTACTTTCCACAAAGCGCTCTCCCTTCCTTCTTAAAATACTAGCAGGTCTTACTGAAGAGTAGTGTGATTACGGTTTTATATGTGTTTCTTATTTTTTATTTCAGGCATGTTTGACAGAGAAAACAAAGGTGGTGTGAACTTCAATGAATTCACAGGAGTCTGGAAGTACATCTCAGACTGGCAGAATGTCTTTCGAACGTATGACAGAGACAATTCTGGAATGATTGACAAAAATGAACTAAAGCAAGCACTAACAGGTTTTGGTAATTCATTTGTAATTACAGTTTTTACGACTGGGTTATGTCATCAGATGAGCTTCTTACTGTTAGGGCTGTATTGCTTTGACAAATGAGGCAAGTGAAATGCAGTTATCCTTTTAGGTATAAGCTATCTTTAAAGATATCCATGCCACAAGCACTTTTTAAGCTACATTTCCTTTAACGGAAAAAATGAAACTGGATGTGTCAGTACGTGTGTGGAATGTTTTCTGCCTCCCCTGTGAGCTGCTCTGAGAGCATTACCTGTACTTCGGGTAAATGCCTGAACTTACAAAGGTACTTGATACAGCATGCTGCTTTTTAAAAGGAAGCCAGCTGTCAATGCTACAGTAGCATTCCGACGGCAAAAGGAACTTTCATTTAATTGACTTCACTTACAGAAACTCGAGTTGCAGCCCTAAACCGTTCCCTCAACCACTTTAATCAGTAATTACGTTTACTGTGACTCTTTCTATAATTATTATTAAGCATGGTTTTTACTGCATGCATTTTAGTTTAACACAGAGATACTTGGCAAAAAAAAAAGTCTCTTGTAACTGCTTACTGCTTTCTGGTTTTGTTATACATGCCTGCTGAACAGCCTAGTTCTTCTTACAGAAGGACTGCGGTAATCGAAACCTGTTAAAGCATTTCTCTTTTCCAAGGTTACCGACTGTCTGATCAATTCTACGATACCCTTATTCGGAAGTTTGACAGACAAGGAAGAGGACAAGTTGCTTTTGATGACTTTATTCAGTGCTGTGTTGTTTTACAGGTAAGAAAGGAGATGTACTTTAATGTCAATTGAAAAAAAAAATCACCTTTTCTTAAACTTTTATGGTTCTCAATTTAACAGTAATGCTGGATCTAGAACTTGCTTGTAAACCATTTGAATAAAGTACACGAGAGGTGCTAGAAACATCTTCACTTACTGGTCTTCACTTGTTACCCATTCACAAGTAAATTTGATAGAATTTTTTTGACCTGTTAAATACTTTTACGGGGCAAAAAAATGTAAAATAGTCTCAGTGTTTTAAAAGGAAAACAATTAACACTATGTCCATTAGTTTAATACACACATTTCCTCTAGATCTTGAGCGTGTTAAAACTAGAGTGTGTCTTGTCCCGTGGTGCCCCTAATTCTTGTAATCTGAATTCTGATTTTTTTTTCTGATATCTCTGTTTAAGGCTCTGACTAAAAAGAATTTGACCTGGCAGCTGAATTATTCAGTCTTTCAGCACTGCTATTCCTGCAGGGGTAATGGTAGTAAAAAGACACTTCAAACAAAAAAAGAAAAAAAAACAAAAAACGCTTTTGATAACAGAAATGCATGTGTGATCGTGTATGTATATAGAGAGAGAGAACTGTAGTTTTACAGGTGTATTCTTTTGTTTAGAAATCAATTAGTGGATGATTCCTCACCTCATTGCTTAAGGTTTCTCCAAACGTATCTGACTTTTCTGAAATGTGTGTAAGGCTTTGGAGAAAAGTTGGGAACTGTAGCAGCGGACAAGCTGAGTTTTAGCAGGATGGGACAAAGGTTGCTCTTCTTACGCCGGCCAGCATTGCAGCGGTATCTTAAGATACCGTCCGATATGCAACGTGAGGAGAAAGCAGTGCCCTGTAAAAGTAGTATCTCCATTATTTGCATACAGGTGCCTTGTTCGTCTCCTTTTAGCTTTATGTCTATAACCATAAGTCTGCTGAAACATCAGTTGCCTTCATATTAATTTGTAATGCAAGCCGATTATACTTAGTTATTAACTGAAACTCTGGTAAAGAGGCTGTGAAACTAAGTGTCTTTCCGCTGGGGTTAGTGAAACCATGCTGGCAGTTACTCTGGTCCACTCTCCGTACTGCCTGGCATCTCTCGGGTTATACAGAGACAACTTGGATACTAATGATACAAAAAGCGTATTTGGCTAGAAGATAAGAAATGGGCAAGGTACTGGTTGGATTCTGTCTCCAGGTGACTCAAATGTCTTGCGAGAATTGTGCATTGTTTTCCCCCCACTTTAAAGCCAGTTATAAAAAGCTGTCCGGCCTGTAAAGGAGCACCCAGATAGCCTTAGGTCTTGTATCGTAAGGCAGTTTTAGAATCAGATCTGCTACACAGCTCAGGCATGAGACATGGGGAAGAGCTACCTCTGTATGCACGAGATTGTAAAGTGTCTACAGAGGGGATGAACAGAAAGTGTTCATAAAGCTCTAGAAACCTAAGTGGCAAGGGGAATACCTGGCAGTCTGAGCTTCCCCACTGTACAAAAATGTATGGTTTTTTTCCCCCTTTTCAGAGGTTGACTGATGTGTTCCGACGATACGATACTGATCAAGATGGCTGGATTCAGGTGTCCTATGAGCAATATCTTTCCATGGTCTTCAGCATCGTATGACACTGCTAACTGGGAACTGCACACTGGCATTACACAGACTGGAGTTGCCAAATCATCCTGTACTGAATAAGATTATTGGTGTATTATAATGGATATAACGTCACATTCTTAAATTTTGTATGTTGGTCATCACCTTCAGAATCTGCACTTGAGTTGTTTTTTATTTTGTATTACTGTACGATACAACCATCTCCGCTTACTGTAGTACAGAAAGCACAGAATCTACATTTAACTGGTGCAATGTCAACCTTAACCTTCTTCCACATATCCTGCATGGGGAAAAATGACTGTTTAGAAATGCCAAATTAAAATAACGCTTGTTTGTTAGTTTGTAAGAGAGTTGAAAGTCTGAAGTTGCACAACATGTTTTGCATGTGCCTTACTTTTATAAGAGTTTAATGTATTAATTTTTAATACAGAGTTTAAAATTAAGTAAAAATATTAGATCAACTTTTATAGCGTACTTTGCTTTTTTTAAGGCGGTGGTGGTTTTATTTCTGTTTTCTACAGTTCAGGGGTCCCTCCCACTTAACAGCAATGGCCTTTTTTCCTTGCCTTATCTTTTTATTTTCTAGCTGTCTCCTTTCAGGGTATCCTTGGGACATCTTCAAACACAACTTCTTCACAGCCGTGTCCAATATTGCACCTTCTTCAATGAGTTCCCTACAAAAATAAACCCTAACTACTCTGGATACATAGTTCCCTCTGCTCAGTGGGCTCATTTAACACCAACAGTCTTCCTTTTTGCTTTTATCCAAGGACTTTTTCTTAAACTGTAGCAATACTGATTTATTCCTAAGGCCTCTCCTAGCCCCAGCTCCCTGCGTGTAGGGTCCACACCTGCACTTTTGTTTCAAATTTTATATAATTACATACAGCCACAGGCAGGTAAGATGTCGTTGATGGACACGCCTATACATAAGCTGATGCCGTCAGTGATACTGAGCAGATATTCCAAGAGATTATGCAGAGAGGGTTTGGGTCCACACACAGAGAAAGCCACCCTACCTCAAAGAAAAAAATAAAATCAATCTCACAATGTTATTCCAACGTCTCTCAGCCAGAGTACGCTGTCTGGTGTCAGGGGGAAGACTGCCAAGCGGCAACCGTGCAGTTACCAAACAGCTGTTGTGCAGAGAAGCTGCTACTGGTTGTCAAGTGATTGTCAAACAGACCCTTGGTGACAGTTCAGCAACGTTTTCTGAACGCTTTTCTGATGAGAAGTATCTGGGGAGAGACCAATGGTCTCCACAACGTAAGCGTACAGAAGCAAGGAGCTCTCCCAAAGCCCATCATCACCCAAAGGGCCAGGGATTGCTTCTGGGTGACGTGGGGCAGCAGGAGTAACGTCCCACATCAGAGACCACCTCATCCAACAACCTTGAATGAACTGTGAAAGTTACGTTCAAGAAGACAAGGGAGAAAGCCTGCCAGCAGTCGCTGCCTGAACCTTACCTCCTCAGAAGGCTGAGACGACCACTACGTATGTTCTCTTCAGAAAGAAAACAGTAAAAAAGCCCCAAAGTTTTGGGCTCAAAAGAGCTTCTCCATTAAACAGCCTCATTCAAAAGAGCTTCCCCATTCCTTTACCACTAGGGAATCTGTCCCTTTGGGTCATACATCCACCCAAATGCAATTCAGTCATTCTGGGAAGCATTCTGAGGATCAGTAATAGGTCCAAGGTACAAAACTAAAAAAGCTGGAACCTAAGAAACTTCCCAAGTTGTCTCCTGTGAAGGATGTCTCCTTTTCCAGCCAACCCTGTTATACTTCAACACCCTTGGTGCAGAACAACTGGCTCCAGCACTTTCTAGAAGGCCTTACCGCTGCGGAGAAGCACCAAAGCGGCTCTGGACCGGAATGACTCTTGTCTCAGTGGGAAACGGATGCTGCTGAAGGTGTGAAAACAGGTCCACCACAGACGAAGAAACTGGCTGGAATGTAGACCGTTTATCCCCCAAAGCATGCTCTAGCCCAGATTTTTATCAACAGCTTTTTAAAGAAACGTGAAATTGGTTCAAAGGGCTCTGGTGCAGCCTCAAAACTCTTGCCTCAGCAGCAAAGCTTGCGGCGTAGCCATACTGGTGCCGAGGGATGGCAAGCATTTAAAGTGATGCTGCTCTGCAGGCTATCACTGCCTACCTTGTGATGGCTGTTTCTCAAAGGACCAGAGTTTAGAGAAACAGGAACAGGCAGAGGACTCAGTCTCCTCCAGTTCCGTACTACATGGGAGCAAGATAAGGCAAAGGGGTTTCTTGGGAGTAAGGAGTAGCCGGAAGTTGATTCAAGGAAATTGGCCAACGCAGGAAAACAGAAGCAACAGGAGGTCCTGGTGAAGAAGTAACTGGCAGGATGACAGAACTTCCAAGGCACGTTTTACTTTTTTTCTCATGACGTCTTCCTACCTGGAGCCTTTGTGGACACTGCTGCTCAGGTGCCATAAAGGTCAGAAGCCTAGGTTTATGCTTTCCTTTTGCTAGCGTCATCTGAAACCCCCTTTAAAGGTGGCGGGCTTGAACTCAGTGAGAACGAGTAAGGCAGAAGCCAAAGTCCCAAACTCTCAGAAGTCACGTTTGTAGGATGCGCTGCTGGCTAGAAAGAAGTGAAATAGGCAGATGGATCCTCAGGGTGGATCCTGTAAAAGAAAACAGTCCGAGTTGCAAGTACCTGGCCCTACGGAGGAAGGGAAGGTGTCACAGAAGCTCTCCGAATGAGGCAGTGATGCTTAGTACTCACAATTCTACACAGCCCTGGAAAAAAGGAAAAACATTCATTGCTCCTATCATAGGGCTAAACAATCCCTTTGTAGAGTTGCATCCTGAAGATGCTTCTGTCCATTTCTTTTTGCCCTCCGTTTGAGTACTAGGAAATTGGTGGGTATCTTGGGGGTACTGCTGGATAGGCACCGGCAGTGTGCGCTCGCGGCCCAGAAAGCCAGCCGTCTCCTGGGCTGCAGCAAAAGAAGCGAGACCAGCAGGTCGAGGGAGGTGATTCTCGCCCTCTGCTCCGCTCTAGAGAGACCCCACCTGGAGTACTGCGTTCAGTTCTGGGGTCCTCAGCACAGGAAAGGCATGGGCTTGCTGGAGTGGGTCCAGAGGAGGGCCACAAAAATGATCAGAGGGCTGGAGCACCTCTCCTGTGAGGACAGGCTGAGAGTTGGGGTTGTTCAGCCTGGAGAAGAAAAGGCTCCGGGGAGACCTTATTGCGGCCTTCCAGTACCTGATGGGGGCAGACCATTTAGCAGGGCCGGTTGCGACAGGACAAGGAGTAATGGTTTTAAACCAAAAGAAGGTAGATTTAGACTAGATATAAAGACGGAATTTTTTACGATGAGGGTGGTGAAACACTGGCACAGGTTGCCCAGGGAGGGGGTAGATGCCCCGTGCCTGGAAACATTCAGGGTCAGGTTGGACGGGGCTCTGAGCAACCTGCTCTGGTGGAAGATGTTCCTGTTCAATGCAGGGGAGTTGGAATGGGTGACCTTTAAAGGTCTCTTCCAACCTAAACCATTCTGTGATTCTGTGAAATAGAACTCCATAAAGGAATGTGTTCCTGCAATAACAAAGATGCTGCTTGCTTGACACAAGGCACCTATACCTGTTTGCTGGTATGGGACACAGGAAAAAAGTCTCTGAAACCAGTTGCGGAGGTGGCAGCTATAGACCAAAAGTCAGTTAAACCTGGGAGTGCCAAGTGGCAGACCCCAGGCCAGTATCAGTACAGAAATTGCACACTGAAGCTCTTAATTTCCAAAGCTAGGAAGATCTTTGGAAAGAAGACAGACAAAAAAGAGAATTAGGGAGAAAGCAGTGATGCAGCTGAAACTGGCTCAGCCAAATGATTGAAAGAAACTGAGAACAACATACTGCTGGTAGTAATTGCACCTAAGAGAGAAGGCAGGCTTGGAGTGCACTTCACAAGACACCACCAGCTTAAAAAAAAAATTCCCTACATGATAGTGCTTGTGTATAAGAACCAACAGACAATCATCTCAAGAACTTCACTGATTTTGGGAAGAACTGAAAATTGAAACGGGAAAGCGAAGGGCATTTACAAGACTCCAAATGCCATTTACAGCTCAGGAAACCTTTAGTAAATCAATGCTGGAAAGCATTTCCTCTCTTAACCAGGTCACTACTCCTAACTCCATTTCAAAATGCAAGAAGTGTTTCCCCAATGCAGGACCCTGCACAACAAGAAGCAGGGACAGGAACTGTTCCCCAGAATGAAAAATAAGAAGGGAATGTGTAGGTGGAAAGAGCATCTAATTTGGGCAGAGATCATCCAGCTGCTGCATGCCACTGGGATATACAGTAATGGCAGTAAAATCCCAAAGGGACTCAGAAACGGGAAAAAAGAGCTTTCTACAACAACCTCAGATGAAAAGGTTTTAACTTGAATTGACAGAGTTGTAGCAGTAACATTTTCTAGCAACATTTTTTCTACAGTTTCAGAAATTCAGTTGCACTACACTTTCTGTGGAAAAAAACCTGTGGTAGAAACATTCATGTAAATAATTTCTGATAAATTTTAAATGTAGATAACAACTGATCAGTCTTACAGAGTTTTAAATCAAAACTCTGGCAGACACCTGTGGTAGAAAGTAGTATTTTTCCCCTTTAAGCAAGAAGCTCTACTATGTAATTCAATGGATAAAAGTGTATGGCACAACTACTAAGCGTATGCCATCAGAAACTACTTAAACCCTTCAGTAAGTATGGAAAGGAGAAAAGGAAGTAGTGAACAGGAATAAAGAAGGAAAGTGGATCTTTACTGATGCATAAGCAAAACAGTTACAGACGGAGGATTTTAGGGAATCGAGTTTATATGCTCTATAATAAATTGCTTTGTTGCCTTTTTGTTAACAATTACATTACAAGATCCAAAAAGTTACTGTAGTGAACGCAAAAAGACACTATGACAGCTCACGAAGACTAACCCTGGTTTAGCACAAGTATTTAATGCACGGAGACAGAGGAAATATTTCAGGTATGGCCGAGAAGAAAAATGATTGTCCACAACACAGCAGTGAAAAGGGAAATAGACACTGGGGAGTAAACTGTCTGACTTGACTTCTTTTCTTTAGCTCCATGTAAGCTGGATTTGGTTATATAAAGTAGACATCTAAAGCCAGGCATTCATGAGCATGTGGCTCAGAAGCGTGGGGAAAAGAAAACGTAAGTATGGACCACTGATAAACATGATGAACTGGTGTTTCTCAGTTAGTATGCCATTTTGATTATTTATTTTTCCCTATTATTTTATCTGACCACCTTACAGGTTCTACTATTTCTTAGTACACTTTTGCCAGTAGAAAGAATCAAGAATTTTTATTTAATATGGATCAATCCATCAAATGAGGTTAGTTGATCTGTAACCATTTCATTCTGAGCAACATGATAAAAAAAATCTGCATATATTTCATGTCTCTTTTTACTCTGCAAAAATGAAAGCAAGTAGTGTGCTCCATTACATACCAATCCCCTAGAACAGATGATATTTTCCTCATATAAGCATCACGTTAGGACAGAGAATACCTTTGCTGTGACATTCTCCTTTCTTTGTCTAAACAGAAATGTAGTGTATCAATTTCTAAAAATATGGCAATTATAAAGCCTCAAATTAACTGAACTGGCCTTACATTTGTGTAAAGAAAAGTAAACCTGTATTTTCATGCAACAGACCTGTATTTTCAGTGAATATTCTTCTTAAGTAGATAACATCAAAGTAAACCTTTCTTTTCTTCTGAGTTGGGAAGGGTGTTAAAAGGGTTATTAGCTTTTTGCTGACAGAATAACATTTAACATATTTTCAAAAAATAACAAAAGATTTTTTCTGTAATATACTAAGATATAACAAATACATTAAAAAAGCCTAAACAAAATATGTTCACCTCCATTATGTGCAAGTTTGTGTTCCAGCTATATTTCACATGTTAAAAAATTAAACCCTACCTCCCCCTTTCCCCTTCCAAAACCAGTCAAACACAGAATTAAATGCAGTCTCTTTCCTGAAAGTAAAGAGGTGGAGATTCTCGAATCTGTTCATCTGTTTCCAGTTCAGCTGCTGTTGCTCCTTAATCTTTTCCTCTAGTTTCTACCAGCACATTGACTAACGTCTGAATATTTAGTTCTAGAAAGAGGAGAGAAAAACGTTTAAAGTTCCTTCTTTTTCATGTCATTTCACATAATACAGCAGAGAATGTTAAAATGAAAGTTTTACTGTTAACTAGCTACCTAGTTAAGTAACTAATTCTAGTACCATAAGCATAGTTTGCATTTGTCCAAACTCACACCTGATGACAGCTATACAGTAGCATATGCCCACCTGCCTTTAAATCCCCCTTATAAACTATTTCCAAAGAAGAATCTTCTATTTTGAATAGTATATCACTGTTCTTAACATTAAGGAATGTTTCTACAATAATTGGAAAAAATAATTTGTCATACAACAAAGCAGCTCTTTGGTAACGTTACTCTTTTGTTATCCCAACGTGTTTGATCCATTTGCAGTATTTTAATCTATTTAACGCCATCCAAGTTTGGTTCTGCATGCATTCCAGTATTTTTTTTCTTTATGCCAATACATTCCCTCCCCATAGTTGCCACCCCAACAGTACAAACTCTGATCATAAGGGGCCAGTTAGCAGGATGATCTGGGACAAACCTTTCAATTCAGGAAATTTTTGTGCTATCAGAATTTCCTCCCACTCGCAGCTCTATTTAGTTGTCAAGAGGCAAAGTTACCTCAGAGAGGCAATTCATGCCATTCTTCAACTGATACAGATGTTGAGCAAAATGAACTCAAATCTGCTGAACGGAGCGTACTCTCTCTGCAACCCGCAATCGCCTGCTTATATTAAAGCACCTATGTTGATGTTACTCATTGTACATGAGAACTAATCACAATCTTACTTTGAAGTGCTGGGTAATACGGAGCCAACTGTTTAAGCATCCTGGTCATTGTAGGTATATCCTTTCCTCGTAGTCTATTCAAAATGTTGGGAGTAAGACCAACAGCATCTTCATCAAACATCTTGTCTGAGCTTCTGAATTGCTGGTAATCTCTGTAAGAACCACTGCCTGAAAACGAGTACCGATGTGAACTCCAGTCACTCTTGTAGCCTGACTTCTGATGCCTGAATCCTTGACACCTAGATTCCTGGTTCCAGCTAGAGCTCTGATTCCAGCTGGAATCCTGGTGCCACCTGGAGTCCTGGTGCCACCTGGAGCCACCTCTTCCTGAAACAGCAGAATTTGCAGAAGATGTACAAGTACTCACAGACTCATCATTCTCGTAAGAGGAATAGCTTTGCAAAGGATAGTTTGTGGAATATCTTCCAGATGAAGCATATGAGGCAGAAGAATTGGGATAGGGTACTCTTTCATCACTTATTCTCCTTGCTTTTGTACACACTTGGTTCCTCCAATTTGTACTCGCCCCACCATATGAGATTCTGTTATCAGGGAGCTTACTTCCTCGCACATTGTTGGACATATATTCTGCTGAGTACTCACTCACTGGACTTGTCTCATAGGAGGAGGCCCCACCAGCTGAATTACTGCCAGAAGCAGACCGGCTGAACTGCCGCAGCCACTCACTGATGCCACTGGCAGGACTTCCAGTCTGAAGAGCAAAACAGTCCCTGAGCGCAGACATCATCGCAAAGTCACTAGATCTTAGTCCACAGGAAGATGATCCATTATCTGTTTGGTAACTGTATGAGTCAGCAGGAGCAAAAGAAGCATCTGCAGAACACTCTTCATACTGAGACAAAAAACCTTGATTCCAGTTAGAATTTCCTGAATAAATAAATAAATGGCACTAGAAGTTAGCAAAATACTAAAACATCAACTGAAAACACAACTACCTTGAGGTTTTATGAAGTGTTCTTCTCCTGTTCTTTTCCCAATTCGTGCCTTTATGTCTCACCTGAGTCCAGCATCTTTTCACCCAAAAATTCTCATGTTGAACAGGTTAGGAAAGGTTACTGCTTGCATTTCCGATAACCATTGCTGCTGTAATACTATTCAGTGAGACAGAAGTGTTCTTAGACAGTCAAGGTTGAAGCCATTAAGGCTTCAGCAAATGATACCCTGAACTGACTCGGAGGTCAAAGACACACAGTACTCTAGCAAAGCAGCACTATGGCTGGCCATAGAAGTAAATTTTCGCAATCTGTGCAACGTTAAGAGTAGACTTAAACTAGTAGAACAAAATACCTACATTACCTTTGGGTTTTCCATATGGCTTATAGTGTTCTGGGATGCTTTCGCTTCCTGGAAATTCATCTTGAGATACTGACATCAGTGGCCTCAGACTGTTAGTATAATTAACCTAGGTAAAGCAAAAGGTCAGAATGTCTGTTTTTAAAGTCAAGTCTGCAGCATTCTAAAAAAAATAGCAAGTGCCCCATAGAAAGTTAGCACAATTAGAGTACAGTTTTAGGTGACAGCAAACTCCATATGAAGGATGTGTTGTTTTGTTGTTCACAATACCCATATTAAACCACAATTTTCAAAAGTGTTATTTGGAAGAGGTATGTGTCTGGAGAACAGAATGAGGTGTCTGGGAAGACAATGTCACCTATTTCAAATTTCTTTACTTTATTGCTCCATATCCCTCAACATCACCTGGCTAAAATATAAAACTGGTACATGTGCAAATCCTGTCTCTAGCTGGGGAACGCAGAATGGAAGGCTCAGCTACTGCCCGAGATTAAGCTACGGCAACAATTTTTAACTAGCTCATGAGAACTGTATTATATTCAAATGCCTGACATTTTTGAAAGTGTAGCTCTCAAAAAGGTGGTAGTGGCATTTGCACAAAGATAGTTACCATAGCTCAGCTGACACGGAATACATTATTAATGCCTAAGAAACGAGTCTGAAATACCTTTCAGAAAAACACATGCTGAATTTTGTGAACCAGTAGCTGCCAGAGGTGATGAGTCATTTTTGTACAGATTCTGGTCCTTCTTCAGACCCTTTTTTCTACACGTATTCAATTTTTATGCAAAGAAGCTACGAAGGTTTGTAAGGGCCAACAGAAAGACAGGGACATCTTGCATACCTTAATCTTAACAGACTAAAGCTTTCAACTGGGAGCAGAGCTACAAGTCACCAGAGAGACAGACTTACCCACATGCCTGCAAAAGAAACAAGTGACACATTTGGGTAGCACGTAAAGCCTGATTAATCTTAGAAGAAAAGCTATCAAGCAAGGGACCAACTGCAAAGGAAAGATGACAACCAGACATCGTGAAGCAAAATGGTGCCCAAAACAGGAAGAACGCATGCAAAAGAAAACCAAAACAGATGCAAGATGATGGACTAACAGAAATGAGCCATGCAATTAATGTATTTGGTACTTACAAATTGTAAAAAAAATTAAAGTGTATTTAAGTGGGGGTTTTTGACCTATGCCTGAACTATTGGAGTTTGGCAGGGTGTTAACACAGTGAGTTCAACCACTCCTTTCGTCCCAATGGTAAAACAACTCTGGTCAAGTTTACATTACTTACTGCTGCTTTTTTTTCACAAAAGGCCTTCAAAGCTTCTGTGAGTTCCTGTGTAATATGAACAACAAGTGTTGCTTCTGAGTCTGAGGTGATGTGAAAAGTCTCCTGTTGAAGAACATGGTTAGAATTGGTCATTAGGATGCTGAAGAGTCATATACACAAACAGAGCAAAGTTATACCTCGATTTTGGTATAACCAAGTTTATACTATTAGTTGATACAGAAGACATATACAATATACATATACACACACGTATGGAAAAATAAAATTGTGAACATAATTATGGTCTGCTAAAAGGTAAAACATAAAGTTGGATGTCTGTGCCACTCCTATACTGTCAAGCATGAACATTTTGTTGCAGACGGGGAAGGGCACAAGTCCTAAATTTACATTGCCTGTGTAGAAAACTGAATAAAAAGTAAAGCTTCAGTACCATCAAATGCCTTTGATTCCCCCATTTTAGTAACAAAAAGATGAAAGTTTCCATTATAATTTTCCTATGTGTAATTTTGGCAATAAGAAATACCAAAAGATATTGACATAATTCTATAAAGTGCAGAACAATTATGGCTATCTGTCTTATTAATGTCCAAAGAGACTGATGAGTAAGTATTTGAATTTATAAGTGATTACAGTAAGGTAAAAGAATATAGGCAGTCTGCCATAAGGAATAGCTGTGATTCCTACAGATAAAAATCAATTAACTGTCTACCAAGCATTTTTGGTAGTTTACTCATTATCCCCAGACTTGGTTTTTCTCTTCCTCTTCCTAAAGTCACAAGTAACCACAGTTTAAAAGAAAAAAAAAAAAAGAAAAGCTGAAAGAGAATAAAAAAATTTCTTCAGTTGGTAATGAAGCACACGACCCAAAATATTCTGCTTGTGATTTCAGTGTATAAACACAATTCAGACTCAAATGAAATTTTGTAATTGCCTTAGGTACAGAACATGACTTTCATGGAGTAAAACGGTGAATGTAAATGGTCAGCTGTTTTCACAACACAAGCCCAAAAGACAAACCCAGGCTTACTATGCCACTGCTAACAGCAACTGAACTGATAAAACTTCCCAGTCCGACACCAGCAGCTGTGCTCTAGTATCACCCAGTTTCACTTGGCTGTCCGCTTCTGCAGCAGCAGCAGCACAAGCCACAGCACTGCAGGCAGCAACAATCCCAGCAACTATCCCACCTCCTTCTCACCAACCATCCCATTAGATATGGGCAGCCGACAGCACTTGAGCAACGTCAGTGCTGCTGACACTGCTCCTCAGGGTGGCTCCTCAGCAAAGGGAAGAATGATCCAGAGAACAGGTAGAGAGCTCACCTTTAATCCAGCAAGTTGTTCTGAGCTGACGTTATGCTACAGCTGCACTAGCTTTTCCAAGAGCAGAGGTCGTTAAAATAGAACTTAGAAATTAACGTTGCGGTCAAATGAGTTTGATCAGTAATCAGAGGCTCCTTCACAATATTCATTGCATCATACAGGTAAAACTGCACGACTCTTATCACAATTATTTTACATACATACCAAGAACTCCAGAGCTTTCTGTTTCCGAACAGGATCATTCTGTGGGATTGCAGAATGGGAAAGAGAAATTAAAAGACTGAATACTACAGTATTTGTTGCATCATCTTGTACAGAATGAGACCTTTTAATCTTTTACCCAACAAAAGTCAACACAAAGATAGTAATTTTAGGTCACAGCCGTAAACATATAACATTAGAGCCTCAACACCAATTAGGTAGCAGCTACTACAAATACAGCTGCATTACTTCCCATATGGGGAAGAACATACTTCACATCTAAGCTACACACCTACAAGAGCTACCTTGCCCAGGCTTCCCTCACTCAGCTCCAACCTCATGTTTAAAAACAGTCAAATGCCCAGCTGCATCTAGCATAGTACCTGACCAGCCTTAGGCCTAAAAGAGCAAGACATCACCACAGAATACATCAGATTACAAAACAGCCTCTGCCACTAAGATAAAAATGAGGCAGTTCTCAGTGTTTGTGCCCAGTGCTATTCAGGACAGATACTTGAGAGACAATTTTGAGCTTCACCTTTGAGTTAGGAAAAAAGATGGTAAATCTTTAGATGTATCTTAAGATTTAAACCAAACCTTCAGTACAGAATACCTTTGACCTGAAGAAGGGCAAAACAGAGAAGTGGAGACTGCGGCACAGGTTGGGAGACCTGGCCTGCAGACACTGGGTCTGAGACTCTCAGTGACTTTGAACAGGAATTATGAGAGCTAAGGTGGCTGAGCATCCTGGTGCACTGTATTCATTTCCCCTCTGCTGTGATGAACACAAAACTCTGGTCATCAGGTCAATTATTTTCCCTCTGCAGTAATATTCATAAAATAGCAGATGAAGCCAAAGAGTAAAAGTTTTTCAGAAAAACAAAAAAGCAAGGAAACTGCTACAACATAAGACACTAGCAGAATTACTGCTTCTACATACCTCATGCTTATAGTCATCTTCCCACCTTCAGAAGAAAGAAATGACAGTATTAAGATGTATTCTAAAGATTACGAAAAAGTTAGGTTTACTTACAGTATCTAGAATCAAAATATTTCCATTTCCAAATTTAAATCACTTACCAATACAGGGTATCTTCTTCTATGGCATATTTAAAATACTATTATTTCTTAAAGGTCCTTGTTCTGACTGACTCTCAAAGGGATCAGTAGTACTAATGAACTTCTTTACAGATCAGCTGAAGGAGACGACTAAAGCACTGGTGGTTTTTTTCTTCCTATATGAACTGAGGTGCCTTTTACACAACTTGCTCAGGCAATGGTATCTCAAATAAAGCGGTAACAGCTTGAAATTTGAATCGCAGTACCTTTGTGTATGAGTACACCACACCGCTACTGAACTGCCTAACCAGTGCAACATTTCAAAAGCCGTAGCTACTATTTCCTCACAGACAGGAAGGAACAATTTACACAAGAGGAATAAGCAGAGTGGAAAGACAATATAAAATATTTTCCCCATACGTAATGATGTTTGTTACAGAAAAGCAGATCTATTTAATAAGTAGAGAGATCTCAAAAAAAAAAGAAAAACAACCTCTTTTGATTCCCCTGTGGGGGTAGTATTCTCACCTTGCTTTCTTCTTTGATGGGGCTAGAAAATTAAAAAGAATTATTAGCAACATCATAGGGTTTCTACTGTATTACTGCAATAGAAGCATTATACAAACAGAAGTTATTGGCCCTGACGTGGCTGCAGTTTCTTTAAAGGGCAGGATTCAGCAGCCTAAACCCAGGCACATATTGCCATTTTAGAAACCACCAGGCATCGTTGATGAAAGGTGTACGGGAGACTTGTGCCCTAACAGCATCTATGCTCAGGCAGCTGAATCCCGCACAAGAAGTCAGTATGGACTGAACTGCGGTGGGCGTGCCTCCCCTATGCAAAAAGTGAAAAGGTTTGTTGTTTGGGTTTTTTTTCTGTGAACACACCACTGAACCTCAAAGCTGCACATATAATAGTTCAGTCTCCTACAAGAAGTAATGGAGATTAGAATGTCTAATCAGCTCTCTTGCCAGTACAGTGCATAAGCATGAGGAAGGAGGGAAAGCTCAGTAAAACAAGGTAGTCTGAGACAGTAGCTATGGTTCAGAGAATCAGGTACTGCATGGTACATAACTTATCACTTCTTAAGTATTTATCAGTGCAGATGTTCCAGGATAAGTAACAGGACAAGTAATAATTCTCAGGACAAATGACATCTTTGCTCCTACAAGATGTAGCCGAAAGACTCATGTTACTGTTTTAACCACCTGATGTTGAACACATGCTGATGAGTTGCAACAAGAAGCTGCATTGTAGGTCGCAAAGTTTTCTGAATGTCAGGAAAGAAAAGGACTGCCACCATTTCACAGAAGATTGCCAGTGAACTAAGAATCATGGAAACGTAGGATGAGAGGGACCTCTGCAGGCAGAATCGCAGAATCATAAAAAAGTTTAGGTTGGAAGGGACCTCTGGATGTCATCTAGTCCAGCCTGAGACGTAAAAGGAAAGTACCACAGAGGTGGTAAGTAACCGAAATCAAACAATTAACTGTAAGATGAGGACACCGACAATTAGAATAATTTTCCTTGAATTATTCAATTTGTGCTGTCTTTCCAGTAAGCCTCCAAAATCCTCCCTGTTTGAAAAGATGGGTGGAGACAAGGAGTGCTACTCAGTGGTTGGAAACTTCACCCTGCTCAAGGTAACGACTGAAGATCTGCTCACTTTGACAAATACTAGCCTCAAGATCAGATCAGGCTGCTTAGGCCCAAGTCCAGCTGAGTTTTATAGGTCTTCAAGAATGGCGATTTCCTACCTCTCTGGGCAGGCAATTTCAGTGCTTGACCACTCACTGTGCAGAACTTTCTGAATGTCCAATCAGCATTTCCTTTATTGCAGCCTGTGAACGTTGCCACTTGTTCTCTCCTTGCGCACCTTCTTGAAGACTGGCTCCTTCTCTCTAGCTATGTTTTAGGTAGCAGAAGATAGTAATTAGATTCCTTCCTCAGCTGCTGCCTTCTCCAAGGTAATCAAACACAGCTCCCTAAAGCTGTCCTCCACATCATATGCTCTAGTCTCATGATCTTTTGTAGCTGGTGAGTCCTCTGCTGACTCTTTCCAGTTCACCAAAATTTCTCATGTACACAGGACACAGCATTCCAGAAGCAGCTTAATGAGTCCTTAACTGAAGGGAATAAGCACTTCCCTCAATCTGCTGGCTACACTTTCGCTAATGCAGTCCAGTGTTGGCCTTCATTACATCAAGAGTGCATTGCTGATTCGTGTTCATACTGTTGTATATCAAAACCTGCAGGCTGAAAAGATTTGCTCCCTAGCCCAATAGTATCCAGTCTGTATCCAGCAGGGTGTTGCTCCATCCCAGGCCTAAGACTTCACATATACCTTTGCTGAACTTCAGGAGGTTTCTGACAGCCCACTTCACCAATTTGTTGAGATCCCTCTGAATGGCAGTCTTGCTCTACCACATACCATGCATTCCCCCAATTTGACATCATCTGCAAATTTGACAATGGTGTATTCTATCCCATTATCCAGGTCATGAATGAACATGTTAAACAGTGCTGGCCCCAGAAGAAACCACTGAGGAATGCCACTAGTAACTGGCTAACGCACTTAAAATCACTGACAACTACTCTTTGAGCCTAACGGTTCAGCCAGCTTTTATCCACCCTGTAGACTTACCTTATCCCCTCAGTTTGGCTCTAAGTATAACATTGGAGACTGTGCTGAAAGCTTTGCTAAAGTTAAAATTGCATCCATCCTTACTTTGTCCACTGAGCCAGCCCATGTCATTGCAAAATGCAATGAGGCTGGTCAAACCCAGTTTGTCCTTGGTAAATCCACACTGGCCATTCCCAGTCACCTTCTTGACCTTCACACACCAGTAAATGACATCCATGAGGACTTGCCCCATAATTTTTTATAAGGTCTGGGACAGCCTGTAGCCCCGTTTTACTTTTTAAGATAAGCACATTTGGTTTTTTTCAGGTCCCCAAGGAACTCCTCTGATCACCATGACCTTTCAAAGACTTTCTGAGGGACCAGACAGCTCCCTCAACACCAGAACCATCCCTTTTTGTCCTATGGCCTTGTATATGCTCAATTTACTCTTCCCTAAATTGATCCTTCTCCACAGTGGGTAATGCCGTTCTTCTCTAAGCTTTACAACTACGCTCACAGGTCTGAGAGCAGACCACCTCAGTAAAGACCAAGGCAGAGAAAGCTACAAATATCTCGGCCTCTTCCATGTCTTTCATCACCAGCCTACTTGCTCAGCAGCAGGCCCACATCTTGTTTTGCTGCTGTCATATCTGCGGAAGCCTTCCCGCTGCCCTTCATATTCCTTTCACCTCCAGGCAAGCTTTGTCTTATTTTCACCCCACATACATCTGCAATTCTTATACATGTCTTCTTGGGAGTCTGCCTCCACTCCTGTTCCCTGTATGCTTCCTTTTAGCATTTAAGAACAGCTAGGAATTCCCTGCTCAAATACACTGGACACCTGCTATGCCTGCCCATAATCTTGGACAGCAGAATAGATCATTTCTGTTCTTTGAGGAGGATCTCCTTGAAGAATGATTAGCTCTTCTGGGTTCCTTTGCCTTTCAAAGCAGCCTCTCAAGGGATGCTGACTACTAGTTTTCTGAAAAAGCTGAAGTCTGTTCTCCTGAAGCCCAAGGTCATTAGTCTGATATGTAACTTCCTCATTCCCCAGAGGGTTTTAACCTGTATCATCTTGTGATCACTCCAATTAGGGCTGCCACGGACCATCACATTCCTGACTCTTCTCCTTCTCTGTAAAATACTTCCTCTTGTTGACTCATCCGGCACCTGCATGAAAAACTGGCCTCGACTCACTTTTGGATTGTTTGCAACTTGCCACGCTGCTTTTCCAGCAAAAGTCCATCCCTACAAGAAAACCGGGACCTGCAGCTGGGAGATTTCTTCCCATTATGTAAAGACAGCCTTGCTACAGACTGCCTGGTCAAGAGGGGCCTGTCCTGACCTGTAAGATCTTGAACAACCACCAGCCATGGCTCTATACAGAAAAGGTGCTCTTGCACCTAGCACTTCTTGCATCCAGTCATCTTCTATGCCGTCCTTCATAGGCAGCCCATATCTATCCATTATAGCATTCCAGTCATACAAGCTATTGCATTACATCTCTGCAATTCTGATGGTGTCAGCTCCGTAACCACACAGTAACTTCCAGTTCCACCATCTAGTCCAGCCTCTCGCTTGAAGCAGGACTACTGCCAACATAAGATTCTAATTTTGTATAGCCAGGTCTTGAAAACCTCCGAGGTTCACTACCTATGTTCACTAGCTATGGATAACCTGTTCTAGTGCTGTACTACTGTAATGGGTAGTAGAGAATAAAAACCTTTTGTTTTCTTTGCTGTCACGCGCGACCTTTGCTTTTGCTTTATTAAACTGTCCTTATCTCGACTCACGAGCCTTTGTCATATTTTCTCTCCCCTGTCCAATCAAGGAGGGGGAGTGATAGAGCGGCTTTGGTGGGCACCAGGCACCCAGCCAGGGTCAACCCACCACAACTACCCTCTAGGAAAGAAGTTTTTCGCCGAGTTCAGCCTCTCAAGCTGCCATCTGTGGCTGCCATCTCTTGTTACACTGCCTGCAATTACCAGCAACTTTGACTTTATCATCTTTGTAGCAGTCTACAGATGCTTGAAGGGCAATTGTAAGATTATAAGATCACACCTTACCCTCTTCTTTCCCATTCTGAAAAAGCCCAGCTCCCTCTAACCCTCATCCTAGGTACATGCTCTTGACCCCTGAGAATCTTCATAATCCTCCACTGGATCCTCTCCGATTTCTCCATCTTCCCCTTGAACTAGAAGGAACAAAACTGGACACAGTATTCCAAGTTTGGTCTTACCAGCATCAAATAGTAGGGGATAAGACTGTTCTTCAGTCTGCTGCCTATGCTCATCCTGAAGTATCACAATATGAGATTTGCCTTACATGAAATGAGAGCGTTCTCTTGGCTCATATTCAGCTTGACATCCACCGCCACCATAACCATCAAGTCCTTTTTAGTAAGACTGATCAGTCTGTCACTTCCCATCCTGTGCTGACGCATGGAGTTACCACTTCCCCACTGAAGATACAGACAAGCTTCTCCAGGTATCTGCTACAACTTCAAGGAAGCAATAATTCAATCTGAAAAGCCTGGTCCAAAACAGCAAAGTGAATCTCTGGACTTATTTCCAGATTGCTGCTGTATTTTTTAGCAGCATTAAGAGTAGTTTTTAGAAAGGAAAAAAAAAAATTACGCAGGCAGAATCCAGACACTAATTAGACCAGAACTTCCTATGTTACACTACCACACTGTGCTTATACACAGTGTCATAAGGCCTTCAAGCTCAAGTCCCTACTTTGAGCAACTAGTTATAGGAATTACCTTAGTAAGATAGTATTTTTAATCAGAAGCCCAAGACAAAATACAGATAATCTCTCTTCTTTAGAGAATAAAGAAATACTGTAATTTTTCCTTCAAGAAAAGAAACAAATCAATCACTTCAAGGTCTCTAATACATACATATATATGTATATATATACACATAAAAGAATACATACCCTTATCTTAGTTTTGCGTATGATCTCTGCAGCAACCAAAATTTGGTGTTTATGTCCGTTTTGCCACTTGCAAAGTAGTACATGCCACCAAATGGCCTTTCTTAATCATATCCTCAAACTCACTCTTGCTGTCAGAAGGGAGCTTTGAAGCTGGAAGTCATTCTCTGCCAATATGATCTAAAGACACACAGCTGCTAAACCAGTAAGCATGATTTTCTTTTTTTGGAATACACTTGATATTGCCCTTACCACCTAACCAGAGCAAATCTTAATACTGAATAAACACAATGCTTTTGCAGCTAACTTCACTCTTGTCTGTTCCTCCATTTCTTCATATCCTGTAGGACTAGGTGGGATCACTCTTTTTGATGTTCCAGTTTGATATCTCAGCATGTCTTCCAGTTCTACAGAAGTCAGTAAGTGTTGATGTCATTTTACACTGAACTGAGAATTACTGAGCTAGATTACTGGGTCACATTCCCTCTTCTTCACAAGAGATGCAAACGGAGCTCAAAAAGGGTCTCTGCCACCTTGTTTTGCAGACCAACATTAAAAGCTACAATCCACAGAAGCCACCAATGATCAGTCCAAAAAAAAGCACTGCTCTGGTAGGCACCTACAGCAGGATTCACACTGACAAACTCTGTCGATCTATGCAACCTTCACCCATTTCAATCAAACCTACCTTCCCACTGATATTAGTACTAGGGTCAAAAGGTAGCAAATAGCTGTTTCTTCAGGTTGGCATCGTTAGGCATCAAAGCACATCTACATTAACAAAGGACATAACTCAAACATACTGTATGAGGGAAGATGGCGGTTTTATGTTCAAAGGTGTGGTTTCCATTGCTTATTCCAATGGACTTGCTAAAGAACTGTAACTTCCACCTTTACCAGTGATTCAGCATGTATGTCTTTTGATGACTGAAATGAGGTGGTGAAGGCTTTATCAGCTTATTCAGAGAAACCCATCCAATACCATTTTTCCATGCTTTCTCACTTTCCTTGATTAGCAAATTACTGGAGTCATCTTAAATACCTCCAGAACGAAGCAGTTAAAAAATGTCTATGGAACACTGTAAGTCTGGCAATTTCCTTCTTCCATCATTTCAAATTCACAAAAACTGGAAAATCTCTGAAAACATTTTGTGCTTTTACAAGTTGAATGTTTTAAATCAAACCCTTTGAGTTCAACTACTAATTCAAATTAGGCCAAATATCAATTATGTCAAATCTATTACATTCAAGAATTCAGACTTACGTGAGGTACTTGGTCTTATGTAACCTTCGATCTAGGAATAGAAATAGTTTCATATTAGATTTTCTGATCAAAATTTCCTAACAACTGTCTCTAATGCAACTGCCTTTAGAAATGCAACAAGTACTTTTATTTATCCCAGCATAGTGTAGCCTGTAATTCTATAAATATATAATCTGGTACATATAAACAAAATTTGAGAGAAAATTTAAGTTACAAAAATTAAAAATCATTGAAGTAAAGCAATAAAATTTCTGAACCACTGAATTCAGACTGGACATTTTCTATCTAAAAAAACTAACTTCTTAAAAATAAATATGTTTTTTCAGATGAATTTCAATACTACTGTTCTTCAGATTTTTTAGGGCAAGTTTAATTTAAGCCTTAGTTCAATTTAATACTATAGTTCCTAGAAACACACAGAAATTTAACAAGCCTTGACAGTAGTACTTTTAAAATTTACTAGGTCAAACATAAATACACCGATAAAAGACACATTACCAGATACTTTACATTTACTTCAAATTACCTTATACATTTTTAATCCTTCAGTCTTCTCTAGCTCTCCTGCTATCCGTCTGAGAAAGGAGACTTTGCATTCTTTCACATCTGTTGTCTTTCTTTTCATTTTATCTGGAAATTCTTTAGACTGTTGACAAAAAGAGCTTGAAATGGTCAGTATCAAAATTCATCACAATATTAAAAAATAGGCACATTTCACCTTTTGAACAAGCTTCCAAAAGACTGGTAAACATCATTTTGAACATAATGAGCTAGTTTCTTCTCTGTAACACAACTAATTAAATTTTAACATTAAAGTTGCTTAAGTAGTATTCAAAACAAAAAAGGGATACTATGCAAAGCTTGCTACCAAAAGGTAACATGCTCTGTACCATACACAACAACACTATGGGCAGGCTGAGGAATAAGAAAGAACCACAGCGTTCTAGGGACCTGATCCTGCAGGCAATCAAAACACTTAGGAACAGACTTCGAGCAGATACAGACACGCACCTCTGGATCGCACTTCCTCAATAGCTCACAGCTTCATAGCTATTCACGTTCACCTGACCCATGAAGAGTCAACCTGTCCTGGTTTCGGGGCTGGGATAGAGTTAATTGTCTTCCTAGTAGCTGGTACAGTGCTGTGTTTTCAGTGCGGTATGAGAAGAATGTTGA
>JAVKLA010000047.1:12266058-12298880 GCA_034782735.1 Sagittarius serpentarius | reverse complement strand
AAAAAGAGAGAAAAAAAGAGAGAAAAAAAGAGAGAAAAAAAGAGAGAAAAAAAGAGAGAAAAAAAGAGAGAAAAAAAGAGAGAAAAAAAGAGAGAAAAAAAGAGAGAAAAAAAAGAGAGAAAAAAAAGAGAGAAAAAAAAGAGAGGAAAAAAAGAGAGAGAAAAAAAGAGAGAGAAAAAAAAGAGAGAGAAAAAAAAGAGAGAGAAAAAAAAGAAAGAGAAAAAAAAGAAAGAGAAAAAAAGAAAGAGAAAAAAAAGAAAGAGAAAAAAAAGAAAGAGAAAAAAAAGAAAGGGAAAAAAAAGACAGGGAAAAAAGAAAAAAAACGAGGAAAAAAAAGGAAAAAAGGAAAGGAAAAAAAAAGAAAAAAAGAAAAAAGAAGGAAAAGCCAAGCCACCAACCTCCTTCTTTCCCTAAAACCCTAACACTTGTATAGCATACTGAGACTGCTTGTTTGGAGTCTTGAAGTTCAGGAATCATATTGCCTTAAGTCTAATAAAAACCACATAATCTTCACTAGTACAGCAAATGCCTCTTGTACTCTGGGCAGACCAGAAGCTGCACAAGCACAGTTAGTATGTTCCTGAGCCTGAACTGGCAGTGTTTCAGTCATGGCTGTATCTTGCTCCTCACTGAGTTCTAATAGCTTGGTTTTTGCAGCACCTAAAACACTTTTAAAGTATTCCTGGTCAACTCAGAGCACCAGCAGAGTTCAGCTATATGTATCTGCAAGCATATTCAAATGCTGACCATTATAAAAGAGCTTGCTGAAGTGTTAAAATACATATTTTTAATCTGAGAAAAAAATGTGCAGAAGTAGAACTCATCTTCCTAATTACATACAGCTGTCTATTTTAACTGACTGATGAATTTCGTAAGAGTCAAACACTGCTAGTTTCTTCAAATTGGAGCTGAGTAGAAATACCACAAGCACTGAACTGTTACTATATTCTCTCCCCCTCAGATGCCAGGTTATGGTTTAAGAAAAAAATAAAGAAAACTTCAGAAGAATAGGGAATTCTGTGCTTGTTCTTTAATAGGCATTCCATTAGGAATATGCTTGTGCCACCATCAAGTCAAACTCCAGGGCTGCACACAAAAAAAGATTCACAAAGTTCCCACATTAATTTATGTGGAAAACCTCTTGCAATTTAACTGTGGTAGAGAATACCTGATGGGACTCATCCTGCCAAGGAACACTGTGGCCCATTCCCTCCAAAACTTCACAGTCTTGTTAAAAATCTTTTTTGTGAGGTGACATGCGGCAGTAGCATAGTGTGAGAGTTGACATGTCACAAGCTGGTGCCACGTAATCAATCTCCATAGGCAGATTTTTACCAACACTTAAGTGTATTATGCAGTTCTCGTGCATCTGTGCACCTGTGCAGTAGCAATCAGTGGAAAGCATGTGGTCTTTCAAGCTTAATATGGAAAGATCCACACAGAAAAAAAGTTAAAGGTCTCTACGAGGTAATGGCCATTTTCTTCTTGCTTCCTAACATACAAATAAATATTGTCTTAGTATCATCTTGATAATAAACAACCCATACTGTTCTTGCTTTATATGCTTTCGTTTTGTCAAACTTCTGCTGTATCATATGTGTACACACATGCGTGCTGCAAAATTTTCTGTTGAAAACTTCACCAGCTAAAAAAAACCATTAGCTAGATTAATTGATATCAGATGTTATCAAATGAACAGGAAGACAGAAACTATGCCTCAAGTTTGAAAGTCTTTCTGTGAAAATACTCATAACTTCATATTCTCCTAAGATCTTTCCTTACATAAATTAACCAGTGCACAAAAAAAAAGCAATGGTTCAAATGGTTGGTAACTTGCATTGCTTCTTCCTAAACCATAATCAAGCACCTGCTTTGGTCATCCTTATAAGAAAACCACTGATTTCAAAGTTGCACCTGAAAAGGACATTAGCTCATTTATATTCAGCTACCTGGTCTCTGTGTTTCGTACTTCATCAGAGTTCGGACTGGAGCTGGAGGACCTAGGATAATAGTTTGACAGTCAGACGACTACTTCTCACTTACTTTTATTAAGTACCTAGTAGACGATCCAAACAAGCTAGAGAACTGAACAGTTATCTTCATTTTACAGTTTAATATAGGCTCAGTAATAGCAGTATTATAGTTCATTATAGTATAGTATTATAGTTTATTATAGTATATAGTTTAACACAGGCTCAGTAATAGCACTATTTCCTTTTGTAACTTTACTGCTCTAAGTAAGAAAAAGTCTTCACTTCCACTCCCCTTCCCCACCAACACAATATACCAAACACATGAATGTCACAGAAGCATAGAATATTCAATTTTTATTTGATTTTTAAGTGCTTTTCATACTGCCTAGTTATTTTAATTATTTTAACTATTCGGTATTGTGCATGACAGTCGATCTGCATTACAAGTACCCAACAGAAAACTTCTGGTCTAAACATTCAGAGCCCAAACACAGTCTCAGAGGCAACTCACAAGTCATTAAACTGCATCTTCTTTTACATAGGGCTCTGCATATATTCTTAATCACTCAGAGCTTTGGAGTGAATTTTTAGATGTGCTTTTGTAAAGGTACTTCCACTCCCTTCCTTCAGAACTTCCTTCCTTGCTCCCCCTCTTCCCTCAAATCATAGACACAGACTCCCCACAAGTGTGCTCTAATGAGGTTCTCAGTATTTTCTAAATTGCAGTATTCAAGATTAAAACAAGATGACACACCAGTACTCATTTACTGGAAAAAGTGAAAGTTTAAGTTAAACTATATATTTGCTTATGTAATTCCTATTTTTGAAGTGAAGTTTTCCATAGTCATGGCAAATACATGTTGTATACATCAATGGCTTCTGCCTCTTTCTGCAAAAGATAGGCAGTTAAGAGATATGTATCATAGCTGTAGAAGCAAACCAAAGTTGTAAACATTTTGCAAACAACTCCACAATATCAGCATAAGGGGGGGTAATGAGAAAGCATATCTCCCTTGATTTCTTAAAATAAATTATCCATCTTTTTCAGTAAAAAGCTTCAAAGTCTCTGGTAGCATGAACAAAAGAAGATCTCCAGGTACTCTGCAAGTACAAAAATTACTCGATTCCAGAGTTGTTCAGTTAGTGCCTGAAGTCCAAGTTAGATTCCAAGTCCAGCATCTGCAGACTGACAACACGGCCAAACGCTAAATGGCTAAATGACACAAATAGGTACCTGTGAGATAAGATTTGTAGTGCTTCATTTTCTGTTTACTTCTAGGAATAAATTGTATTTGCAGAGAATTGCACCAGAAGCAGTTCACAGTGCAGTCTGCCTTAACATGGTTGAGGTTTACAGATATGATCAAGTCAAAACTGCTACTGTCATCAAAGGTAGCAGTTTGGGGTTTTGAGATTTATTCTTTTTAACTCAAAAAAAAAAAAAGAAAAAAAAAAAGGAGGCATTCAGCCAATATCATTGCTGCCTGCAAAAGTTTAACAAAGCAATTATGACCTTGAAGACACTCTCCTGTTCAGCAACAGCAGGTTTCCTGGCTAACATTTAATTCAGTTTACCAGCCACATGGCTTTGTAATGCTATTAATAACATAATTATATTTCTTAAGCATCTCAAAACCAAAACATGACAGTATTTTCCCTTAAAGCATATCAGACTGACCAATGAGCTAAATCAGCTGGACTGCCAGGCTCTAAGGGCAACGATCAACAGCCCAGCCTCTTGGTGTTCAGCAAGCTGCAGAGTACCCACCCCAAAGACTGATCCAAGGGCTCACAACAGTTAGCATCAATAACCTGGCTGAGGATTCATACAACATCCTCAGCAAACTGACAGAGAGCAGTAACTTAGGGGATACAACTGAAGTCACAGCTTCAGTTGAGCAGGACCTTGGGAACACTAAGGATTAAAGAAACCTTCAGAAACGTTCTAAGTGTAGAGTTCTGCAGCTAGTATAATCCCATTCATGAGTACAGGCTGGGATCTGGCTGACTAAGCAGCTGCACTCTCAGAAAGAACCTCAGAGTTATGATGAATTCCAAGCTGAATATTGGCCAAAAGCATGCCTCCCATAAACTAGGCAAACTCCATGCTGAGATACGGCACAGGCAGCATACTTCAGAGTATCTTATCCTCCATTATTACGGACTTGTGGGGCTGTCTAGTTCCATCCTTCTCCAGTTCAAGTGGGATGTGAAGAAACCCAAGAGGGTCCAGTGGAAGGGCTACCAAGATAAAACAACCGAGGGCAAATAACTTAGGAGAAGTTTTAGGAGCTGGACTTCTTTAGTCTGGTAAAGTGGAGGCTAAGAGATCTAATAGCATGGATAGCTGAACAGCAGCCACAAAGATGAGTCAAACCCTTTGGGGATGGGACAACAGCGTAATAAGTAGCAGCCACAAATAGTTGCTTAGGAGGCACAGATGAGATGTTAGATAAAATTCCTCTTTAAGGCAGAGGAGCAACTACAGACTGATTAAACACAGGTAGCAGACTCACTGCCCTTGGAGACGTCCAAGGCTTCAGCCAGCAGGTGATGAGCCAGCACTGGCAGTAGTCCTGCTTCAATCAGGAAGTTAGAAAAGCACCGAATCAGTCTCAGGAAATCCCTTCCAACTAACAATTGTATTTCGTAAGGAATATTTTCCAGATACTAGTTATCTACATGAATATTGAAAGGAAAGGGATGTTTTATTCAATGACACGGTACCAAACATGTTTCTTTGTTCTCCACCTTTTACATCTATGAGTATATTCGTAATGTACACACATTCCTAAGTAAAACAGCTATGTTTCAAAACTTAAGGACAGTTTCAGACGTTGTCAATTCAGTTACTCAGCAGCAACAAAGAGGTACTGGACTCAGCATTGCAGATTCACTTTTGAACACAAGAGGTGAAGTACACAAAGACTCTATATTCCATTGCATGGCAGAACTCCCCGAGAGAGGTGGTAAGGGAGTCGGAGCAGTGTTCAGTCTTAGTACTTCTATTATGGTTTCTGAAACATTTTCTCTTCTAGTCTGTAACTCAGAAAAGAACTTCCAGGTTTCCTTTCTTTGAAAACTTAACAGTAGTTTTAAACCCCAAAACCTTAGGCGTAATAATCAATGCTTGACAGACACTGAGCATGGAGGGACATATTAAATTTATCTTACATTATAAAGCTGAAATGCTGATAAGGTTGTCATTGATGAACCCAAGGCAGAATACATGACATTTGTGCTTTCACTGTGGGAAGAACTTGTAGTCAGTGCTGTTAAATAAATGCAGCTTATCTTCAGATCCGATTCCTCCCCTTGACTCCATGCTTTACAGAATGACCATAATGAAGCTTTCTTTACTCATGGTGCTACTTAAAGGTTTTAAGTTGAAGAATGTAGATGCAGGTTGCTAGATCCAGCAAGTAAACACCTACAACATCCCTTATTACACTTTTCATTTGTATCATTGCAAGAGAAGTACTGCAAGCTAACTCTGCAGCTTCCTGTAATGCAAGAAAAATTCCACAGGCTGTGCAAAAAAATTCTATTAATCCACTCTTCTTTGTGTGAAATTAATTTTGCCAATAAAGCTAGGCAGCCCAGAAATGGCTTTAATAGGGCTCATAGTCTATACTATGCGTCCTACCTGAGCTGCCTGGGTTTAGTAGTAAACCACTGGATTTTTCTATTGCCCAGGGAAGATTTGCCTAACATGTATTCTGGCGCTCCCCCATGATTTAATATCTCTTGCTCAAAGCAAGTGCAAACTTCTGCTTTGTCCAAAAGGTCCCAGGAAAGAAAGCAATGTTCAGTCTCCTTCCTTCCTTATCCCTGAACACATATGTGCAACTGCCTCAACTAGAGCTGAAAGAAGTCTTCCATCTGTCCAATTATATCACTGTACAAAGAAATTACCTGACTGAAATTTACATACTTATCTAAGCTTTGGTTTAACTCTCTCAGTAAAGTCCTAGAACTTCAGTATCTTCTCTTCCCACATCTTCCACTAAGTTGCTCTCCTCTGAACTGCAGGAAAGTAGGCAAAGAAACCCACTCGAGATACCTAATTCTGTCATTACCACAAAATAACTTGTTGATAGTTTTTGCCATATGGAAACTCGCATGGTATCCAGATGCCCCGTCCCTGGAGGTGTTCAAGGCCAGGCTGGATGAGGCCCTGGGCAGCCTCATCTAGTCGAGTGGCCCATGGCATGAGGGTTGGACTAGATGATCTTTAAGGTCCCTTCCAACCCAAGCCATTCTACGATTCTATGTCTTTCGTACAGAAAGTTGTATGCCTCCAAACACAATCATCTGGCAAAAGATGCACTTCATGACTTATCCTGTTGGCTTTGAAGACAGTTTGTACAGTGAAACAGGTTACTCTCATCACTTCTGGATTATGAACAGTTACTTTTGATGAGTTCACAGAGGATACTGCACATGGCACGTCCCATTTGAAAACACTCAGAATCCAAATAATTTGTCTTTTTTCATTTTGGTTTACAACGACAGCAGCATTGGTGGTGTTCTCCCTACTGACAAAGGAACTTTTTTTAATTCTGCAGCAAGGAAGAAATTGCAGATGTTGGTGTGAAACACTTTAAATATGTCAAACCTCATCCTCTGAAGTACTTGTTCTTTAGACACTGCACATTTCAGACAATTGTCAGGTTTTGTCCCAAGTGATTTCCAAGAAAACTCATCCTTCACTTCTACAACATCCATACATTTTTGTTCCTGGCTCTTTGAACTCCAGCTCTGTGACCACGCTACTACATCTCACTCTCACTGGAGTACTTGATAACAAACATTAGAATAAGACTGAAATCCAGCAGCACTAAAAGGAGCACCTCAGTTTATATCCTGAAATAATACTAGACTCACACTTTACATAGTGCACCCAATTTAAGAATATCCATACTTTCCATGCTCATTCACAAGACTTCACTACTTTACTCCACAAATGCAGTATAATTTTTGTTCATGCTTACATATACATCTGCAAACTGTAGAAAAAATAATCAGCTACTTAAAACGAAAAAACAAAGGCCAAGCAAACTCAGAATTTATTCTTGTATCTCAGTGACAGAGTACAATGAATTTCCTGATCTGCTGGCTCTTGAGGGAGAATTACTTGTACAACTGGTAACATGTCCACTGGAGAGTTTTGAGAAGTTCTGCATATATATCAAATACATAATTTTGCATTGCAGTTCCCCAAATGAAATCTGAATTGCCATCTTTGAAAAGTTACTCAGGTGGAATGCCTTCCTACCTGGGAAAAAAAAAAAACCAAAACCTAACACAACTAAAACAAAAATAAACTTCATCAGGCCAAATTGCAGCCTCTTTTGGACAAATAAACCCTAACAGTGGCTTGCAAATTGGCCTCCCACGTCTGGATCTTCAGTGAAGCAGAAGTCAATATGGATAAAGTAGAATAAAGGTGACATCAATAGTATGAATAATCATTTCATATTAGAAGTAAAAGATGTTGATTGCTTCACAATGATTACTGAGGCACAGAACTTTCTGGATTAAAGCACATCTTGCAATGGTTCTGACGTGTTACCCTGTGATGCTGGGACTTCTCCAGAATTAGCTCCAACTTGTTTACTGACATGTCATACCTAAATTCTTCACTTTAATTATCAGGTATTTTAGCTTATCGTTCTATAAGATACATCACAGTTGAAAGATTCTAACCTATGACGTTTCCAGAGATCCAGTGTTTATAATAAGCATATGTTCTTAATCTGAATTCTCCATGGAATGCTGATCTTATAGCACATTAAGCAGTACAGTTTTCTAAAGGCAACAGGCTCCTGTATTCCACCACTCTTCTTACAGTCTTGCTGCCACACCTCCTGTCCTCTTATTCAAGTCTCGCTTTCTGTCCCATGCAGCCTTTACATTACTCCTCCAAAACAAGATGCTATGGTCTTGAAGCAAGAAACTCTTCAGTTAATAAGTATTACTTCTAATGACTATTTCTGACAAGAATTACAAAGAAAACTCTAAAAAACTGTCTTCCACTAAAAACACTAGCCCACAGCCAAACAAATCTACTGTTGTTGCTGAGGTATAAATACAATTTTGGATTGCTCAAATCCACTGGGTTTTGAGGAGACCTGTATGTTTCAGAACTTTTGCAGAAATTCTGTCAAGGAGCTTCATTACCACTATTTCTAAAAAGAGAAGATCTGCACACAGTACTCCTGTCTGCTGAGGCAAAACGTCTCATAACTGTTCATACTTGAATGATATGTCTTGCAGTGATATTCTTTTGCCAACACCAAACCACGAGAGCAGCTAATGAAGCCCAGTCTCTTGGAAAATGGACTCTGACCGGTGCTCTTCTAAATCTCTCATGTTGATTCTTCAGGGTCCAGTAAGTGGTGAGCTCAGTCTGCAGCACTACCCTCAGTAGAGGATTGATACCATCTCTCCTCTCTGTGCAAATGTGTATTTTCAGGACCCCTTGGTCAGCTTGGTTTAAAAGGGCTGAGAGGTTCAAAAGATATCGGGGAACAGATGACAAAGGCAGAATGTAAGCCTTGTTTCTTGGGAGAATAGGCTAAGAAGATAAAGTAGAAGTGAAAAGCTTATTTATTGTGATGATCGACTGTATAACCATTTTGGTTTTTAATCTTCTCATTGGTTTTTATCAGTATTCCCGTATCTGCCAATGTTCTCTGCTTCCTGTACTTTAAAAATCTTGTATGTCATCATTAGCGCCTTTACAAGAAGATTTCCATTTCCACTGCGACCTAGTTATATCCCATGTTTTCATCCTTTCACCACAACTCCTATTTTCATTGACACATGACAGTCTGGATTCATGTTCTCAGTTTCTGGGGGGGGAAAAATACCCCAGCAACTGTGTTTACCTTGAACAGGTCTTTGCTACTCCAAGTCCACTACAATAGAGGCAGAACATTCCTGTGATGCAGCTAGGCAACTCCAGCACTGATAGAGCTGCATCTGCAACAGTGCTGTGTTAGCCTGCTGATTTAGCTTCTTAGCATACTGCCTGAAGCTTAGCAATAAGTGCATAAAGCTGACGGAAAAGTGGGAGACGGTTTAGCCTAGGAAGGTAAGAAACTAAACTGACTATCCATCCTTCTACTAGACAGATATACAAATACTTAAATGTGGAAAGGCATAATTAAGGTTTCATGCTCTTAAAATGTTTCTTTGCTCAGCAGTTCACTAGATAGAAATCTCAGAAGAATGTTCAGCATATAAAGAGAAACACAGTTATAGACACATAAATCTGGCAAATGCAAATACCTGAACTACTAGAAAAGCAACAAACATTAAAATGCCCAAGCAATATCTATCCTAGGAGGCTGGAAAGATAAAAGTGTTATACTTACAATAGACAGTCTTGGGTCTCAGGGCTTTCTCTTTCTTTAATTATGAAGATGCAAGTCATCCCAAAATAAAATAAGAAAAAGAAATTAATGTGCTGCACCATTTGAAGGAAAACCCCTGTACTTCCTGAGAAGCCTTTGCAGATGAATTACATTACAGGCCAAAGCTTCCATTATCAAATAGGAAAAATTAGAGCCTTTATGATTTTCTGCAAAAGCTGGAAGTACTGACAAAACTGTACTTACAGTTAATACAAGGTTAATTTCAAGAAAGTCCTGTTATTAATGAAGCTTTAAGAGATGATTATGGCTTGAAACACAATATCTCAAGGATGCCAGACAAAATCTTGAGTTCTCCATGACTACAGCTCCTAAGTTTTCAAAAATTATAGTTCCAACAAAAAAACAAAAAGAAAACTTGCCCCAAAAGGAAAAACAAACTACCAAAAAGCAGCTCCCCCACCATTTTGAGTCAATTTGGCTAAATCTTAAGGCTAGCCAAATCTCCTGGAAGTTCATTTGTATCATGAAGAACAGGAAAAGTGGCTTTCATCAGCTGAATCCAGAACAGATTGCTTTTTGGCAGAATCTAAGGAAAAGAACTTAAATCTCCATTTCAGAACACAGCTAAAATGATCCTGACTCATTTTGAGAACTTTTTGGCAAATAAACACAAAATTGCCATTTACAAGAATGAAACAATTAGCGTGATCATTCTACCAGTAAAGCAGCTGTCTGCCCAGAGCAGCCCATGGAGTTGAACGCTGTATTTTCAGTATTCAGTGGCATGGAAGAGGTGCTGCAAGTCAACGTGACAATTCAGTAGGAAGCAAGACTGACACAACAGTTAATTGTTTAAGAAGCCAAACAGCTGTTCTTTCATGGCAGTTATAAAAAAGGAAGCACCTAAGTCCCAGCAGCGCCACAGATAGTGGGTGGTGGTGTATGAGCTCAGCAGGATTTTATAAGCTTAGAATACAAGCACAGTCTCCCTTGTGGTTATGCTGTCGCAAGGTTTTTTGTTACTTGTCATTCTACAGAGTTTTACAACAAACAGCTTCTAATACCTAACTTTTCAGACAAGTGTAGAAAACATTAGCAACTGTGAGCTGCTCCTCAAAGAAAATTTCTTCCTGACCATTTTCGGACAATCAACTTTGACTTTGATTGCACCTGGATTACTGCTTTTCTCAATATTAGAAATGGAGTTCAACAACTGAAGCTAATGGGTTCATTTTATTTGTGATCCTTTCTGGAGGTTTCCTTAAAAAAAAAAAAAAATCGGGAAGCAAAAAACCCAAAACTACTTCAGGAATGAAGATTCTCACATACTAGGTAAGAAACTTATTCTCCGTCCTGGGTCATGTGTTGCAAGCAAGTTGCAACAGCTGTTTTTGAGCTAAGACTATGAAAAGTTAGGGTAACTTTTAACAGTGTGTCTAACTTTGAGAAGTCAAAACTCAGAAACTGCTGGTTTTTAGGGTTCAAACCTCTCACGCATACTGTAATCTGTAAGAGCTACTGCATAAATTAGTTTTCCACACAATTCAAGTTCACAGGTGAACAAAGTTTCACATGCACAGTTAAGTATGTAAACATGATTTAGTTGTTCCTAAATATATACACTCCTGAAATCATATCAGCTAGATGTTAGCAGCCCATACACAGAAATTCTATTTATTTTAATTCTTTAAGCTCATACTAAACAAATTAAGATTTTTGCAAAAGAAAAGCTCTACAGTTTAAGCCTCTTTGGATCATGAAGATAAGCTGCAGAACATAACAGCATACTTCTTGAGACCAAACAAACAATACAACAGCAAGGCAATTTTCCTGTAACTGTATTTTCAACCACAGGTTCCGATGCACATCAACTAGGGGCAAGAGGTATAGCAGAAATGAGAACACTGAAATGGTGAAGACAAAAACTAACAACTCTCTTCACATATCTGAACATTCCTTGTTTCTAATGAGGTTGCAGAGTCCTGAATGCAGATTCCTCTCCTTTTGGAACACGGCAGGCATTTCTACCTTATCTATCTCCCCAGATATGAAGGGAGGGCAAGAAACCTTGAATCCTTGATAGAATCACAACAATCTTCATCTGTGCTCCAAATACAGTTCACAGAAGAGGCAACACTCTTCTGCTGGTGCCATACCCGTAAACGGCTGTTCAAAACACATGGAAAAAAAGACATTCTACTCTAGGATTTCCTCTCTAACAAACTGAGTAATAAAGCTAACGCATATTTGCAAAACCAGAATAAAATATATCACATACCACCATATTCCAGATATATGTACAGCATGTATATTTTATTTATTTGCAGACTGCTTCCTCAAAAGGCCTAGCTTTTTACTCAGCTGTCAAAAAACCTCAAACCCACCTTACATGCATTATATCCCCCATTACTCTTATAGACTTGGTCCAATGAAAAGCATTAGTAAACTTATATAAACATAGTTTTCTAACCATTTTACCATAATGGCTAAAAGCAGCCTTCAGCTGTTTTTCAAAGTTTATAATACAAGCCAATTCCAATTTCCAAAGAGCTAAGAACTATAAGCAATTGTATGAATGCTGTTTTGTGTAAGTCATTTTCTACCCCCCCACACCCCATCAGTATCTATCCAGCAACAAAACCACAAAACCCGTCAGTATGTAACTACACAGAGGTCACAAGGCACTCAAAGCACAAGATATACATAGCCCTGTACTGTGGTCATCCCAACTCCACAATCTTTTGTCCATCAGTACTTTTTACAGGGGTTTGGCCTCACGAATGATCAGCGCTATTAAAAATTAGATGTGTATTCTGCTTGTTACTCAAGCTCCAGTTTAAGGATACAGAACGCATCAGTCACGCACACTGAAGTTAGTGAGAAATACAAACTCTTGGCACAACAAAGAATCAACTCTCAGGGATAGAAACTAAATGAACTCTAGAGAGGTACACCATATAGAATGAAAATATTACCTAACATTTTGTAAATTAAGCATTCAAGGACTTGAGAACTTCTGTGTTTAAGTCTCATGTATCATAGAATGCAAGTGGCAATAATGTTATCTAATTAGATAACTGATCACCTGTTATTTGACTAAAGCACCTACTCTGAGACTTGTTCGGAAAAAAATATTCACATAAATTTCAAAGTGCAAATGGAAAAAGCTTCAAATAAAACCTAATCTACTAACAAACTAGGAAGGAAGTAACTGCATTGACTAATCATATGCTCGAAATATTTTTAAATTACTTCTATTTTATGATGCAATAATATGTCATCCAATCTATTTCTATCCCTTGAAATCAATCACACATCAATCCAGCGGGTTACAGAGCATTTAGCCTGCAAATATACAAATGAAAATACAAATGAAACAACTCAGGACTCACTTTCTTGTAAGAACATAGACTCAGCTTAATGCACCAGATTATTAGCCTCCAGCACAGTCAGAGGAATTACACAAGGCTTTAGGTATAGGCCTATTCTCTTATTAGTTTGGGAAGTAACATATTCTGGGTAAAACTTCTGTCCAATTTGTAACAAATCTGGGTAGTCTGCCTAAGCTGCCACAAAGAGACAGATATTATTTATACTTTTCCCTCCAGCAGCAAATGAGCTAGGCACTGTCAGTTCAAACACCCAGATTGAGAGTCAGTACAGGAAAAATATCCTAAAACTCCCTAACTCGTCAAAAGCAATACTCCTGGAGTCTGAGGAGTGTTGCACATACAAATTAGATTTGCACAAAAAAAAAAAAGCCATCTTAATTCTTTTATTATACATAGGTCACTAATAAAAATCTCCCTAGTTTTATGGAAGCAATGCATTTGATACAATTTATCTAAGATGTATGCCTAGATGTTTGTGAAGTGGCCTCTTTCAAAGAAATTATGCACTCTAATGCTACTGTTTAGGAGCCAATGGTAACGATCCGCAGGTGAACAAACAAATCAACATACAGAGGTGAAACAAAGGTATGCAGAAGTAACCTAGATAAATACCTTATGTACCTATCCAAAATCCAGAATAAGCAAATTGCCTAGGTGAGCAAAAAAAGGAGATTCAGTAACCACGTACACAAAAGTCCACTGAAGTATTCCTACAAATCTGTCAAGATAGTCAAGCTTTACCAGAGCGGCTACTCAAAATAACACATTTTACTTTGAATAGCTATGGGAAATGTAGACCAATGAAATGAGAATCACTTCACACATGTAGCAAGTGTTTACTTTGTTCCCTGGAATCTTCCCAGTGACCATGCTTCTCCTGATGAAGGGTTCTTTCTTGTGGTTTTTAAACTTCACAAGCACAAAGTATCTTTACCAATGCCATTTTAAAAACAAATGGGTAGCTGAAAGAAAAAAGAGTCATCTGACTAAAGTCAAAAAATGGCTGGTAGGTTGGCCAGTGTTGCGATTTAGGTAAAGAACTATCACCTTCTCTTCATTTTGTTATGTTGTCAGGACATCCTTTGGTATCATTTTGAACATGAACTCCTCTAGTAAGGAACAAACTAAGAGCTATTCACTATCAACACCTAGCCTGTATCAAAAAGGTACATAAGCTCAGAACTTTTACGGTTACTTCAAGCTTGGTGATACAAAAGCTTCCTGAGATTAACTCAATGAATTCTGATGATCTTCCGCCAAAACACACAATAGATTTCATAATTTAAAGTGAGGAATTAGAGGTAATTGAAAACAATGATGACATGATTTTGGAGAGTTATTCCTACAGAAATGCAGTCATGTGACTTACCAGGACTCCACACACCAGCACTAACACTTAACACCTAACAAGCATCCAGTTTTCGACCCACCTGTTTCTTGTTCACTATCAGTTTGCAGTCCTTCTAAAGTCTGACAGATGTAGCCTAGCTTACACCGATTTCCAAGAGTGAAACAGAAGGAAAACTACATGCAAGTTTTCTGATAAAGTAATCACTAGTTTTTCCACTTTAAAAGGGAGAAACAGCAATAATTAGATTGTTATGAAGGTTAGCTAGGAAATAAAAAGAAGCAACCACAAAACCAAAGGAACTCCTTGCATCAGCAAGAACATTTGGCAGGACATGAAAAATACTACAGTACTGTACACTGCTACTGGATCGACAGGGAACAAGACGACTGAATCCTGGGGGCGGGGGGGAAGCGTTTGCAGAAAGTGGAGCCACTGACCAAAATAAAAGTCAATGCTATTAAAGTGATCAGCAAACAGGTAACAAAATACTATTAATCTGTCTTGAAAACAGAGGTGGGGAGATGCCCCTCATCTACAACTGAAATAAAAGGGGCACACAAACACTTGAGAAAGACAGCATTGCGGTTAGTATTTAGTGTTCCAGGAAGAATGTTATTAAGAAAACATTAGAGCAGGCACTTCAGTGCCACAACAATACAACCTGATGACAGCAATCGCAAGTAACAGAGGAAAGTACAAACAACGGAGTATGTCTCAACTTTATAGACTGAGAACGTGGAAATTTAAACAAAAGATAACCACCAGCTAATCAACAGTCAAAAGTTCAGTGAAACAACATTTATAAAAGCCTCGTCTCTAAATGTGTCCTCACAGAACGCTGTTTAATAATTTAAGCACAAAACAAGCAAAGGCAAGTAAACCAGGAAGTTGCTATTGAGATGCTTCAAACACAGAGAACCATAGGACTTGGTAGTTAAGTCTGTGTAACTCTTGCAGGAAATCTGAATTGATGTTACTATCAAAGTAACAAGCAAGCTAGTTTTACTCAAAGTACAAGTGAATTATGTAGACTTGGAAAACAAAGCAGTACTTTTACCAACTGTATCAAGAAACAGAAGTTTGTGTTCTTTCACCATCTGTGACTTCCGTGTAATTCAAATGTTAATTTCACAATTAATACAGATTTACCTTTAGGTATGGTTGACGTTTCAAGTTACATGCTGTACAAAACAGAGATTTCCACCTCATTTTTTTCTTGGGATTTTTCAAGCAAATTACCATTACAGATCTACCAATAAGTAAGACAAGCACTTGAAGCCACGGAAATCAATTTCTGAACTTTACAAGAATCCCAGATTTATGATTAAATTTGCATATACACTTAATATGGAAAAAGGTTACCTTTCTGTGCTTTGCACCACGATAGTGTGACTGAAGACTTATAGAACTCATACATGGAACTTTACAAACCTAAAAAGATAAATTGAAAGCACATCTTCAGTTATGCTATGGATATTCTGTAGTTGGCAAGTTATAAGAACTGGAAATACATCCCTTTCTACAGCATAATTCTCAAGATCTTCTTTGGCTTAAACAGTACAATTTGTGTGACATTTAGGAGAGCAGCATACCACTAAAGTGACCAGAAATAGTGTGCAAACCTGTTCAAGTGATACTTAAAACACATGTTTAAATATACCAGGTGGTACGAATCTTTTAAGAGCCTCCCCCTTCCCTCCTACCACCACTTTCTGGATTCTTAGTTTTCTAAACTTCTCCAGGCTGGAAAGCCAACAAAAAGGGATGATGATACAGTGACTAGAAAGGAACAGAGACAAAATTATGCCCTAGAATCACTGCAACTCCGTTCAGTGTTACGTCAAAAGGATCAGAAAAACAATGAAGACATCTGCATTTCATTAAGATCCACAGACACATGCACCACTGCAATAATTAATGGAAGACAATACAGATCTAAAATTATTTCTTACTATCTTTAGCTAAAAAAAACAATGGCTAACATAAGCTAACATTGCCTATTCTCTTGCCATACTGTCCCAGAAGACTAATGCGCCAGAAGAAACCTCACTGCTAGAACAATATAAGATTGACAAGCTTAACATGTTCTGACCCAGAGTTGTAGCCTTCACAGATAAATGAGCCTTTGCAGTCACCTATGATCTATACTTAACAGAGATTTTAAAGACTACGATTAAGGACCATTATATTGCACCTGTGACTGCTCTAGAACAAACTGATTTCACCAAATCCTACGACAAGTAGCTCTTCCAGAGACTGACCATGTTATTCTCCACATTAACAGCCTCTCTCACTTACAATTTTGTCACACTACACCTAGGTAAGGTCTGCATTTTTAAGAGCATGCTCTTTAATACCTTAGGCCTGCATTTTAGCATGTAGTCTGAAAAGCCATCAAGAAACACACTCACTTCACAATAAAATATTTTTTTTTCAGATTGCAGTTTGCCATCTTCTGGCTTAACTTCTTCAGTCACAGTGCTCATCCTGCAGAACTGGTTCACTGCACACAATGAAAAAAAAATAAATCCAACTCTTGTTTATACGGCACTTTTCAGCAAACAATTGGGGGCGGGACGGAAGCGTCAGTCGGATGAATGAAGTTGATTATTCTGTTTCAACGCATTTCTAGATGAAACCACATCTTTTATCAGTAGGACAGCTTCACACCCGTAAGCCTTCCGGTAACGGTCCCCTCCCCGCTCAGCTCTCTGAAGAGGATTCACAGAGCAGCCGGGTCTCCAGGGAGCTCCGCTCTCCGGCCGCACACACCCCCGCCGCTCCCGCCTCCCCCCCTCACCCCCCCCGCTGAAGACACGGCGGTACCTCAGCGACGCTCTCACCCGCTGCCCCCCGCCGCCTGCTTCAGCGGGGCGCCCAGGCCCGGCGCCACCCCCGCCGCCCTGCCGGCGCGTCCCCGGGCGGCCCGGTAACGACAGCAACCCCACAGACAGACAGACAGACAGAAAGCGCGCGCGCGCGCGCGCGCTCCCAACGGCATCCGGGAGCTCACGCCCCTCCACGCCCTCTTCGTCACTTCCGCTGCTTCACAGCGACGAGGAGACACCCCGGGGGCTGAAAACAGCGACCGCCTCGGCGCCACGCCCCCGCTGGTAGGCAAGCAGCCAATAGGCACGAAGCCGCCCGCCTCAACCAATAGGGAGCCAACACCGCCTCGCGCGGCTGGGCTCCTGAGCCCTCCCCCCCCCACCCCTCCCCCCCCCCCCCCCCCCGGGGGGGCGGCCCCCCCCCCCCCTGCCCTCCACGCCCTCCCGGGGGCGACGGCCCCGGCCTCCCCGGCGGCTTCCTGGCGCCCCCTGGCGTGCCGGATGAGGCCAGCGCGATGCGAAAGAACGGGCGGTGGCGGCCGCGGGGTTTGAAGCCTCCGGGCCTTGGAGACGGGACAGGGAACACACTCGGCAACGGTTTTAATTTAAATGCAAATATTTATTTTAAAATGTCTTAACTTTACGCTTCTGACCAGTAATAAATGTAAAATATAATTTAAGAAATACACTTGGAAGTTCCTCCTAAAAGCAGACTGAGAAAACAGTACAAAAAATAACAGAAAAGTGCACCGGTTTTAACAAAATTCCAAAATACCAAATCCACGTTTTACTGCCTGTTTTTAATCAGCCCGCTAGTGATATATCTCAACGTCTATCAGCATAGTCGATACGGGTTGGGTTACCTGTCGCCAAAGGTATCTTCGTTAACCGGTTTGGCTTTCGCCGGAGTTGCCGGCGCGACTTCCGCGGGGCGGCCGTCGGGGCTGGAGCTGTGCCTGCCTGCTGCTGGCCTGCCAAAATACTTCAGCTGGCAAAGCGGCCCACCCGAATCGCATGCCTAAACACACACGTTAACATGCAGAAACCGGTAGGTTTCCAAATAATGCTGGGGTGGTTGAGGTGTTCTCTCCAGAAATGTGCCCTTATTTTTGGGGACTGTGCAAAACCAGTTAGGCCAAAACTGTTGGTAGATCGCCATGCACCTTTTTTTCAATCTTGCCCTCCGCTGTGTTTCTTCGGGAGGAGCAGGAATGGCACTTTTAATGCAGGAGTATTAGCGGAGTTTGATGGCAGATTATACCCCTTCTCAAGATGAACAATATTATTTGTACTGGTGTTTCTCATGGGCATTTCTGTAACAGGCAAATGCCTTTACATGGAGTCACATTGAAATGCTTGGTAATTATTTGTGGTTCTAATCTCAAAATCTAAAAAGGACTAATTGAAAACACTGCACTGTATATGTTGTGTAATGCTTCCATACCCTTCTTTTAAAAAAAACAATTACAAATTAAAAGTGCAATTGCACAGTGACAGAATAAACACGTGTAGAAAAAAATGAGAGAAGCAAAAAAGGAGAAAATAGGTTCCTTGGTTTTTTGAAAGAGAGACCAGGTCTCAACACAGAAGGATTTGGCCGTATAGATACTTGCAGAACTAAACTGTTGGTGGTAGCTCAGAGTTTCTTGGCAGTACAGCCTCCTGAAAAGAGGATGTTTCAAGCAACCTTTTTTCTGGTTTAGGAATACAGCTGTAATTAGTGAGTACCTCTGTCTTACTAAGGAGGGTAGGGGGGAAATGGGAGATTGCACTTCTGCCTAACACTGTTCTTTTGGCAAAATTTTTGAAGTATGCCTGAACTGGAAATAAAGCCACAGGCATGGAAAACAGAAAGGGTGGAAGCCACAGTGTACTATCCTATAAAATCAAAAAGGTAGAAAAGCTAGAGGAAGAAAAAGGAAAAGGTTTTTTGATGGACACAACTGCCTTTAAGGAAGAAGGTGTTCTTTGGTTTTGTTAAGAAGCTGCGTAGGGGGAAGGGGTGTGAGGAAGGACCTTTTGAGAAGAGGGAAGTTTGCTGACCTTGTAGAAGAAGAATGTTTTTGGCTATGATAAGAGTAGAAAGAAAACTGAATGCTGTTTCTGAGAACTGAGATAACTTTTGCCTTTTTTTAGTTCTTTCTTGAAAGACTGTTTAGAAAAAACACACAACAGTTGATGCTTGCCTCTCCTTATCTCACATTTTAAATGAACAAAGGGAGGATACATAGGGTCCAAAAGTTAAAAAAGAAAAAAACAGGTTCAGAAGGGAGAGTAGTGGGATAAGGAGGGGAGAGATCAAGGTGTGACCTAAGAAGAGGCAGAACAGCGGTGTAATTCCTATGACACCCTCCTGTGCAAAATGGGGAGCTCTAGACCAGAACTTCACCTGATTTTTTTAACATAGCCTTTTAATTAGTTAATGCAATTACTGAGACTAGCTAAGCAGCTGATGTTCTTTCCATTACCTTCTGCCAAATTTTTGTATTAGTCATTGGAATACTGCAGTTCTACCAATACACATGTGAAAGTGGAAGTTTTGGCTGTTCTACAGCCGTCCCTGGAGCTCTGCTGCATCAAGGAAATCCTGAGAAACTTCAGAGTGCAGAGTTGGAGCATCAGCTGCACGGCTGAGCTACAATTACCAGCAACAAGAGAGTTAATGCAGACACTGAATTTGCCCATAACCCCAGGAAAGGAACAGGAGCACTTCACGCCTCCTAGAACGACGTTTTCAGTCTGACTGAGAAATACAACTTAGCATTGAATTACCTCAATCCTTGTTTTCAAGAAATTATTTTCAGCCTGAAAAGTTACAAATTCAGTTCTACAGAAAAAATAAGGACATGATTTCAGAGTGCAGAGTTACTAGCAGTGGGTGGAAAATTAATGCTGCAGTCACATAATAATTACACCTTGACAGCAATGTATCAATCAAAGTGATCTTTTTTCTCCCCAAAATTTGTCTTAACAATCTTTTTTTTTACTTTCCCTCCAAACCTCCACCCAAAGTCTTTGCCCAAGCACAGGCAAGTGCTTGGATCTCTGTATGTTTTTTTAAAGAAAAGTACTTTGTGGTTTTAGTATATTTTTCAGCCTGTCACCAATGATTTTGTTCAGAAGCATTTCTGATGGCATGATAGGGAAATGTATTTATAATGACAAGAACATATGCCACCTGTATTCAAACACAACAAAGACACATTTGTCAGGGTGGTAGCGTCTATGAAATTCAGCTACCAGGAGCCCTCTTGTATGAGTCTCCTTCAGCTAGATAAAAACCTTGTGACAACAGCCTGAGCGTGGCCACCTGCAGAATCTCTTTGCTCACTACGCAGAAGTCTGCTTCAGTTGTGACACGTGATTTCACGTAGGACTTTGCAAGATCTAAAAGAGAGGATGAAACTCCAGGGAAAGAAACTCCTTTTCTAGCGAGAAATTTTCCACAGTCTGGTTTAGGTTCAGGGTTTTTGTCTCAATATAATCAGAAAAATCTTCCCATTTTGAACGTTTACACTAGGACAGTAGAGAGAAAGAGAGGAAGAGAGCAGAAAGAAAAGACAAGACAAACAGAACAACAGCTCTGTACCTCCATTCTGAAGTTGGTTTTTTTACTTACATGACACTGATGAAAGAAAATGACTATGTTAACTTTTTTCCCACTACCTGAGGCAATGTTTGTATTCATAGGTAGGGGAAATGGTGTCCTTTAAATATTTCAATTAAAACATCATACATTGATAAGACAAATTAATGACTTTTCTGAAGTAACTACAGCAGATAGGGCTGTCCTACTTATGTTCCAATATGGCTTCAACACAACAAGAGTTAAGAAAGGATTCTAGGCAGCAGAAGCTGATCTTATCCCACAGAATATTCCTTGCCTCAGGCCTGTTGCTTTCCACTTAAGTATTTTAAGCACTACGAATTTCCAGAAGAATTGCACGTGTCCTGTTGATCTCAATAGCATATCAAAGGATCAGCACCTAAAGTCTTACTGAACTGGCTGATGCACAAATGTCAGACTTCCCTATGCCACCCAGAGGAGACTCAGTTCTAAGGATATTAAGAATACATCACTGTGTTCTAATGAAGGGCGATTAAACCATAGAGGTATACTTTGCATTACCGTATTACAGTCAAGGAGTAGGAAGTCAGTCTTTCCTACAGAGAATTTAGGTACGGTCCCTTGATCTTTCATTTCACTAGTTAAATTTCCAAACTGAGGACCAACTGAAACCAGCTTACCCCTTGCACACTGCTGCCCTCCCTCAGATTTTCAAAACAAAGCTCTACTTCGGTATCCAAAGTGTCCAAAGTGAACAGAAACTACTGGTAGTGTTATCTACAGTGGAGGTGTGCTCCAGTTTCAGCCACTGGTGTAGCTGCATCCCAGCAAACCTTAGAAGCAGCAGGAAAATGCACTCTTTTTGCTGTACAAGGTTACCCCTAGCTCAAATCAGGTTGTTTTTCAGTAAAAATAGTGGCTTACCATCGTGTACTTCAGTTGGACTAGCATTTGTACAGTGCTCAGCAGCGGTCAGCTGACAGTTAAATCAGGCCACATTCTCAATAAAGACAAGACCTTAATCAGCAGCTTTAGCACTGATAACAGTCTCTGCTATCTGTAACTGAGTAACATCTCAGAGGGAGACCCATTCTTAGAGCTTTTACAGCTGCTCACCTTCCATACCAAAAAATATCCTCCCTGAACACCAGAACTGATGAGTTCATTCTGGCTCAACCTGTGGAGAGTTTATGGCTGAAGAAGTTTGAATACTATCATCAGTCAGATGTTAGAGGCATGCCCTGGAAAAAGAAAGGCATTTTTTTCAGCCCAAATACTCAAAATTCCTATCAGGCAAGCATTTGACTATGCATTTTTTCTACAAGAATAATTTTTTTATTGTTGTTACAATAAATGCATTGGGAGGCTCCTAAAACAGACTTTAGGGCTGCACTTGAGGGATACAAATACCTGCTCACTAAGGATAAAAGCTAAACACCAGTGACTGAAAGCATCTTAAACCCTACTTCTCAGTGCTAGTTTTTAAAATAATACCAAAGCAACAACAACCACTAAGAAAATGTAACCATTTAAAAGAACTGGCCCACCTTTCATGCTATTTACTGGTCAGTGTCAGGGGACCATTAATGTCTGCATACAGAAAGGTTTTATAAGATTAAATCAGTGGCAATTTAACAGGGTACAATGCAATGTCACATTACAGTCCAGACTCAATCCAGGGCACATGTCATGGGAAGAGGATGAAGGAATATCTGTGCCTTAAAAGCAGATAGCAAGAGCTTTTCTTTTAGCGTTTAATTCCTCTGTTCTTTCCAAATGGTGCAATATACCAAGTACTTAGAAGGAACTGGTCTTTCTGTACTATCAACAGTGGTTAGCAATTGTCCAAAAAGAGAATAAGCTGCTGATCTCTTTATAAGCATGGTTCTTAGGAGACTGCTGCATGTGTGTGATAACTTAAGACTAGAAAAAATTCCACTGATACCACACTTTTTCATGTGAGACCTGGAATAACAACTCGGCCGCAAATTAAGTGGGCCAAATTCAAATGTGATGCGCAGGACAAATGTGTTTTTCTTGGGTTCAGACTTTATGGAATGATAAGGAAGCAAACCTGACTGCATTTACACAGGGGGCAGTCAGAAGGTGACATCTCACTTTTGAGTCACACGTTCATCCATTCTTCTAGAAGAAGGCTGTTACATCTCATGTCAGATTAGATTCTCTTACATGCAGAAGCTTCATCTACCTCTATAATACCAATTAAGATGTGTAAAATGTGTCTGGGTTTGTTGGGAACATAAGAAAAAACATCCCAACTGAAAAAAAAACAGGAAAGCCTTAGAGTAGATAGAGTTATGTCAACAAAATAGCCTTTATTCTGTAGCGGAGAGATCTGTAGAGAACTTCTGTTGTTAGTATAAGTTGCTTCCACACTGAAGAGAGAAATCTGTCTGGTATAGTTCTCCCACTGTAGTCATGCCAGGAAATATTTCTAAGCACAGAGAAGGCATTCAGTGGCACAGTCCTCTACAGAGTTGCACCTGGTGTAACCACTTAACATCATGCAAAATGGCACCAGCATGTCCAGATGAGGATAATAGTGTTTTACAGTCATGTTGCATCAATGTAAAATGACAAGAGAAGGTGCAAGGCAGTGCGAAACCAGGCCCAGGTACTCTCATTCGGAGGAGTGTGACAGTGACTCCAAGCGTGGAATTAAAGGAGCAGCTTTTCAGCAGTCATGCTGGCATGTCTCCTGCTTGCCCCAAGCCATCTATTCCCACACCACCTTGTCTCCACACTATCCCATTTCTGCCAGGCAGCTGCACAAGGAGCTGGACTGGAGAATATTACATGGTTCACAGCACAACCCTACCAGTCACTGTACAGCCACAGCGGAGCGTCTGGCACCAGGAGACAAGCAGTGACACTGCTACATGCCAAGCAAAGGGCTATGAAAGAAGCTCTGTAAGAGTCTAAAAGAACTGCTGCTCTTATTTTTGTAGACAGTGAATCAACAAGGCAGAGGTTGTGCAGCACTGCTGGTTTATGGCAGTCTCACTCTACGTGAGTACCCAGTTTGCTTGCCCAGAAGTATTTTTGCAACTGGGCTTGAATTTATGTGATGTGAACAGTGGCGTACCAGAGAGCAATGTAAATTCCACCACTGCGGTCTCATTTCAGAACAGGGTCTGATGTTGCACTGCACCCACTGGCAGGAGTATTAAGGCATGGATATCAAGACTGTCTCAAATAAGAGGCAGCACGTAGCCAAAAGGGAGCTGATTTACACCAGACACACAAAAAAACAGATGTTCTTATGGTATGGTCAGCTAGTCTACGGCAGATTTAACCTGGACCTCTTCACTCTTGCCTTTCTGCTGGGAATTCTGCCTTCTGCAGGACAGTCATCAAAAGGTACACGTGTTATCTCAACCATTTCAGTGTAAAGTGCAGCACTTCAGATAAAACCGTTGTTCATAAGCACTTAACTGACATGCAGAGAATGTGTATCTTTACATCTGCCAACCCTAACACACAGGCAGTAATTTCTATCAGAGAAGACAGACAGTCGTGGAGAAGAGCAGCCTCCCAGATGCAGAACCATTCCCCTGCCTGAAAACTACAATTATCCCACATATTTATAGCATTCGGGAGAAGTTTATGCCACTTCCCTGGCATGTAAAGCCATGCCCTTAGTTACTAATAGAGATAGATATGAAGACATTGTAATTATTTATAACATTTTGAAAAAGAAAACATTCATTACATGCCTTCTTTCAAAAAGCACATATACATCTAAGCTTTTTTTAAATGATGTGTTTTTTATATACGTGAAGTTGATATAAAGTTGAAATAGTGCAATTTTAAAACAAAAGTTAGTGCAGGAGTCAAACTACAACAACAAAAACCAAAACAGAAGTTGTAGATTTTTTTTTTTTTGTGTGGCTATACATTACTGCCTGGGTTCAAAGGAAAGCATACAGATCTGTTTTCAAAAGCACCAAAGTGCACCAAAGTGCTTTTGAAAGGTATACATACTCCAGTTAGCTCTCGGTGAGATTAAGCTTTTCTTTTGGGAATGAACCTAGGATGCTTTTGAAAATAACATATCAAATCTTAGAGTGGGATTTGGTTTTGATGTCAGGTGATGACGTCTAACAAGCTGCTATCAGTCAAACAGATACTATCAAATTAAAAAAGTCCATTTCCTTTGTTAATGTTACAAATAACAGCAAGGAAAATAATTGGAGAAATATTTTCTTCACATGCACATTAGCAGCACTTTGTAACTCATTTACAGAAGTGGGTAACATCCCTTTGCTCAGTCTTTCAAACAGCAACATGAAAGGCTGATGGCTTTAAAATGGAAAAATATGGGTAGTAAAACTTTAGTATTATCAAGGAAACTTAGGAAGAACTTCAGTCTGAAGTGAAATAATTTCTAATGCATTTTATGAAAGTAATTTGTTTCAATTAATGCTATCCTTTTAAATTAAGAAGTTGTGTTGGGAAGCCCTTGCCTGTTCCCATCAATTTAATGTTGAGATAAAGGAATAGCTGATGCTTCTTATTAGAGTAGCAAAAATATAAAAATGCAAAGACTCCTAAGGTAAACTGGCCACACTGAAGACCATAAACATTTTCTTGTTGCACAGAGGCATCATATCAGCTTGAGAAAAACAAACAGAACAACTGCAGGAAACAGAAATAGCTCGACCTTGATAATGAACTGTAGACAAGAGAGGAAAGATGATAAAGACAAATTAGCAGGTATACCTGTGCAGTGAGTAATGATTATTTTTCTGTGCCTGAGGTTTTATCTTTTTTTCTTTCCAAAGATCACTAGAAGGGCAGTAAAGGGGGGTAGGGGGCATAGGATGTGTGTGTGTCTGTGTCTGTTTTTTCTCACACACAGATGCACACACACACACACACACACACTCTCAAAATCTTTCCACTAGCTTTTAATTTTAGTAACTCATTTAACCCAACTGGAAGAGAATGTACAACTTCTTGCTTTTAACATTATAAATATTCTAAATGTTATAAAATCTATTGTAAAAATGTACATTCAGTGGTTTTATGAGGCACAGGACCTGCTAATGTATTTTCAGGGAAGCTCATGTGTACTCTGTTCTGTCCACTGTTGGACAATGGTGGAGAATCCAGGGGCTCACGCTTGATTGCTTGAACCAAGCAGGGGTTTTTAAATTCACACGGCATTTTAAACACCTCATTATTCTGCTCTTTCTCCTCCCCTGGGCTGGGGCTGTAGAAGTGGCCGTAGCATGCTGTGTGCGGCAGGTCAGGCATGCTTTCCAAACACCCGGAGGAGTTCTGAGGGCAAAACGGGGCCACCTCCTTGCTACGTGAGCCCTTGCAAGATCTGTTCAGGGTTAGGTTGTTGGGATGATTTGCTATGATGCATTGCCAATTATGCGGCGTATAAAGGCAGTGCCTTGGCTTCTGACAAGGTGAGGCTTGCTCACAGAGGTCCGGTTCTGTTTTGAGGTGTACTCTATTGGGGTAGCTAAACACCTGCTTTCTTACCGAGCCGTTCTCATCCAGCCAGGCTCGGTTTTGCGACATTAGGTAGTTATTGGAAATGTTTTCGGAATCAGAATCATATTCCGTTTTGATGGGCATCTCCAAGGGAAAGGCTGCATCATAGAGAGACTCTGAGGATATTAAAGGTCTCTGCAGTTTCAGATGGTCCGTTGCATAGTTCTCTGCACAACGCTGTTGTATGCCCGAGTAAGACTGGCAGCTTTCTGCACTCCCCCAGTGGGAAGGGCAAGTTGCTGCTAAATTTAGGAAACTTTGGTCTCTGTTGTAGAATGATCCAGCTCTCCTGTTTGAACATGTGCTCATTCGCTGGCTCACAGAACAAGAACTTGAGTTTCTTAAAGTCCAGCTACTGTTTGTGGTGCAGTTGTTTTGAACGCCTAAAGATGACGTGTTAGAACTGAGAGGTTCCTCTTGCATAAAACACTCACCATTTGTATGAGGCTCAAACTTCACTTTTACATTATCTTGTTCGTTTTTTACTGCTGTCCAGTTAAGATGCTTCCACTGGCCCAGAGTTTCAATGGCACTGTTACATGAAAGTCCCTCCAGGTTTCCTTTCAAACTGGCAAAACCACTTGGTATCTTCAGTTGTTCATCTTCTTCCCTTTCAATAACAGTAGAAAAAAATCAGTCAGTCAGTCAGTCATAGTTTTCTAAATGGATGTTTTCTGGGATACAGAGTGGCTCAGCATACATTACAAGCAATACTTTGTCCTTAACTTAACATGGGACTTGTCCATATAACCTTTGCGTTTGTTAGAGAGAAAAAAAGAGTGTGCATGTACTTGGGCATCAATGTTTGTGCACAGCTACCTTTGTGTGGCACTGTTTCATTTAAATTCTGACATTCATTTACTTTTCCATTTCAGGCACACAGTTCACAAACACCTTAAATATTGTAGCACAGTATGGTAACTACTTTTGTTCTTCCCTTAAAAGATACCTAAATAATATCTGTGTGCAGAAAAATCTAGAGATAAAATGCAAAGAGCATCTTAAATGAGATGTATTTTGTTAACACGGAATCATTTGGACACATAAGAACTTTCTGATCGGAGTGACCTGAGGGAGAACTGTGGGGGTCGTATATTTTGCGAATGCAGAGTTAGCTAAGAGGAAATAAAATGCCTGAATTAAGTGTCCAGAATAGTCACAGATGTTCATATCAGGCATAGGCTTGTTTTACATGTCTAACTTAATTCACGTTGCCTTTCGTTTTCTAAGATGGCCAGTGAATTCATTTTCCATGACCTCCAGCTGAAGTAGTGAACATGAGTGAAGAGCTCTGGCAGAGAAAGTTGCCTGAGCATTTCCATGCCCAATGCAGCAGTTTTCAGAACTTGGGGTCCAAATCTTCAGGTTCAGGATTTGTCTGGAATTCACTAACATGCTGATTCCCAAGCAGGCAGGACCAGTGCCACAAACTCACTCCCCCCCCTCTCCAAACAGGAAGTGGACATCTCGGTAAGAAACCGAGCATGAAAACCTGGAGAGCTAGTAAGGGTTTTAGAAGGCTTTTTCTTAGGCTCACCAAGAACTTTTTCCTTTCAATATGCGAGTATAAGATTTTCCAGTAGAGGGAGTCCATGTTGTTACAAAGAGAGACCGTCCCACTGTAATAAATGTACACTGAGAAAGGAGAGTATTTTATCTCTTTTTTTTCCATGAGGTGTTAAATATTTTCAGTCCTCTGCTAAATATCGTTGTTGTTATTATTTACAGTCTTGAGATGCAAATGGTATGATACACGTTTGCTGCAGAACTAGCTTCTCAGGAAATGGTCTAATTGGGAAGCAACGGACTGAACAAAATGCAAGTCACAAAAGCTTAGGCACCCAAACGAAGAACTTTACAGTGAGATAGTATCTAGTGAAAATTCTTCAAAAGTATATATGTTTCCAGGAAGACAGCACACATTTTAACAAAAAAAGCAGTAGTAAGGATGAAGTCTATTGCAAACTCTCAGGAGGAAAACTGAATATAATCTCCACAGCCAACTCTTGCAACACTTCAGTCTGTAGGAACTATCAAACACAAAGGAAGGATTTTAACCACTCAGAGGGTAGAAATGTAACTAAATAACCATCAAAGAGCATGCTTAATTACACAGAAAACAATTTAGAAGTAGAGACTTGAATACAAGAAACAGCCCCTTTTAATCTGCTTCTTAATAGAAGTTCATTCCCTCACATGGCAAGATGATGTTTGTGCCGTCCCTGTAAACATAAAGTTCTACCACCACACGTTTTTTCCACTGGGCCAGATGGTGGCTGCGTACGCCTCCTGGCTCCTGCTCATTCAGTTCACCCTCTTATCTCTTCCCTCAGACCAGCTTGAAGAGATACCTCAACAACACCCACAGGAACTGAAACAGACAATCCTATGGGGGAAGGAAGAAAAGCTTATTTGGGAGGAAAGGGTAAAACCCAGTGGAGAGGTCCTCTCAATGCAAATCTGTGAGATTAGCTTCCACTCCAAGGCTGAGCCTAGAGCCAACAAGATGTAACTATCTACAAACATACAATGAGTATGAGCATCCCTGTTTAGATTGTGTTGCACGTCCACAGCTAAAATCATGAGCTCAACTGTCATCCATAAAGGAAAAAAATGAAAATAGCTTAACATAATCGAATGTTAAAAAGTAGAAAAACAGGGACGCTAAATCAGCAAAGAGTTTCAGCTGCAAAGTAAAACAAAACCCCAAAATAAGTTTTTGTGCAAGGAAGTCAAAACTTATTAATAATAAAGCATTTACTTTTGAAGTATGCTGTTTTAATATGTATGTACACTCAACTTCAGAAGAAAAAATCACTGAAGAAATAAATATTGTTTATGGTTATAACAGCCATTTCATATGATCCATAACAAAAATGGATTTCTATTTGGTAAGTAAACTAAACCCTTCTCACACAGCTCTGCTCTTAGATCATTACAGTTTTTTAAAGATCCATATACAAGGAATACATTCATTTTTCTAAAATAGAGATTTTTTTTTTAATTTAGTATTGGAAAATATACTTACTTCAACATTTGCTGTTGGGCAAGGACATATTCTGAACAACCACTTCGATACAGAAGTTGAGTGTTAGCTTGAACCCAGACCCAGTGATCTTCATTAGTTTGTACTTTGACTAGAGAAATGCCATTTTCTCCATTATTCTTTGCTATACAATGTAAAAGAAAATCTATTTTAATACAAGCAGTATTTTAATAATTTTTCTCACCTAAACTACAGGTGAATGTTCACAGGTTTGTTTGCTGCTCTGAAATCATCAGCACAGGAAAGTACAAGCTAAAATATGTCACAGAACTAGGCAAATTACATTAAAAAATAAAATATGAAAAACCTAATGAGGCAGTTAGAAACACTTAAACTTGGTTACACCAAGGATTTTTCAGTATTATTAGTTCATTATCATTTTTCCCTCTCAGTAATAGTACTATACCATCGAGAAAATGTTAATGAAAAATGGAGTTATGACAGAGGAATGGTTTTAAAGAAGCTAAAGGTTTCCAGCAGGTATGACAGTCGGCTGAGTACAACTCTACCTAAGAAGAACTTGCCCATTGGAGAAGACACACCATCAAAATTTTATCCATTGTAAAATCTGAAATACAGCATAATACTGCCACAGCCAAACACTGGAAAACCATGAGTCAAAGCTGCAAGCAAATCATGAGTTTTAAAGACAACATATTCCAATTTTCTTCTGTTTTCTGATCTTTGGGAAAAACTACCATTTGTTAATTATTATCCAGTTTTCCTCAGAAAGGGATAGATATGGTCATTTATTATTAAGATTTTCACATAATCTTGTTAAATTCAGTGCTGCCATATTTAGGAAAGCATACTTTGAATATTCTTATTTACTATGATAGTTTATGTATCTGTAAACTCAGCATCATGGTATTTCTGCCCACTCCAAAATAGCGGACTAATTCAGTACTCTCTTCTGAGGTGGTCAGTTTTTTTTTTGCGTTTTTTTAAAGAAGAGGTTTTAGAGAGGAAAAAAAATGACATCACTGGGACCCAAACCTGGAAAACCTAACAGAAGAAAAGAAAAGGGTTTTTTCTCCATAAATTGTATATAATCCAGAAGTATTTAGCAGACACACCTTTGATTTGGTTTTCAGCAATCTGTAACACGTTAGTGAAAGCTGCACCTTCATGATGGCCGTTTCTTCCATATAATTCTGCTGCTTCACACAGACCTGAATTACCTTTGGAACTGGAGCTGTAGAGGACAGAAAATGTGGAAAATTCCTTGTCAGTGAATGACAACACAGTAAAATCACAAACCCTGAAAGACATGATCTTCAAGCTGTTGACCATTAGCAAAGACTTACGGTTTAAACATATAGCAACCAACACTAAATAATTATCTATGTTTCCTGCATCATTCGTTTGGTCAAACTAGTGTATGACTGGAATTCTGCATTTAATTAAGAGGAATATTTATGTTTAGGAATATTCTGCTCACGACTTACTATATCTGGAATAATAAGTTTCAGCTTGAATTGAGACAAATGCTGTGTATATTCTGCTCTGCCTATTCAAGGTGCATTCAAGGTACCTACATCACACTGACCAGCAATGCACTGAAGAGTTAGCACGACTTCAATTTGCAATAGTCATCATATGATTTGAATTAATTTCTTCCAGTCTTTAGTTCAAAAATGTATACTAGGCCTTGGAAAGGTTGCCAAGTCCATAACATTGCTTTACAAATTTTTCCCTTTATTAAGACCATCAGAAAAGAAATTACTATATAAACTTGCCCACCATCCCTGGCCAGCATGCTTCAGGCCTGAACCAAAGGAAACACTGAAATTAAATGCCCACTTAATTCTTGTCAAATCCTTGGCTGCTGTCCAGCCAGTTAGTAAAACTTAAGTAAAGCACCCCTCTTCTAGGAGCTGAATTCTGATCATCAACTAATTTAACCTGGGCCGCTGAAAAACTAGCAAGTGGAAATGACTTTCCAAGTCAGTTCCAAAAGCCTGCATAGTCCATTATCTCAGCCTTCCAGTAATTTAATTCTTGTCAAAGGGAAGTATGTGCTAGATCAACTTTACACGTCTGGATAGTAAATTCACACATACACAAGCATATTCTAATTAAAAGCCAAATTATGATGCTGTCAGTCACACTGATGAGCATTTTACTTCACAGCAATGGACCTCATTGCTGTAAGGTCATATTTAACCAAATAAGGGAAAACGTAATCCTAGCCCCAAACATCAACTAAAATTCAATCATAGAAGAGTAATGAAAATAAGTGTTAGGAAGGAAATTACTCTGAACACAATCTGTCCTGATCTTCTGTGATTGCTACCGAGTGATCAGCCCCAGGCCATTTACTGCAATTGTAGACTTACGTGTTCATAAGCCTTCTGTTGCAAGATAAATACATACACCAAATACATCTCATTTGACTCCCTGTGAACACACACACACACATACACACACACACACACATTCAGCTTTCTAAAGTTCTCCTTTTCCTTTGTTTGGTACCAAAATGCCCAAGTCCAAGTAATTGTGCTACCAGAAGATATTAAAATTTGAGAACTCTCAGTAAAAATACTTTTTCTTTTCCACTTTTACAACTAGTAGAATGACTTACTGCGTTGGTAACTTCTGAAGGTTAGGAAGATATCCTAACTTTCCAGTTTTTATATAAAATTATATATAAAATAATAGAATACTCAATATATACTATATTTATTATATTTTATTATATTATGTTGTATTATAACATAGTTATTATGCATTATATAGTTACACCCAGATAAATTATTAACTTTTCTAAGAAAGAGTTTTAAAATGGAGAGTTATTTAGCCTAATGTGTGCTTTTTGCATGCTTAATAGACATAAAGCTCACAGCATACTTTACAAACTGCTAAAAGATTAATTTGAAAATACTTTGTATTCACTGCTCCTGCATCATCAGCTTTGTGTTTTGCTTTCACAAGTAGGCTTTTCATCTTCATTTCTGTCATGGAAGGGAGCAGAAGTGGTACCACTATGCAGAATAAGGACAGCTGAGGTGGCAATACTGTTCCTGATGAGGACTTTTTCCTTTGTCCAAAAAGAAACTTTAGTTTGCCTTGGAACTGCATTGTCTGTTATATGAAAAAAAACAATAGAATTACCTTAAGCGTTTAGTGTATAAACATTTAAAATGCAAACGCAACCTAAGACCGTGTTGTTTAACACCAAAACCAGTTCTGAAACAGGGACAAAAATGAGGAATTCCATTATCTTCCTACAATTTAAACCATGGCATTTCAGAAGCATGGTGAGCGGAGGTACTATCAACAGTAAAATGAGACATTTGAGGCTGGTTTTTGTTTTTTTCTCTCCTGTGTACTTAAAAGTAGAAGTTCCACGTTATGTTCTGTTCACCAAGACAGGAAGTGTATGGTGGTGCAAACAGCTATTTCCTCTGTGCCTCACTCTGAACCTGGAACTATTATTTCTCCATGCTCTGTTCTCTCCAGTGAGATGGTTCCTGAGTTTCCGTCCTCTTGCCCTGCACTTTCTCTGGGAAGTTGTCCTGGTTTTGGCTGGGATAGAGTTAATTTTCTTCCTAGTAGCTGGTATAATGTTGTGGTTTGGGTTTAGTCTGAGAAGAATGTTGAGAACACCCGCATGTTTCCAGTCGTTGCTAAGTCATCTTTAGAGTAAGTCAAGGACTTTTCAGCCTCTCATGCCAGCAAGAAGGCTGGAGGGGCACAGGAAAGGTGGGAGGGGAGACAGCCGGAACAGCAGACCCAAACTGGCCAAAG
>JAVKLA010000047.1:12211379-12249210 GCA_034782735.1 Sagittarius serpentarius | reverse complement strand
ATCCCTCTGTAGAGCCTTCCTACCCTCAAGCAGATCAACACTCCCACCCAACTTGGTGTCATCTGCAAACTTACTGAAGGTGCACTTGATCCCCTCGTCCAGATCGTTGCTAAAGATATTAAACAGAATGTAGTGTCACTGAATAAGAAATACCAGGATAGTATGATGACTGGCATCTTCAGTGCAGCCATAAAGTAAAACATGAGACAAAACCACAGGAATGTGATTCTTGTGCCCTGAAGCCTTAAGAGTAGAGGACTCGTGGCAATTTGTCTGTGAACTGGGCAAAAGAGTGGCTTGGAACATGGACCTTCCCTAAAAAGAGCGTGAGCTGCCAATGAGCACGGAAATGACAAAACAGGCCAGGTCTGGCCTTTATCAGTATCCAACAGCAAGATGGGGCATGACAGAACCAGGCAGTCTTCCTGCATTAGTATCTGTTTGGGAGCTGCCTGGATCATCCAGATTTCTTTTTAATTTTCGTGACATTTTGGATATAAAACACTATTTTCACACCTGAAAAGAATTATGTCCACTACATCTGGAGACAGGAATACCATAAATCCTATACTGCAGCCTACAGCAGTGGAATATAAGACCAACAGAATGTAACAAAGAAGGAAAGAAAGCCCGTCAAGACATCTCCTTCAGCAGCAAGGGTTAAGACAGAAATTTGAACACCAATGCTTCTTCCATAACGAGCAGAAAAACTGCAAAAGCAACTGTGAGGTGGTCAATAAAGTCCAAGTGACAATTTTAGCAGGGTGCTGCTTAGTATATGGATGATGATTACACAAGAAGCAGTGTCAGTGGTGATGATGAGGCCACTGTCTGACTGCATGTCATTGAGAAAACAAGTTCAGATAGGGCCTCCCTCTTGACAATGGACATTTAATTCTTCCAGTAGGGTAGTATAACATGTGAAAATTACATTCGCTTTTGGGATGAGGAATTACCTGCACAACAGTGTTGACTCTGAGTCTGGACTTGAGATTGTGAGTGCAGCATAGCTGGGGGGGAAGAGTAGGAGGTGGCTAACAGCCATGAGATGATTATTGTAATCAAGGCTATTGCCTAGATACCCACCAGTGATTCATTCTTATTTTTCCAAGTCACATTTTATTGTATTTCTCCACCCCATCACCCCATAAATTCTATCTGGATTTATTGACTGCCAATACAATTTATTTTTCCACTTTTCTGGTTATGGGTTTGGCCCAGTGTTCCTTAAGCATTCAGTAACAGGCTTCAGAAACTGAATGTGGCCTTTTTGTGCGAGAAAGCACGTGGCACAAGGGTTGTACCACCTGTCCTGGAAAATATTTTGAAAGTGCAAAGTTAAAAATCATTGCTGCAGTCAAACTGTTGGAGTTTGAATTCTCCAAGGAGAGCAAAGATGCAAGAATGAGGTATACTCAAAAAGACCATTAATAAAATTGGACTTCGGTTCTTAGAGCTTTGTCTGTCTTCCCTCCAAAGGGAAACAAAGATGGCAAGAAAAGACTCCTTTATCCAGAAAAAGTGATCTTAAAACACTGGAAAAAAGTATTCACTTAGATACCTGCTGTGCTCCACTAAAAACACTTTGATAAACTGGTATCATTGTTTATTCTGTTATTGCTGATGAAAGCTATTTGATTATAGCTGTAAAAAATCTCTATAAAATCTTAAATAAAAAACACATGTTGTGGCAGAGGCCTTTAGAAATAAAAATCATTTTAAACATACTTTGAAGACAGCCTAATGCCATTGTTTTCTTTCAAGCTGAAAGGGGAAGTACTGCATTGTTGCAAGACTCAAGAGTTACAGATAAATTATTTACCAGTAATTAGGGTTCTTGTTATTCCGTATTTCTATCTATACCTAGAACACAGTGATCATACCCACTAGGAAAAAATAATGCAATTATCCCTGGTTTTCCATTAACATTGCACTCAGGGACAGTATTATTCACACATATTTTGGTGATTCAGTTTATTCTGGTTTGTATTATATAAAGCATCTAGGAGAGGTTGCACAGTGCAAGGTGGCGTCATGAGAAGGGAAGTGGCTTTTGACAGCTGAAAAATATCTTTTAAGAGCCAATAAAGTGGCCAGATTCACAAGTCAATATACAAAGCACAGCAACCACCAGCAAGACTGTTTACTTTTCCTTGGAAGTAATCACAAATGTGACTATTTAGTTAAAAACCCACAGTCCCTAATAACCAACATGGTGAATTTGGTTGAACAACAAAAAAACCCCACTTTTCTTCACATGCCACAGCCACTGAATGAGCATCTGAGCATAGACTTGAACAACTTATAATATTGGATCCCATGATAAAATGTCTTTTTTCTTTAACAGTATACAGCATTTCTTTGCAGGAGGCTACTATTTAATTTACATTTATGTGTATCTCAGAGCTGCCATTAAAACACAATTTTTATAGCATGAATATTATCCTGTCCAAAACAACTATACATATATAGTCTCAATCACACAGGAATTTCCAAGGACCTCAGTGTATAAAAGGCATTATTACATCATGTGTTTGAAATGCAGATGTATCTGGTATGGACTGCTGTGCTCTAGATGGTTCAGTAGTTTACAGCAGTATTAATTCTTCCTGCAGATTAATGGATCCAATTCTCAGTAACAGTATGGCCCCTTTAGGCTGCTCTGCCAATAATATAAAGTCATCCTAAAGGGGATAAAAATACGTAGAACGAATAACTTCTGCACACATGGCTTCCCTGAGAGCACAGATTTGAGGAAGTAGGATAAATTAAAATATCCCAGAATAATCTCAGCTCAGATCAGAAACCAGGCAAGCTCCTGTTGGCACCCTCAAAATATGGGCCAAGTAAAATAAACGACTGCTATCACTCCACATGAAAAAGAACTGTGAACTGCCCCACTGGTGTTCACTGGTCATTTCAGGGATGTAAGGGTGCAAGGTACAATTGCCCAAACGGAGAGTGACCAGGACTATCACAACTGCCAGTTTTGCTCTTGCAAGAAGCGCTCACAAGTGTGATTCTTGAATGACTCACACCCAGACCGACCATTTGTTCAAAGTTGCCACAAAGCATTAACATGAATATATCATCAAACTGAATAAATTAGAGCCAGAAAAGACAGCATTTTTTCACTCACTTCCAGTAGAAGTCCACCCTCTTGTACAGCAGTCTTGTTAGATATATTGTCTTCTTTTATCGTATGGCCAACTTGCTTCTTAAAGTGCTTTTCTTGAATGGCTGTTGGAAAGAGTTATTATCCATTTAGAAATCATAATGATTAGGGCTGCTAGACTAAAATTCTTACTTAGGCACTTAACATGCATTGATTTAATTGGGAGTTACTGTCTTTGTGGTCTGGATCTCAGTTACTGACAACTTTCTTTTGCTGTGAGGGAGATAGATACATATTTGGCAGTCCAGATGTTTTTTATATGAAGTATCTATCACATTTTTTTATTGAACATATTTTTTCCATTAGTGTACTCTACATAAAGCAACAACCAAAACCCACAGGAAAGAAACAAAAGAAAGTTAGCAAGTTGTTTTGTTTATAAAAATATGTATTATGACAATATAAAGAAATGCCTATATAGCTCAGAAGACAAGGGACTGAAATAAGTTTCTTATTTTCAGTTCTGACCTTCTTGGCATCAGATTATTTTCCATCTCACTTTACCCTATTCCCTTCTACAAGTCTAAGCCTGACTGTAAGATTCAAGGGAACGTTCTTAAACTGTTTCATTTTTAAACAGAGGTTTAGAGTTTGTTTTTAGCAGGTCATTTACTACATGAAATTCATGAAAATCTCTCACTATAGATTAAAATTGCATATATTTTTCCTAATAATAATGAAAAACTTCATGGGAGTCAAAACTGGTGAGTGCTCTTCTCACACATGAGTTATCATTGCTTGATCTGAAATATCTTTAAATACTCAGATTAAAGTCTTCATATCAATATATCCCACAGAAAAATCCCTGAAATACAATCCTATTTCTGGGGATAATGAAAGAATTTCTAAGAAGGCTGACATCACATGATACATTGGGCTTCTGCATCATCTAGGGAGTATGACAGGAACTTGTCTTCATCATTTGGTCTCTAAAAATTAAGGAGTAAGCTTCACTCCTACTGCCCCAGCCCAGAGATGGGTCATACAAATATCCCGGTAGCAAACAGATTCAGTTTTCTGTTTGTTTTCCTTTCCACAGAGAGAATGAGAGAGGAGAGCATACCAGTGAGATTAGCTGGGACATTTGATACACATTGTCCCTTCCAGCTGAAGGAGAGCTGGAGCAGCCACAGCCAGAGAGTGTTAATAATCCAAAAACGGAAGGGTTGAGGCAGACAGGAATAGTTTATACCAAATCAGAGTAAGAAGAGGAGACAGCCAGCAAGCCTCTAATGCTCCTTTAGCTTGTTGCTAAAAGTCATGACAATGGGATTTAAATTTTTAGTAAGATACCAAATGAAGAAAAAGGTCTGCATTTTTAAATGTCTTGAATAATAGTTGTTGCAAACGAACAAGGATATGATCTAAATGGAATCACTTCCTTTCCAAAGGGCTGTGCAAGAGCCTCTTACCAATTTAACAGCCTAGAGAGTGACTATTGCAAGATACATCAGCATTTTACAACAGATGATGGCAACACAGAACCACACTGACTGAATATTCGTGATGTTTCTTAGCTTACGTTGTAAATATTTGCCGCCAGTGATAATGTCGGTCATTACCCCAAAGCATCATCTCAAATGTATAATTAGACGTAATAAATCCCTCCCCTGGGCACAGGAAAACACATCAGGAAAATCCCAAGCTGCCTAAACCAGATCCCTACTCATGTTTTCCAGCCAAAACAATTTTGTGATTTCAGACTTGTAAGCTAGGTTGCTATGAATGAGATATACAGATTCTTCAATCTGCATTTTCATTTTGGTATACCTTTTGAACTAATTGGAAAAGGTTGCTTTTTCCCCCCCTCATCAGCCAAGCCTTCTGCTACGCCTGTCCGTAAGAACAGACGTATGGACACTCGTGACAACAATTTTTAAAAGCCCAGCCCCTATTCCAATGGCCTCTTCCAGAGTTTCCCCCCTCAGAAAAGTTGTTTTTGTCATTACTGATGCAGTGATTTGCAGTTTTTGTGCAGGTTAAAGGACAGACAGGGAGGGGTGAGAGGAAACGAAGGTTTATTTTTTTGATGCGCTCTTTTGGCGCTATGAAAATTCCACCAGTTCGAACTTCATCGTTAGTGGAAACTATTATTTTACCCAGCTGAGCAGGCCAGAGCTCCCTGCCTGTTTGTTAGCCTTCAGGCTCACACAAACAGAGCAGCAGAAGCACAAGAGATGTTTGTTGCGCAGCTCATCTGGCTACTATAAATTCCATCTCCAAATGGAAAGTATTTTAATGTTATTTTGCTGGCTAGAGTTACCCATATGTTAGGCCACACACGTCCATTTCATAACATACCCTACTCACTGTCCTGGACTGCAAGGAGGCCCATTGCACCGTCAAAAATGAATGACACCCTTTGCACCAAGAAGCAAGAGCTCCTCAGAGACAGGGACGTTTCTTCCTAGCACCTCAGGCAGCAGAACCATTGCTCACTGTTCACTCTCGTTCTGCCTCTCTGTGCTGGAAATACTCGATTAATCCACCCAGGGCTTGGCTGGTACTGCAGTGACAGCTCAGAAGAGTTACTACTGCTAGTGATAGACTGTCACCTGGAGAAAGCAGAGCAAGACAGGCAGAAAACCACTTAGATCCCCAAAATGAATGAGGAGGAGGAAAAGCAAGACATGACAGGGTGAGGAGGGAAAATTTCAAGATGTTATCTGACTAGGCAGAAAAATAGGGAAAAGAAAACAGAGCAGCCTAACAGTACCCCTGTCACCACCAAGAATGAAGGAGGAGATCTGAAGGAAAGTAAGTCTTGGTTATGACGGGTGGCTTGATAGCAAAGGCCCCGATGCCAAGACAGCTGCGATCAAGCTTTAGACGTTACATAAAATGGTGGCCCTCTGGAGCAACAGTGAAGCCTCCGATGACAAAAACAAATGAAAGATGGGAGAATGCAGCAGTACTGTCCCTAGTAGGCAGGGAGGAGCAAACTGTGGAAAGACAAAAGATAACAAACAGCAAAGGATGACTCAGTGACCTGAGGGGAAAACTGGCTGCTGGAGTTCCCATATTTCAATAATGGGGCAAGAAAAAGACTGATATTGCAGGCAGACTGATGAATGCTGGCTGTAAAAAAAAATGGAAAGTTTTAGCTTTATGGAGCTTTGGACTGCTTTCTATGGGAGAGGCAACTCTTTAGACTAGATTGTCAGCAATTCAGCGCAGAGCACTCACCTACTAGGTTCAAAACTGGCAAACTGAAGAGATGGGAAACAGGAACAGCAGAGACCTTTTTGTGAGCACAACTTACCTAGCCTGCACTTCCAGAACACAAAATAAAACAGAAGATGGAGCTGTTCTGCCAAAGAAGATGAATGAGCATATTGATACCATAGGGTGATAAATACAAGATATACATGTACCAGGGCTGACAGTTTTGCAAGGTCATGCAATCTAGCAAGCATGGTGCAATCCCAGGCAACATTAAAAGCCCTCAAGTTTGGAAATGCTGGGTCCTATAGAAGGACAACACGGTGGAAACAGGACAACAGGGCAAGTGGGTAGGGGGGCTAGGAGGAGGAAGAGGAGGGAGAAGAAATGAAGAAAAATGGCCAATGTGATTTCCTGAAGGAAAGATCAAAGATCTGAAGACATTGTTCCAATTTCTGATCTGAAAGCAGTGAAAGGAGTGGAAAGCAAAAAATAATGTAGAGTTAGAAATGACATTTAATTAATGGAGGAAAGAAGTCCACAAAAGGGATGATAAGTTTGGCTAAAGGAGTATGGGACTGTCTCAGTGCTTCTGAGCCTTTCACAGCTGCACTGTCTCTCCCCAGAACACTGTAAAAACCTGAGATCTCTTTTGAGCCTCCAGTTCTGATACCAGCATCACTATCTGCATTTGCAAACCCCTTGGCTTGAAAACCAAATCTGGAATATTGTAAAGAAGAGAAAAGCTGCCTGACACTTTAAAGTCTATAGAAGCATTATGAAACCAGCCGTTCCCTTTCGCCCAGAAATAACAGAACATTTATTCATTGCAGAATACTCTTTAGTTCAGAGGGATGGAAATTGCAGGACTTTCATAAAACCGTACTTTTTAAACCCATGGGATTACATTCTCCAGAGTGTTTCTGTACCTCTTCCTGCACAAGCACAACCTTCTTTCTTCAGAAAATAATTAGCAAAATTACCTGCCAAGCTAAGTCCTGTAACAAACTAAAGCATGGTCAAACTGTACGCCAGCCGCCCCATGGGCCTTGCGCTGCTCAGGCTACCTGCACCAAGCAACAGCACAGGCAGGAAATGAGCAGTGAAGGGATGCTGTTTCTTATCTGAACACCTTGCCTGGGTTCATTTGAGGTGTAAGAAGGGGGCAGTACTGTCTTCTTCAGACGCGGTATGATGCAGGCATATCAGTTTCAAGCCTTTCTACAGGAGTGCCTGTGAGATCATTTCTCTCCAGTGACAGCCAGGGGATAAACTGTTTTTTAAAATGAGCAGATGAAAATACCCAAATCTAGCTTACAGGTTAAGAGATACTGCTTTAAGCATACAAGTCTTACTGTTGGTAACTGTTACTTGAAAGGAAGTGAAAACAGGGTCTTTCTTCCTGCATCTTCTAGCTGCAGGAAGAATCAGCTCTGCGTGTTACCCTGAATGCTAAGAAAACAAAACAAAACAACTAGGAAATACTCAGTATGAGCAATTCTGCTTAACAAACCTACAGCCATGAACTGAAATGATCTGTTTCCTCTTGCTGCATTACAGAGAACACCAAGTGACAATAAGGATAGGGGTCATTAGATGCACACTGACATTAAACGACATACAACATAAGGAACAGTTATTATACATTGCCAAACAATATCAAAGGGATGTTTGCACTCTGAAATGACACAACATACAGGTTGCACAAATGCTTCGGGAAAGAAATCAGCACCAAAATGCACCCTCTGAATAAAAGATGTATGGTGCTCAGTCCTGTTGTGGAGGCTACCAGAACGCCAGATGAAATTATGCTAGCAATAATGCAAAGTTTTTCTTCCCAACTTAGCGGTTTTCTCAGTCTGCTTCTTCTTAAGAGATGCTTTGAAATCTGACTGCCCTTTGAAGTTCCTCGAGTACAGTATGACATTTATTTAAGGTACAAACCAAATTGTTTGCTTTCCAGATCCCGACCCCTCTTTCTTTCAGAACCACTTTTCCCCTTTTCCCAGTGAGCCTCATCCATTTTTCCCCATGCACGAGAGGGGCATCAAAGAGATGCCACCGCCCGGCAGCCCTCCTCTCCCCGCAGCCTTTGCGTGGAGCTGGTGGGGCCACCTCGCACCCCTGAGACCCCAGCCCCTGCCCCCACCCCCGTCCGGAGAAGCCTTTTTGAAGGGGAGGCGAGGGGGAGGAGAAGTCCCTGCTGCGGAGGAGGCAGACTGCTGACTAACCCCAGCCCCGCTGTCACGCAAGCCTCGCCGCCTGTCAATCTCCCGGCGGCTCTGACAGGGGCCTGGCGCCCGTTCAAACCCTTGCGTGCGAGCAGACGAGCCGCATTACCCTATGAAGTATTTCATAATAACAACAGCTGTTAAATATTGATGACTCCTGGCAAGCGCTGAATGCTTTTCGAGAAGGTTAAGCCATCGTGTAATGGAACCTAATTCCTCATTATATACTGTATCAGATATCTGGAAGTTGCCTAAAAAAAGCAAAGGGACTTAAAGGAAAGGATCGGAAAATAACTCTCGTGCAGCAGGGAGAGGGGAGAAAACTTACAGTGCGAGAGGTGAGGAGTGTTTCCCCGAAGTCAAATCCTTTTGCAAACAGCAAAAAATGCTGCTGGAGCGACCGTCAAAACGTTTGGTCTCGCTATATGCCACTGGACAGTTTTGTGGTTTTAGACATTATTGCAGATGAGAGAAACTTTCTAAAACAGCGATCCAACTGCCACCACTGTCTATGTGTGTAACAGCACACATGGAAATTATTTCTACAGAAAAACAGAAAAGAGGGGGAAGGCTCTCATTCCTATAGTTTTTCTACATCAGCCCTGAGAGATCTGGCTTATTAGGAGATTTAGTGGTGATCAGACAAGATCTTAAGGATGAGATCCCAGACAGGGTTTCCAGCAGGTGAGAAAGGGAGAAGGGCGAGCCTCTTGCCTTGGGCAAGTCCTGATAAGCTGCCCTCCAGTTCCCAGAATAAATCCCCCTCTTCCTCATGCTGCCCTCTAAAATGCATCAGTCCTATCTTCTCCCTCTTGACCTAACTGTTGAGCAAGGTTTTGTCACGAAGGGAATCAGTTCAGGGTAGGAGGTCATGATGGACAGACCGAGTCTCTGAGACAGAGCTGGCATGACACCAGGTCAGGCAGTACTGGGGAGTCCAGCAAAAAGACCGCATCAGAGTCAGGCTGCAGGTGAAAGAGAAGAAACACAAACCGAGGATTTCTTGGGGTAATGACAAAATCAAGGAATTTTTTTTCTTGCATGTGAAGAAGAGGTCTGTGTGCCTTTAGGGAATACAATTTAGATGAGGCAAGCTGAGAAGCTGAAAACAATTACCTGCTCATGTTCAGTTGTGCCTGTGGTACAGAGAGTTCTGCAAAGTTTTAGAAAGTATTTTACCTGTGGGGAACCCAGGCCTATTTATTAAGTCAGGATAGGGAATCACAGAAACTTAGGAAGCTGTAGGTTGGAAGGGACCTTTGAAGGTCAACTGGTCTACCCTACCCTGATCAAAGCAGAGCTAACTTCAGTTAGGCAGGTTGCTCAGGGTTTTTGTTGAGTATTCCCAGTAATGGGCATTTCACATTCCCTCCAGAAAAACTTTCATTGCTTAATTACAAACAGGATTAATTTTGTAAGGTAAGAGCTGCTTATGGATTTAGGTGAATGTGCATTAGAATAAGTTCTGGATGGACACTTCCCATTTCCACAATTCTTGATCTGTAAAATGTGTAGAGTAATTTAAGAAATGCTGAGAATGGTTAAATGGCTGTCATGAAAAGTGTGTGTGTATATGGAGAATGTGTGAATTAAGTTATTTGCTATTCTTACAATGTTTTTTGATGGTTTATTCTATCTGTATCTCACACAACTGGCTCACAAGAAACCACACTTGTATATCACATTTTTATGTAGTCTGGGACTGTTAACATCTCCCTTATCCCGCAACTTCTAAGGAATCACAGAGCCAAAGAGAAGCTGTGCCTCCATGCAAAACTGAATTGTGTGCTAACTATACAAGCAAGAGACTCAAAAGAACTTGTCTAAGAAAGCACATTTCCTCTCTGCAGCTTACTGTTACAACCTTTCTCTCTTCATATGACTCAACAGATGATCTCCACAACAGACAACCCCACAATGCACATCGGCAAAGAAGGTATTTTACAGATCTGTTTGCATCACTGTGAGTAAATATTTGAGTTATCAGTTGGTCTAGTAGACTATATTGGCTATAAGACTGCCAAAGACATACGGTTGTCCTAAATTATCACAAGATATAAACCTTATTCCAAGTAATTGTCTTCTGTTTCATCTTCATAATTCCATTTGATTACTTACCACTTTAAATATGATGATTTGATGATGGGAACATATTGATTTATAGGTTCAGTCCTGGGGCCTTAATTTCATCCCTGTATTATTCCATTCTTAGTTTAATCAAGCTGTAATACATTAGCTTGTGTAAGTGTGTATTTGCTTGCACACCCTTTTGAATAAATCCATAAAAGGTAAATACAAACAGGTTATTCTGTCAAACTATAAAATGGATCACAAGCCCGAGGTATCAGCAGCCTTGAGTAAGCAATCTGCAAACCACTTAGTCCACTTTCAAATCAATAGCCAGATCCCTCATAAAAATTAAGATGATTCCAACAAATTTCTTGCCCCTTAAGTCATGAGCTTGTAAATTACATGTCCATTAATCAGAATCGAGACCTACAGCATAAGTTTAGTGTAGAAAAAAACAAATTTAAGAGAACTATTCTGTATTTAGCACACTTGCTTAACATTGGTTAGCTGCAGAGTTAAGGACCTCAGAATGTACAACGTAGTTTTATGTTTGTTTTACTCTAGTTTCCACTTTCCTCTGTACTACACCCTGCAACACTGCATGTTAAGCCAATGTAGAGGGATTCAGACTTCACCAAACTAATCCACATTAGCCTTAAGTGTACTGCAGCGTGTTCTGACCTGCCACATCCCAATTGCTTGAATGAGATCTCAGCAAATCCCACCGATCATGATATACATACGTATTCAGAGGAATACCACGGCAGGACACATTGATTCTAGGATCTATAGAGCAGATGGCCTATCAAAAGAACTTGCAGAGTTTTCCAGTTCTTCCAAGTGTCCTTCATGATAGCTTGTTGGCTGAATAGCTGTTTGTCTCTTCCCTTGTCCAGATATTTCAAAACGTGTACAGGGAAAAATAAAATTTAGGTTCTCTATATCCTCTGAATTCCCAGCACTTTGTCTCTCTATGGTCCAAGAATGTAGTCCTCTTTTGATATGGCTCATATTATTTCATTGTCCCGAGGCCATTTTTTTCACTGGTTTGATTCTCCCAATGAAAATAATACAACAATGGACACTGAGGTCCACAGCAGAGGCAGCTGCCCTTTGAGGAGAGGCTAAAACAGCTGTGACTTTACTGAGGAGAAAAGAATGAGGGGAGATGTAACAGAGGTTTACAAAATTGTAAAGGTAACAGATAAACTGAATGCAGAACTGCTGGCCACCCAACCCCACAATATGAGGACAGTGAAGTGCTCAGTGACACTAGTACAAGAATGCTTCAAAGCAGATAAAATAAAGCAATTTTGGAGATGAGAATACCAGACTAGATGGACCACTGGTGTGACACAGTAGTGTATTTTTTATGTTGTTATATTCTCACTGCAATGCTACGACCTTGTCCGTGAAATCTGTTGCAGACAGAAAATAAACAACAGATGAGTAAGAGCAGCATCTGTGACGCGAAACAAACTATATCACAGAAGCGACAATAAGAAAAATCAGAACCTTATGAGAAAGCCTGTGTGTGACTAAATTTAAGCATATGATGAAAGACCAGCTTGTGACTAATCATTGCATCCAAACAAAAAAAAAGGTTATTTTATGATGAACAGCCTATTGAAATAAATTTGAGTCTGAAATATTTTTCAGAAATATAAGTAATGAGACCAAAATCCTTTTTTACTGAAAAGACAGCTAAGAGAGAAGCTATGTGTATTCATAAGTAAGCAACTACAGTCTACTGGAATCTTCCCCTGTTTAAAAAAGGAGACTGTAAGAATTGCATCTTAGAGAAGAAATGCAATGAGGTCCTGGTAACAGATTTATCTTGAGAATATCAGAACATTTTAAGTCTTTATTGGCTGCAGAAGATGTGCACCATTTTACCCTCTTCAATTCAGATCTACAGTTTAGAACATTTAGTACATCAATCCCTGAAGAATGAAATCAAATCAAAGACCAAGTGTGAAAATAAACACAGCTAGGAAAGTATAAAGAAAGCATCTCTCCCCCTTCCTGATTAAATCAATCTGACAACGACTGACTTATGTGAGATTTACATGATCTTTGCTTGCCTTTTTGGATTTGATAACCTCTTTTCCAGGCCTGTGTTTCAAACAGACTATGTCCTGAGCTTCCACTCTTCAATTTCTATAGCTTTTGTAACATTCTTGTCCCTTTATAATTTCATTTGCACCACTCTGCATGGAAAGGCACAGGCTAAATTTGTACCTGCTACCTCCAAGAGGGAATTTAAGTCAGTATCTCTTAGAAGAGAGTTGAAAGAGCATGTGTCAGTAGGCCAGTATATCACCCAAGAGACTGTTTAAAAATAGCCAAAGCACACGATCTAGAGAGGACAAAGGAAACCTTTAAGATGAAATAAACATTGCATGTAAAATATTCACGCTGAGACCTTACTGCACAGGATGTGCATATGTTACCCAGAAAACCAAATCTGGCTTCAGCAGTTTCAGAGTTAGAAATATCGTAAGAGCAATTCCTTAATATCTGCTTTATATAGCAGCCATACTATATCCAATATTAAAGGCAAAGACACAGCCACATTTGCTTTCCAGTGTACTTTAAATAAGCAAACACACTTGACAGGGTAAAATGCAAGAATCTTCACCTTTGAGCCAGATGGATACCACAGCACACTGCTGCACAATCACTAATAAATACACACACACCGCCCCACACAGAATATGGCACTCTCTAAGGCAGAGCTGCTTTGCTTTGGTCTTTTCTGCTATCTGTGGAGGCTGCCACGATGAGGTTGAGTGTATGAAGAGCTGCCCTGAACATTAAATGAACCTGACGAGCTGTGGGAAAAATATGCCTGAGAGGAGGTCCTTGAGCTTTGGCTTTTCTACCTCAGGAAGTAAAAGAATGTGCCAACACAAGATACAGGCAAATGAAACATCAGGAACAGTATCTAAAAGTTTAAAAAAAAATTCAGAATCAATTTTCAGGATAATTTTAAAACCCTTAACTGTATTCCAGAACTTTTTAGAATGCTGAAGAGAACGAGTAACATGAAAATCTTACCTAAAAGCTCAGAATGAAGTACAAGCCAACAACAGAAGTCAAAAATTGAACTACCACAACCCTAAATTGATAATGTTACTATCCCTGGATATGTTTAAAGTGTTTTCATACACATTAATTTTTTTAATGATGGATTTAAAGACTAGTCCTGAAAAGCTATCCAAACAGATGGACCTTGCTCCCAACTGGAATCCCTTGTAAGTCAGAGGGCCTACAGGGAAGACATTATGGTTTGTCCAAAAATAAATTGCTTTGCAGAACAGGAACCTTCTGCAGAATTAGAAAATGCATGCACGTGATGTGTTCAATTACTACAAGAACCTTCATTTTTCACTTCCTCACAACTGTTTTGCTTTGCCTTTTTTCACAGCCAGGTTCCATGCTCAGAAAAAGATCCCAAGCAGATCCTAAAGACCCTAAGCAGTCCAGTAGTGGGCTGACACGTCTCTCCCCTTAGCACTAAAGAAATCGGATTTTTTAAAAATGCCACAATCCCTAGGTCAACGACCAGAATTAGGAGCTTCAACATTTCTAAGCATAAGGAAAAATACTATCTTTTAGAAAGGCAGGAAGGGAAATATTTGAAAGCTCTAAGAATGTAAATTGTGGCTCTGCTTTGATTTGCTTTTCAGTTTTTAAGAACAGAGACTACTTAGATACAGCGACAAAACTAAAAGGCAGCCACAGAGTTCTTATCAGACCTGTCGCATGTGAAGACAAGGAACAACCAAACAATGTTCTGTATTTCAGAAACAAAGTTCTAGCTAATAAAATATAACCTTTTCTCCAGTTTCAGCTCTCCTGCATGTGTCATTGACTTGAACAGGCAAGTCTGACTCCTCTGAAGGTGCCTGCTACCTTGACTCACAGCAAACTACCAAAGAAATAACAAGTATTCCTTATGGGATAAGGACAGGAAGCTTGTCTCCCACTCATGAAACATATGGGATTGCAGCGTCAACTTTCAAGGCAATTACAGTTAATTACAGCTTTCACCAAGTGATCAATACTAGGTGAATAGTATGTATAAAGAGAATTATGATACTCAAATAACTTCTAGTGCTTCTTATTCTGTCAAGGTCTTCTGGATGCAAACTGGTGATTTCTTACCTACTGACTCATCAGATCTGCTTTACATTCATTATGTGACATAAACATCAGTTTCTATTGGTTTTTCATCTGTTATAATATGATCTTCATTGGATATACACTGCAACTTGCTGCCAGACTCAGTCCAATAACCATTGAAACAAAACTTATTAGTGCTATGCTAAGGAAAATACGAATAGGTTTAAGGCAGAAAACGAACATTGCAAACTGCAAAAAGCAAAAGCAAATATGCTTTTGCACATATTCTTAAAACATGTGGAAAGTTAACTTGAGAAAATGTATACTCTACTTTGTTTTACGCCAAGCGTTTTTCAGAGGAATCATTAAAGACTTAAGTCTATGAACATTGCATCCAAAAGAGGAACATTTTTTCTCGTGCCGGGGCAGATTTGCAGGGAGGAGGCTCATTTCTGCCTTGCTGGTCTGGCAGGCAGCAGAGCTCTATTCCTCTGATCAAGAGATCACTTTCATAACCACTTTTCTGAGGTCACAAATGAGTCTGCTGCAGTCACGCAACCCCTCGCCTACCAGAGCTTACTATAACAACACAGGTTCATGGAAACCTTTTAAAAAGGCAGCCCATCCTTTCGACCCACGCAGATAGAAGGCATATGCACATTATCGTGCAGGCTTCCCCCAAATATGTCACAGGACTATTTTACTTCAGTTCGAGCAGGGAAGAAATGTGTAGCCTAGAGTTTTACCTGGATGGAGTCATGTTGCCTGAGTAGAATTAAATAAAAGGTTAAGATAAATAGCTCTACAATTCTTTTAAACTATACTGGCACCTTTTCCAGATATGTATTCAGCCTGTTCCTTTTTATTATCATACAGGTCTGTGTCTGCCAACCATGTGCTACTGTGAGTTATGCTAATTAAGATATTTAAAAGCCATGGTAAACTGTCAAACAAACATTAGATGCAATAAACAACAGATACAATTGCCCTGAATTAAACACTGCCCTGCTGCGGTGTTAGAAACACCAACAATACAGAAATGGCAGATCAGGGAACAGGATTACTATCAAAAATTTATTCTGAAGAAATGCTATTAAAATACGAGTACTAGTTAGAGCTTGTTTCTAGGACAGAAAAAACTATTTTATATTTTAGCTGACTGTGTCCCACAAATGACCAACATACTAATCTGTTGTATGGATGTGCCTTGTAGGTGGTAGCTGGAATGGCCTTTGGGAGATGGGGGGTAGGTGGGAATTTAAAGAAAAAAGTTAGAAATATTTTTCTTCTTACAGTAAGTCAACTCTACCCAATGAAGCGGGGGCGGGGGGGGTGGCCTATTTTCACAGGCAGTTAGCACTGTGAAAGCAACTGTTGTTGTCCCATCATGAATTATTTGCACTAATTACCTGAAATAAAGTTTTCAAAAGCTGTTAAATTACTTCGGAGCCTACAATTTAAAAAATTAAGTTGGACATATTGCTCATTGCCATTTTACGAGGATTAGTATACAGACACTTTTCATTTAAAGGCAGCACAAACAGGCTTGCCCAAACCAGCTTTATAATCCAGCTTAAATAAGTAACAATAGCAATGAGGGCACAGCATTAAGCCTGCTGAGGACTCACAGTGTGGGCCGAGATGATTCATTTGCACAGTCCTGCAAGTTCACTGCTATTATTAGCCACGCTAGCCAGGTGAAAGCTCGTTCAGGTGTGCCCACACATGCTAGAGACAGCTTCAGGGACTCTGGACATGCAGCCACAGGTCGTAAAGTGCCATCGGCTTCACCCAAAGTGATATTCAGGCGTGATCTTGATGTGTGTCTTAACCCAGCTAAAACAGTGGGAGAGGTCCCCTCCCATCTGCACTGCAGTTTGCTGTTTACACTAAAGGTCACCTCCCGGTCTAGCTTTGATATAAAACTAATGACACCCCAAAAATCAGCCTCGTCTCTGCTCCAGGTCTCGCCTATATTTATGGAGGGAAATTAGGCTGGAAACTGGATGGGGGATTGTGAGGTTACTGCTGGTGGACATCACTGTCAGAGGCTGGTGCACTCACATTGTGGATGGGAAGTCAGGACAGCGAGGCAGGCTCCACCTCAGATGCTGAGCATCACCACAGTTTCTCAGCTCAGACAAAGTGCTGGTGGAGGTGATGAGACAGAGATGCTGATCTATAAAGGGAGGGTGTTGACAGCCTCCAGAGTGACCTCGAGGGTAACAGTACCAGTGCAAACAAGGCTGCGGGCATTTCTGAAGACAGGCAATCGTTTCAAAGATTTCTGAAACTTCTGAAGACATTGCCTTGAGTCTTATGTTACTGATTTGTCCCCATTGTGCCCACTACAACAACTTCCCATGGAAATGAAAAATACACAAGGTCAACTCCTGCCTAAACAAAGGGATGTGACTTTCTCCCTCTTTATGAAATTTGGCTAAACCACAAGAAGTTAATCTAAAGTGAAAGAGCGTGGATACTAATGCCAGTATTTAATTAACACGGCAATTTTTCCTTTCTAGTCATGGAAGGAGATACATGAGAATACTGTTGTGCTACTTTACCTTTACAAACAAATTATACTGTTCTTCTGGAGGCAGCTGGTGAAAAAATCATTGGTAACAGCAGGAATGAGTTTACATATGGGTTTTTCAGGGTAAATAGCTGCTACAATACTTGCTGCTCAGCTCTGTTCTGCACGGCAGTCTGGCCACAGAGCTGGTGCTTAAAAAGTCTTGCCTTACTGAGAGTCCTTTTTATATTCCTTACTATATGAAAATAAAATATTTGCAAACTGTTTTTAAGAATATGACCTCTTCTACTCAAAGACAGTGTGGTCAATTGCTCCATTTTCTAAGGAGATGCAAGAGTCATCTAATACATGTGCCTAAGTGCCATTGGACCTGCAATTCTAGAGAAAGAATTGGTCAATAATTTAGTATAGTGAAATCAGGATAAACAATGACCTCTGATATGCCAATCTCCAAATAATTACTGCAAGCTTTCTTCATTCCCTCCACAGCTCTAAAAACTTTCACCTGACAGTCAGATCTGTACACCACCTATATACATGAGAACATGCAGAGAGTAATTTGGATTAGCTGCAAATCTGCCTTTACATTATTTTTTTTAGTCCTTTTGTGAAGTTTATTTAATTTGAAAATTATCCAGAGAAATGTAATCCAGCTCACTTACACTTCAACTAATAATCCAAAATCAAACGATTTCAGATTAGTGTAATATAAATCAGTTATTTAATAAATAAATTGACTTTAAATAGCTATTAAGAGGTATTCTTTCATTAGAAATAAGTTTAAGTACTGTGAGAAATGACAGTAATTACAATCAAGCCTTAAGGATTTCTGAGTAACTCAGTTACAAAAATTGTAGCAAGCATGCTGAAAAAAAAGCTTCTACCCTCACATTCTTCCTGCTACCCCAACATAGTGTACATACTTGATGCTCAGCTACCTTTACCACGGCTCAGTGCTTTCTAGCCAGTTTTTGTCTGAAGTAGAGGAAAAAAATGTTCTCTTACTGCAACGTAAATGGAAGTTCTAACTTGACCAGGACTGCTGAGGGATGCCTAACACTGTCCAAGTAGAAGGCAGATTAAAGAGGACAGCAAATAATGCAGCTGCAGAAACTAGTTTAAAGCAAGTTGTTGTGACTGAGCCTTCCGCATGTGGTGGTCCATACAACCTGTCCTCACATGGCATAGCCTTTGCCTGACGTGCAGGACAAGAAAAGGACCTGGAGTGCCTAACTGTAGTGCCCCAGCCAAGGCAATGCAGCAGGGAGTCAATGGAGTCAAGGCAGGACGGGGCAGGCTGGGAACGGGGCAGCTGGAACATTCTTATGCCTGATGTATTTTCCACTGCCCAGATGTTCCCCAGTTGACATGAGCTGTGAGACGCTGGATGCGCCAGTCCCGGAGGGTGTTCTGACCCCTGGGAAGCACTAAAGAGGCCCAGGCCTGCCCAGCATCGAGAAGGCACAAAGGTATTTTGAAGTTCTGATCGTCTCTCCTCCCACTCTGGTCCCTGTGCCAAGTTCAGCTGTGGTGCGGGAACTCAGCTGTGGCGCAAGATTCATTTTGTACGTTAACCCAGTGAGCTGAAATACCATCTGAGACCAACATGTAGTTAATTGCTGTGAGAACAAAACTTTGAATTTCCTGACCTATTCAAAGTTTGAATTTCCCATTAACTCCATGCTGCCATACTAACAGATGGTATACAGGGTATAGTTTCAAAACTCCCTGCACTGAAGCATATGCAAAGAGAACAAGACGCGCTGAACTACACACCCCTGGAAACCTGCTCTTTATATGCAGGCTGATAGACTTCTAAATAAATCAATGAACAGCCCAAGCGCCCCCCCGCCCCCGCCACCTTCCGTGCAGATAATCCTGGCTGAAACTCTTACGCCAAAGCTATCCCTGCCGTGGGGAGCTGGAAAAGCACTGGTTAGCAGAGCTGACTCATCAGCTGACTAGCCCACAACATCAGCCACAAAGGACCAAGAATGCTGGTGGTGGCATGAGGCGTGTGGGTGGGAGCAAGGAATAAGCAATCATCTGGCAGCCTAATGCAGTAGGGAGGGTTGACAACAATTCATTATTTATTCCCCCCTCCCGCCCTAAGGCTTCATCTCTCTACTGCAGCGATTCTCATCATCTTGACGCTGTGGTAGGGCTCTGTGTAGGGGAGGGAATGAAAGGTACATCCCCTCCCTGTGGCCCATGCAATGAAAGCATCAGCGGGCTATCTGAGCTCACCACACCCAGACCACATAGGGCAAAAGGCCCTCATGGAGGAGAATAGAACAGAGGTTTGCCTGGTCCTTCTTTCACCCAACAGGAGACAAGAACAATGTCCTACTAGAAAAAAAAGAGAGCAGTGCTTTCCCACCAAGTCAGACTGTTAGTAGAGAGAAGAGATGGAGATCTGGTTCTGGAATGGCAGAGGGCAGATATAAGAAAAATCTCTTAGGGATGAGGCAAGGAATACAGGGAAAAGAGAGAATGTTGTAGCAAAGATGGGGAAATGGGGAAAACCTATACGGAGAAAACAAGAAAATCTACAGATGAGGAAGATGCAAGAAAGAAAAGCATTTAAAAAGAGGTGAGGTGGGTCATCTCTAGAAAGGCCGCTAGAGAAGAAGAGGTGGAAAATATTTCTCCAAGATTTCGGAGGAAAACAAATTAGCAAACTACAAGCACTGAAACAGGGAAGGAAAGTCACCAAGGTAAACAGCAAAAGCACATACAGGAAAAATAAAATTGGCAGATTTAATTAAAAGCTTGACATTAAAGTACGCTGATAAAATCCCCCAAATTCTTCACATTATCTCTCTGTAGATCTGAGTTCACTTTCCAGTGTTCTTTCCCTCCAGCAGCCTGCTACCACTGCGAATCTGGCTGCAACATGGCTAGCTGGTCCCCAGTTTACCTAGCACAAAACACTCTCCAGCCAAATTACTGGAGTGGTGAAGGTGTGAGCTCACCCCTCCCAGGCTTCAACCTTTTCAATGGTATTTTTGCTTTGATTCCTAAAAATACATTTAACTTCAGGCAATGCAGTTTTCAAAACACTGGGCCGGATTCTGAAGGCCTGACTTGTATTACTCACTAATGTCGAAGTTAAGCAAAACATAATAAGGAATTAAGGACTTGACCAGTTGTCTTTATGTTTCCTCCCCAACCAGACCTGTTGTTTTCTGAGAAGAGGCTTTTTGCCTGAATTTTGCCTACAGTAGGTCTTTCCTGGCAGAGCGCCTCAGTGGGAAGGAGATCAGGTTTCTCGCTGTCCTCTTCATCCTTGGAAACTTTGTTACATTTCCCAGTCTCCACTACAGGCATTTCAGGGCACATGAATATACAGCTTAAAAGTCTTCCCGAACATGTTTTTCACATGCTGCTGTATCATTTGGCAAGAGAGTGATGGAGGGTCATAAAATTGTAGTTTGCCATTGCAGCTTTTCTCTAGCTGGAGAAACCATTCCACTTTATTTCCTGAACTAAGACTAAGCTTGTTGAACATTATCTTCAGAGATTCAGAAGATGGAATATGGGCTGAGGCTGTATCGGAAGTAAGCACATTGATCCCTGTCTGGAGATAGTGACTCAACTTGACTAGATAAAGACAAGAAACAATAAAGAAACTCCTCTTTTCCAAATGACCTCCTGGAACTTAGTGCCCCTGCAGTGTTGCTGCAAAGGGCACGTCCTCTGTCCAGAAGGACCTCTCCTCCCACCTCTTTCTGGCAGCAGTGACTATCTCAGTCACACTACTAGTTTTAAAGACATTACCAGTTACCACCATGATACTTATAGCGTGTGATCACAAAGCAAACCTTCACACTGACATTATCTCTGCTTTCCTAGCCATAAGTCGGCAGCAACAAATGTAGAGTGGATCACTGCCCCCAAGTAATATGGCACTTCCTACCAAATTTATTAAATATTTCTGAAGTGCTTACTAGCATCAATAAGAATGATGACTGAATATTGCAATGTGCAATCCCTTCAAACTCTCTGACGTGTCATTAAATAAGTGTTTGGCTCACAAGAAAGAACTCTTCCCTTAAACAGGTATATGGAGCTATATTGCTACAGTTTAATTATTATACAGTTCTGGTGGTTCTGAAGAAGTACTGAAAAATTAATTCCTGTTGAACATACAGTAATTTGAGGGCACTCTGCACCTTGCATGACTGACCCTTTAATAACTATTAAAGTAATTCCTGTAATTTTAAACATCTCTGATTTCCTCACACAAATATTACTTGTTTTGAGATGTACAGCCTTTTTCAATATGCAGCGATGTAGATTAAGACATTAAAAAGTATGGAAAGAAGAAATACAATTCCGTTTTTCTCCACTTACTGTCTTAGGCCTCATAATAACATATTGGAATATTTTCCACATAAATCCTTACATTCATCAGTTCAAGATGTATTACCTAGGTTAGATTATTTCTCCTCTCAAGAAATGTTTTCAAAAAGTATTATTTATTGGGCCATTTTCCTATATGAGGTTTATCAGGGTCATTTGATGGCACAATATAATTTTAATAAATTATTTGGAACAAAATACAGAGGTTTTGTGACAAGTTTTCAGTGACACTGATATACAACATAATGCCAACACACGGAAGATAGCATTTTCTGTACAGACTTTGAAACACTCAGGGGAATATATGAGATTAATATAAGGTGACATACGTTTTGCAACTATACAATTAGTAAAGTGGTTATGAAGTTGTTGATGGACTAGAAAAAGAAAACTTAAAATATGTTGGGTTTTGATTTAGATCTGATGTTTGCTTGTTTTCAATCCTCTTCTCTCAACTTCTTTCAACTGTTTCCAATATATAAGTAGCCAATTCATGTTACAGGTTCAAAAGTAAATGGGAATAGCGGACATTTTATTCATTATAACAAAAAACAAGAGGCAAAGATTTACTTCCTTTATGTACCTTCATCTTAATGTATTCCATGCAGATATAAAAAGGGAATGCACTGAGGGGATCTCAGTGGAATTTTAGGGACACAGTAAATTCATGTAATACGTGTTTGGCAAGACTGTTATATAACACCAAACTTTCACAAAAGAAATTATCAGCCTCTTTGAAGGAAGTTTTAAAGTCTGTTTGTAAATTCCCTTAGTGAGCATTTAATTTAGTTTACCGATATGCATTCTGCTTTCACTTCTACTCACACAGATGTCAAGATTTTAGAAAATTTGTCAGTTGCGTTATCTACATGATTGCACCAAAAATATAATCAAATTAAAATTGGATTTATAAAGGGAAATCTGCTGTGCCTCATCTAAAAAAACGATTTCATTTCATGGTGGGGAATGTTCAGAGCACTGACTAACATGTTACTTCTACATTGAATAGAGAAGAAAAGCATCTGTGTTAGTCACTTGGGATTTTCTTTCCAGTAACATAAAAAGGACACTAGACCAAATACAATTAAATGAAAAGAAGCCCTTTGGAGTAATCCATTGAGCCGAATTGTAGGACTAATCATACAGAAAAATAAGGTAAGCTTTGCAGAAACGAGCTCTCATCTCATGTTTTATGATTTCCAAGCATCTAAATAATATCTAGTCACAGCTTAGAAAGACAGGTGTCTTGCACGGATTCAGCCATATAAATCATGTGATAAACCATAAACTTTTAGGTTCGACTAAATCATCAATCCATTTATTTACTTTCATACTTCTATAAACCTCCCAACCACCTGTAGCTCTGCTTATAATTAAGAAGATTTTTGTGCAGGAGGAATTGGTGGCTGACTAGGGCATGATTTCAGGAACAGCATTTCATCCATAAAGGGCAATGTGAAGAAAATGAACGATGGCTGTAGGAGAGTCAAAACCACAGAAAGAGGAGAGAGGGTTGATAAGAATAAAGACTTGATAGGCAAGGATTATTACAACTACATGGCCTTAATGGGAAAAATTCAGGCACAGAGATGCCCATAGAGGTGTCAGAGCAAGTTGCTTATTCAGAGAAGTGGGCAAGAAAGAGAAATGATTAGCCATGATTTCTGTGGAGCACAAACACCAGTGATGTCAGGAAGGCTTGTGATACAGAGGTTACATAATGAGGAGGATACAAGATTCGGACCACAGTCTTTACATCGTGTTCAGAAAGGAAGTTACAGTCCAGAAATGGTGGAAGGGGACAAGATGTCCCCAGGATACCAAGGCAAGACGGAGAAAGAGCGCGGTGTGGCCTTGGCCAGTCCCCAGGAAGGTGCCCGATGCCCAGGGCTGGGGTGTCCCTGGTGCCCCCCAGCTGCTCTGCTCCTGGCTGTGGTGGTGGGATGGGCCCTGGTTGGGAGGCCTTGATGGACACTACGGGGATCCTCCATCCCTTAGGGAGCAGCCAGCCCTCGTGGCACCCTTGACAGGTCCTTCTGATAGCAGAATGCCAGAGCAGCAGTGATGTTGGCAACCAAACGGACAGGGGTTTAGGAGAAAAGAAAGGAAGTGCCACTCTTGTCCGTGGGCAGCATTCAAAGAAAGATATCCCAAACTGTTTTGGAAATTACACAACAAGGAAGACCGGAAGTCATGAACTGAAGAGACTCTCCAAGACTGCAAGGACGGTTCAGAATGCAGAAAAAGAATTATTAAAGAAATCTTGAGAAACAGTGTCTGCAGGTGACATGATAATGTCCTTTCTTCCATGTCAATACTGAGCAAATGCCTCAGGCTGCTACTCAGAGAAGATGTCACTGTTGAGTGTTGCATGACATAAAGTAAAGCGTTTCCAGTCAATGGCACACATTTTCTGAAGCAGTAACTAGGTTAAACAGGGCTGCCTACCTGAAGTCTAGCAAGGTGTTGTGTTTATTGCTAGCATTTAATTTAGATTTAATTTAGATTTCATTTGCTCATTTTAAATGCATTTAAAACTCCAAGCATAGTATGCAAAAAAACCCCACACACACCCTAAGTACATTCAAAAAAGTCAATAAAATGCTATCAGTAACCAAAATTTAAATTTAATTTATCAGAGACTAAATAAAATCTTGAAAAGACAGAATTAATTACAGAAAACCCTCAGGCCACTTAGCCTTGCCCTCTTCCATGTCTTGGTATCCGCTTGTCCCTGGGTTGAGTCATTCCAGTGGATCTTTAAGGCTATTAGAAATGCAAACACAGTTGGCACCACAGAATAAAAAACTGGTCACTTACTGACAAAGCATGCACATACCTAGTATAAGAAGGAAACAACAGACACATACAGACAACACAGAGGGAGCAATACAGAAACCCAATGAGATAATACTGATGCACATGACAGACAACGGTCTCAAAGCTCCAGTGGACTCACAGGTAGCAGGACTTTGGGGAGCAGAACAAGAAAGATGTTTTTAAAAATAAAACTCTTGAAAGTAGATAATAAAGCACATCTGTGAATGGTTAATAGAAGCAACACAGCATTTATATGAAAACCTAGTAAGTAGGTGATGGAAGCCAGTTAAGGATCTGGCTATTAATCTTTATCCTTTCCCCTCCAGCCTACCCTGTACCTTCCTACCCCCTCCACCCACACAGCTTGACTACAACCAGTAAACCTATCTTTACACATGACTTGATCTATATTAGGTATGAATTCCAGTTGAAAATTATAATAGGGAAAAGTGCTGGTAAGTACAATTTAAAATAATATAATTTCGTCTAGCCTTGACACATCTTTGCAACCTCCACATTTCCCCTGTCTCCATGTTTAGCCTTCAGACTGCATCTCACAAACTTCTCAGGGTCCCAGAAACCACTATGCACTGCTAGTGAGGCATAAGAGACAGCATTTCAGAATTTCATTAACTGGCTCTATAAAAGAACTACAAAGTCCAAAAGCTAAGTGGTAGCCTAGTAATTCAAATTATTTTTAAAAAGTCTTAAGAAAGGAAGCAGTGTTTTAGATTTACATCTGAATGGCAGGCTCTTAATTCAAGATATTAATGGGTTTGCCTTCCCAAAAGTCTCATCAGAAATAATTCCTCACTATATTTACACTACTCTGGAAGAGTTGTCTTCAAAGGAGCTATGAAAATACTGTCATATGGTTCTCACCCATCTCCATCCATGCTCGTATCTGGCAAATGGTCTTCGGACAGCTTGCTGGGTTTTGCCTGATGATGTGATAAATGACAAGGAACGCTAAAGGAGGAGGGACCTATATGCACTGAAATGTGTTCTGGCTTCGTCTGAGCCTACGCTGGCAACTTTCCATCTCCATGAACCACAAGTGTCATCCTGAGGTCTGCTTTGGCCAATATAATTGCACAGACACAAAAGAATGTAGTCGCCTGATCTGGCAAGCACCAGAGAGGTATGTCTCCACTGGACATGATGGAATATAGCACAGAGATCTTTGAGCTAGCTCTAAGGGTGTTGGTATGGGCACACAGTGTCTTCCGCTGCGACATGGAGATAACTAGAGCTTGAAAAAAAGTGTGGTTGTACTGGGATGGCAAGGCACATACTCTAGTAAGCTGTGCCTCTCAGAAGGACTAATTCATGTGGGCTTATCCCCAAAGTGACATAGCCGCTCTGCTTCTTCCTACAGGACCCGCTCTAATATCCGCATTGTTTTGGAGTTTTCTGCAGAGAACTTCACCATGTGCTGTAATCCAAAAGTGAGGCAGTAGCAAAGTGAGAAGAGAAACTAGGACAGTCTGCCACACTGTTCTCTAGCCTAAAACTTTCTCCTATTTGTCTTTAAAGCCCTATGCAATTATATTATGCCAAGCTAAATTCTTTGTTCTGTTGGATAAGAAGTATTGTCTTTCCTTTAAAACATATCTGTGTTTAAAATAAGAAACAAAGTAAATCATTTTCTTGATGGTAAAGAAACATGTTTCGTCCCAGAGATGGTAATCACTCATGAAGCTGAGAACAAGTGCAAACCAAGACAAAGTTCATGCCTGCAGGAATGCTTTCCTACCTCCCATCCACTGCAGCATGGATTAGGACAAAATTACTGCTAGTACCTTTTCTGGTCACTGTAATTGCTAGCAACTTCTGGAGTAAAAACGCCATCTTCTCTATGATGAAAAACAATCTTGTTTCCATATCCAAGGAAAACTTGGGTTACAGTGGAACTAAACTTATACCAAGTTGTTTCTCAGTCTCCAACATCCAAACACAATTTAAATCAAGAAAATGAGGTCAATGAAAGTCCATTCATTACAGCGTAGGATAATCGAATTTGATCCATGGGGGACTAAGAGGGTATTTGAACAGCTGGTACCAGGCTGGGCCAAGGAGGGTCTTAGTTGCAGAGGAAGAACTGAGCGAGCACAGTGCACAAGCAAGACGAACATCACTGAATACAGAAGACAGCACATAGATCAGTCTGGTGGGTAAGATGGGCACAGTTTTTTCCTTGCCATATGCCTACATTTATTTACATTGATGCTACCTGAGATGCATAGTGTGAGCTAACCAAATGCAACTGAGCATAAAAGTCTACCAAATCAGAATGGTTAAAAATGACTAAGCAAGCTGGAGAAAGATGAAGACCCACACTTAACAGCTCAAAGTATTTTGGGGACTTCCCTTAGCACTGGGCCAATATAGCAGTGTAGTTTGTGGGAACACGTATAAAAGCAGCCATTGTGTGTGTCTGTGACCATGTTGTCTGGTTCTGAGTGTACTTCTACTACCACTAGAAACAGTGGAACTCTTCCAGTGCCAAGTGTCTTCAGGAGAAATCTAACAGGTAAAGATTCCACTCACATCACTTGTCATTTCCAGCTCCCTGGTTTTCTAATCAGTCTTGCTAGTATCAGGAGAAACATTGAGGCCTACAGGGATGTTCACTTGAATGGCATCCAGCAATAGAAAAGTGGTATAAGATACAGAATCAGAATCGCAAGAGGAAGCTCTGCAGGAAGAATTGTAATGATGGTGTATTTCCCAAAGACAGCACAAAGTCTATAGAGTCCAGCCCTCTTTGTGCAGATGACTGACTCAGCCTAACAGCTCTGAGCTTGTGAGGTCTGACAATATAAACAACCCATAGCACATGACACAAGTACCCAAGGAGTACCAGAAAAGATGTGAAACTTACATAAAACTAAGGTCCTCTTTTTTGCCATTACTCAAAAAAATAGGTATGGAATTTAGAGCCAGTCTCAGAATGTGACACTTAACATAGTGTTGCACTAACAGGTTCCCTTGATCTTCAAAGGTGACAGGAATCCAAGCAATTTAAGAGTCCTCTTGTTCTTCCTGAATATAGGCTTATTCTGAAGTAAATCTGGCTTGTAAATCTACTCTCCTTCTCTTACAGAACCCATCTTGTTTGCAGGAAAATAAAGAGAAAGCTAGCTAGCACAAGGAGGTCCATCCTCTTACAAGGCACAAAGAGGAGACAGTCCTCCTCCAAGAGTCCACAAAGGTCTCCCAAGGGTCAGAGAGATCTCCAGGTTATCCAATAGGACATGCAGCACAAGACAGCCTCAGATATTTGTTACATGGAATGAATGGTGTCCCCAGGAAACAAGGGGAAAAGAAAAAAGTGAAGCATTGGTATAAGCAATAAGTTGCAATAAAATGGTCTCTCTGGCAATTAAAAATGTCAAAAAATCTAGTCAAAATAATCCACTATTTGAAAATGGGTAACGTGAGGGAGATTCAATGTGCAGCTGCTTCTCCAGAATTGAGTCCTGCCAGATCTCAGGAATGAATATATGCAGCTAGCCTGCTTAAAGTCTTGATGCTTCTACTAAAGTTTCACTGATGTAGTATTTTAGCACTTGATTAGATAATGGCTTGCAGACAGTAGGTCTTCCTTCAAAGATTTACTTATGTACCACTTACGCAGCAGAACACTTTTTCCTTTTTTCAACTGCTATATTGTTATGAAGATGGCAAAATTATAGAACAGTAGAGAGTGGAAAATGTTTTTTTCATGAACAGTCCCTTTTTGGCTGAAACACTCTGAATGCTGTGGTGATTTGAATATGACATTTCAATACAGCCACAGGAATAACCTTACCTGTTACTCACTCTGACCATGAAGGTTCCTTCTCAGTACAAGTCATTGAATATGCTGCCCTAAGAAACCTAAACAACCTAAATGCTTATAGACAATCTAATAAGCTATGACTGTGGACTACAGCAATAGATACCCTAAAGACATTTTGTATGTGTTCAAAACAGAAAAGTCCTTATTTCTCTTTCCAGAAAGAAATCATTCAGGCATTCAGTTTCAGAGGACAGGCCTGGGAGTACTCTAAATCAGTAGAATATGTCTTTAAAAAACAAACTTGTAATTGTTAAAATATTCAAATACGTTGGGGACTTCTTGGCTCAAGGTATCAGCTTCAACCCTAGCTAAGCAGAGAACCACAACTGAAATCCTGGATTTGCAACTCAAAGTACAGGTTTCTTCAAAAACTAGAGGCTTGAGGATAATCTGAAAGCCTCTCATTATTTCCATAATGGAAATCAATATATAAATCATACCAAGAAAAGACTGGTGGGAGTGAAGAGATGGAGTCAAGGAGGTATAATTCCATGATTGTTGATTTAGGTATTTTATCCTGTTCTCAGTGTAGCCTCTCTTATCATCTTTATTTGTATTTCAGATCTTTTATTAATTTACTTTTCCTGTATCTGTTCTAAATATATCCAGTACAAAAGACTTGCAGAGAGTCCAGTGAAAGGACACAAACACGATGAAGGGACTGGAGCATGTCTCCTATGAGGAAAGGCTGAGAGAGCTGGGACTGTTCAGCCTAGAGAAGAGAAGAGAAAGCTCAGGGGGGATTTCATCAGTGTGTATAAATACCTAAAGGGAGGGAGTGAAGAAGATGGAGCCAGGCTCTTTTCAGTGGTGTCCAGTGGCAGGATCAGAGGCAACGGGCACAAACTGAAACACAGAAGTTTCTGTCTGAACATCAGGAAACATTTTTTCGCTGTGAGGGTGACTGACCACTGGCACAGGTTGCCCAGGGAGGTTGTGGACTCTCCATCCTTGGAGATACTCAAAAGCCATCTGGACACAGTCCTGGGAAGCTGGCTCTCGGTGGCTCTGCTTCAGTAGGGATGAGATGACCTCCAGAGGTCCCTTCCAACTTCAACCCTTCAGTGATTCTGTGATTCACTAAGACTATGTTTTTAAATTTAGGGAAAGCTTCAGGCTACTGGAACCAGCTAAGAAATGAAAGAAGAAATTTTCCCATGGAAGTGTATCCAATATAGGCCATAATTTTAACAATAAACTCAGACATATGAGTTTAAATTCAAAATCAGTAAAATCTTGTTGTGGTAAAATTTTCCTTGCTTATGTAAAGTAAAATCTAAAAAACATATTTATACCAAAAAAGCAGAACTTGTCAATCCAGAAAAAAAACTTCAGCTGAGAGATTTTGAAAAGAAAACTCTGGGAAAACAGAAATGTTAGGGAGAGAGAGTGGGGAAAAAAGGGATGCCTGAGAACCCCAGTACATGCACTGCAGTGGAATCTTGGATCCTCAGACCAGCAGCTTTGGTTCACATAAGCAGCACTCATACAGCAATGTTGAAGAGCATTACAGTGCCGATAATGCACTGAAAGCAAGATCGTTCTTTGCTTCCTTACCCATCTCAAGTTTTAATTTCTTCATTTTCTGTGAGTGCCACTGGAGTGACACGTGTCACATCAGAAGAAGGTCTGTAAGCTATGCAGCGAGGACTGCAGCACTAAATATTCAAATACTACAATAAGTAACAGCCTTACAGTCTGCTCTGAGGACAGCCTAATCTAAAGAATTTAATGAATGAACCTAAGGAATCTGAATCAAAGTAGTAAGAAGCACGTGTATGTTATTATGCTATGGCCATGGACACAGGAGGAGGAGGAGGAGAAAGCTGGAACAGACTGCAAGTAATTGAGGATACTGAAAATCAGGCCAGCTGGGAGGAATCCTTTGTTGCTTTCTTCTTAAAAGGGATAAATCCAATTTCCATTAAAGATAAACATCGGTGGGGATTGGATCACACCAAACACATAAATGAGTAAAAGAAAATGACCCACTAATATAAATGATAAATCAGAAGACAGACAAAAATCACACAGTGTGTGCTATCCTGCCAGAACTGAAAAAATAAATCTATAAAAGAGATTTAATTGAAGGGGAGAAATGGGTTACAGGGAAGAAGGGCAGCTTGGTGAAAAAGACCAGGAAATCCTGGAACTGATGGTTCTTCCAGCAGCAGCAATCCAAGGCACAGCAACATGAAGACACTGGACCTAAAGAAGGGAGACTTCAGTACACCCGGAGAACTGAAAGGAAAAATCTCAGAGGACAGATATCCAAGGGAAGCAGGAGCTGGATGCTCTTTCAGCAAACCAATATGTAGGGGATAAGTGTAAACTATCTTGGTGGCAGTGAAGAGTGGGAAATAGAAGAACAGACCATCTCAACAAAACTCTGTGGTCTTCAATGACCAGAAGCTCACAGAAAATATTTTTTTTAATTAATAAAATAAAGCACAAGTGTATAAGAAGAGAGACAGAAAAGCCAATGCATAAAATAAGATGTAGCAAGAAAGGGAAGGTTATAAAAAGCATGCTGGAAGTCCTTTAACCATACAAAGTTGGGAAAAGAGTTTTCTGCTGCTCAGCAGAGGAGGAGCTACAGATAATGCAAAAAAAAATGTTTAAGTAAGTGTTTATTGCCTCTTTTTGCTTCCATCAGCTAGAATCAGACAGATACTGCCACTAGTCACCAGCAACAAGGCTATCACCTGAGGTGCTTGGATAAGTTTATTTGCATCTGGTGAGACTCATTGTAGCATATTCTGAGAATGAGCTGAAGCATACTCAGAGCTATTAGCCACTAGTCAATGAGAAATCACGATAGAAAGGGGAGATTTTGAAAGACTAGAAGAGGACAAAAATGCAGCTTATCTTTAGAAAGCATGGGAAGAGGAAACCAAAGGATAGTTGGACCACTAAGCTGAGCTTCGAACAACCTATTTGTAAAGACTTAAAGGTAATAAAAAAGAAGCAGAAATCAACATATCTGTCAAGTATATGTTGCCACGTTACACTTAGTTAATTACCTCCTACAGCTGGACATGTAGATGGGAAGAATAGATATTGCATGTCTTCATAACTTTAAAAAGACTGTTCCTACTATCTCACAATGTTTTCATAAGTAAACTGAAGAATCTTCTTGGAAGGAGGTCCAAGCTTACTTAAGAAACCATAATCTGAGAAAAGTTATCAGTCATTTGCTCTAAAATGGAAGGATGCATTGCACATACCGTAGATTAATCTTGAACAAAGACAAAAGCAGAGCAACAAGAATGATTAAAGAAAATGTAGCCCTTGAGGAAAAAACAAAGGAGCAGGACAGGGCTGTTTTCTCCAAAGAAGAAAAGACTGAGGGAAACATGGGACACCTTCATGGCTGTAAAAGCTGAGGTGCCATGAGAAAAGGGAATAAATTGTTCTTCTACAGAAGGACCGCTTAAACTGCAGTCAGAGAGCTCCAGCTTGGATGTTAGGGATTGCCAAGGACGGTGTGGAATCACTCATGTTCAGATTTACAGAAACATTAGACAAATGATCCTCAGGTTTAGGCACTGCTGATTCTTTACTCAAGGAAGTCCATTACAGGCCTTTTTCCTAAAATCTTAAGTTCTACGTAAAAGCAGATGAACTAACATTTGTAGACAAATCTCTCAGACTCTACTGTAATTCAGTTTAAAATCTATATATAATTTTAGTCTAAGACAGGTCAAACAACAAGTCTCCGTGCTTGACTGTCACTAATTTTGGAAAGATCTGGATTACAATTTATATATAAAATTTACAGAAACTTTAAATATATTTATTCACAGAGTTAATCTATAAATCTCTACATTCCTTATTTAGTCATCCATAAATCTATCAGATTTTCAGCTTTCAAAATGAAATGAAGTCTGGAAGTAAGTAAATACAGAGAAGGCACTGAAGTCTGAAATAAACACAGAGGGTCAAAATAATACGGCAAGGGAGATTTTTGTTGAGATGACACTGGTTTTGTGTGTGCATGTATGTCCCTGTGTTTGCATACGTGTATGTGTGTATAAACACAAAACACACATTTGTGCATGCATAAAATGTTCAGATGGGAAAAACTTCAAGCTATTGAATTAAATTACTTTTTACATAAATCATGTCTTGAAGTATTTAAAATACCCCCACTTCCTGAACAATCAAAAAATTGATCTATATTGAGGTCTCTACATTTGCCATCTAAGACTCTACTCAACAACATCAGTTATCATTTATTAGGAATGTTATGGCTAAAAGGATTAACATCAATGAATGGTACGTTGAAGAAAAGTTTGAGTGGCCTACTGATACAAGGTTAGTTACACTAAGAACTGAAAGATGAGGAGCTTTAAGCCCTAGTTGTAACTAATGGTCTATCTAAATTGTCATAACTATTTTCCTTACAGATAGTGGGAAGCTTAAGTTAGCTGTCTTGTCAGAAAGGATCTGAGATGCTAAAAGAACAAGGTGCTATTCTTTTTACATTTATTTACAAAATTAATACCTATACTAGAAGCAAACAATTTAAACAATCAACAAAAGGGAGTCAGTTTTGAAGTGGAGCAAGACCACCATTTTTCTGCCAGCGGAAAATCTGAGAAATAAGAGGTACTAAAGGATGTATTGTCAAGAGTGGTAAAGGAAGACAGACTACAATTAACCAAGATGGAATATGGCCAAGACAGAGGCCCTGCAAGCTCAAGTGGTCACAGCCACTAAGTACCACTCAACTCCCACAGGAGCCCCACCCAAGGCAATTTTTTGTCAGGGCCAAATGACCAGCACAGCTTCCTGTAGCAGTTGATGTCTCTCAGTCTAAGCACTGGTTCAGATCCACGCTGCTTTATACAAGAGATCTGGTGAGATCGGAAGGTTACTGCTGCAAGCCATTTTGAAGTGCTTACCAGGAAAATGCAAAATGACTAAATGCATATAGCTTGGGGGGAGTGGGGCTATTAATAGAGCCACTGCCAACTGATAACAGAGATATGAAGACTAAACCAAGTAGACAGAAGAACTGTTCTGAAGCCAAAGGAAAACATTTCTAAGAATGAGGAAGGGAATCCACCATAGTGACTTAAACTGAATACTAGAAAAATCTATCTTAACAACCAGATCTAAATTTTGGAAAAGAACCAAGCCTTTGCTTAAACAATTTAACTAAGATGAAATGGCCATATGCTTCAAGGTACTAACCTGTAATGGTCACCAAAGAGGGAATAAATGACTGATGAATCCTCTCTATCCCCTAATACCTAATTCTCTGCAAAATTATTTTCATACTTGAAATCAATATAGTCAGGTCACTCTATGCCCTCTAATTTGGCTACTAATCTTTATAAATACAATATTTGTGCTACAGAGTGAGTATTGCAGAGTAGCTACTGAAAGGACACCTAGTGGTAAGTAAATGAGTATGTCTAGAAACCGCTGGGACTGTTGAAGGGGTGTTATTATAATTGTCACGGGAATTACTGAACTATTATGGGTTGAATGTGCAATGTCATATATGAGCTTATGTGTCAAATACCAGTATTCATGGTTTTTAAAAAATGGCAAACAGCATTCTTACAAGCACTTCTTAAAAACATGGAATTTAAGCTTAACTTCCTTAAAACTCATAGAACAGTCTTTTAAACAAAAGATGTACATCCTGAATCTCCACTGTATCAATTTTATGAATAGCAGATAGCTGAAGAGAACTCATTACAGATATGTTTGGCTTGAATATCAAGCCAAATTTCAGCTTGCTCATCATTATTCTTTGGGTCCTCTGTTGTGCCACTCTAAAATAGCCTAAGCAATTCCTTCCCTTCTTGTCTTTCTCTCCTATGAAGACAAACGGCTGAAGCATATAAATTGTACACATTTGAGCTAATTTTACTCTTTTTTTTTTGTCCATCCAACTTTATAGTCACTTCTTGTCTGTGTTTATTCCAAACCCCTTAATATGTACTAATGCCTTTGTGACCAGGAGATGCCCACAACAGAAAGCTGTATTCCAGATGGAGTCATGCTGGTCTCATGCAGAGAGGGATTATAACCTTCCTGTGTAGTGACATGCTGCCTCTGGGCAAACAGACCAAAATCCACACTTGGCTTTCTTGTTTATGTCAACATATCATATTACAAGCATAGAACAATTTGCTGACCACTGTCCCTCTTCGATTATTGTTTTTATGTTCTCTTTTCCAGGTTTCTCTTCTCTATTGAACTCCAGTTCCTTTGGATTAATTTTCCCTGAGTGAATTAGTACAGATTTGCTAGGTTATTTTTTCCAGATACATTTTTATTTTATCCAATTTTATAACATCTTTGTATGCCACTAGTCTGTTCTCTATCCACACAGTGTTTATAACAGCTCCCAACCTAGTACCATCCTTTGATTTAAAAAGCCACAAACAAGCCATTTCTGTTCCTCTATCCTCTTTCATCACAACAAAGATCAAAATACTGGGATGGATATCTTTTGTTTGCTTTTTTAGGTGACTTCCGACCAAAGTTTTTGTTTAAAAAAAGTCAGATTCTGTCTTATTTCTCCACAACTACGAGGAAGTAGATGGTGATGTCCATGAAGGAGGCTGCAGCTCCTGCTCTTACCCAAACGTTAGCACCCATTCCTCACCCAGCTCTGTTTCCATGTCTCACCTCTCCTCCACTCCACCCTTCTGAAGCTCCAGCTTGCTCTCATCTTAAAATGGCATGTAGTTTCCTTCCTTTACTATAAACAATGCTTTCTGTAACCTTGGTTTCATGATGTAAACATTTAAAAATAAGAATGAAGGGAACACAAACTATGTGTTCAATTAGATAATTTGGGGATTAAATTAAATGAAATCTCTCGTAACATGGAACATTTCAGAGTAATGAAGTCTGGCTTTACTTGTTTTCCTTTTATCCCATCCCTTTAAAAAAAGGAGACAATGGCTCTTAGAAACTCCGGCAGTAGAGTAGTAGAGGCAGCTGAAGGCAGCTTATTGATTGTGAATCCAATAAAAGCAAAAGTAAAGCTCAGAGGAAGGGGCCATAACACTCAGGTATGTGTTCAAAGGGAAAGACAGGCACTCCATAAACTGCAGCATGCTGGAGGCTGGGCAACCGGCTGCCACGGTTGACATGGGAGGGTCCTGCTATCGGTAATATCACCATCTGTAATCTGATGTCAGCTTGTAAAATGCCCTATAGTCTGCCAAAGCCTCTTCAAACTGGCATTTCTTTTATACTAGAATATATTTTAAAAGCAAGAAACCAACCAACAGATATTATTCTCCAGTCAAAACCAAAAAGATATAGGGCTCCCTTGTATACACTGTGCATAATAAGGAATAGTAACAGGAAGGAGTAGTAAAGCTCTGCAATCCACCTGTAAGTTTTGGTCAATTATACTGCTTCAAACATGCTTTTTTTTTTTCCTCTTTCTTAAACAATTCTAGAGAGGATTTTCATTGTTAAATCCCTAATCTGGATTTTGCTCTTGTGAACTCTTCAGCAACAGAAGAAATTAAAGCTGCCTGTAAATTTGGAAGAATTCTTATTATGTACATCTGAACATGTACATCTTGCTTTCATTGTGCGATGTGCCAGACAGCTACAAAAAACAAAGCGTAACCTAGTACAACTTTAGTCAACACTTTAAACTTTGGATCTCACTTATCCTGAAAGAAAGTAATCATTTTGGCGTTTGAAGCAACCCCATTTCCTCTTGGCATACAGCAAACACAGGTAATACAGTAGTTGCTTGACTTTCACATCGTACTTAAACAGACATTGCAAACATGCACAATAATAGCTTTAAAAAGGGAGTTCAAAGTATCTACAGGTATTACAACTGCCCCAAGCCTCTTTGCTGGTTTAGGGATTTTACGGTCATGTTTTCCCATTTCCTAAAGCCTGCTGAGGAAGGGTGGGGGTTATCCCACTACTTGGTGAAAAACACACAAATGGCATAGGAGGAAATGCACAAAATTTCCAGCACAACATCCTGTGCACAAAATAAGTTCAATAATAGATTTTTTTCTTCCTTTACCAATATAATTCTACTTCTTAATTTTACTCACGTTTAGGACAAAGCAGAGGCAGACTTAATGGGATATTGATATCTTAAAGAGACCTACCTTGAAAGAAACTTTTGACTCGGAGATAGCTTACACTAAGGCGCAAGACGGAAAGTTTGTCCAGCTTCGATATGATGTCAGGTGGAAAAGGCAGGAGGCTGGCCAGATGGTCCAATTCCGCGTTCAGACGGTCCCTGTGTCTCTTCGAAGGATTCGATTTTTCATTCCCAACTGCAGGCCTTCTGTGGTGGAGAACACATTTTCGATTACCTGTTTTACCTCCAGACAGTGTAACTGGAGACTGAGATGTTGTCTGAAATTGGTTGATAACAGGCATATTAGCTTCTATGAAAATCTTCAAAGTTTCTGTCCCCTGCGAAAAAGAGATTTACCATTCTGCATTTGCCATAGTGCAAAGACATGGACATTGGCCTCTTTTCACGTCTGCCCAGTGAAAAACAGCCAAAGAACTGATATCTCTTACTCAGGACCCTCTCACCTTAGGGGAATGGGTACTATCTTCACGTTCTAGTCAACACCAGAAAAAACAACTTCTCATCTATGTTGTACAAATGAGGGTCAGAACAGCAGAGGAAAATTACCGTGACTAATGTATGAACCCATTCAATACCCACTGTATTCATTCAAAGCATCTTGGTTCCCTCCATTTAATGACTCTAAGTTAACCTGTGGGTCAGGAGATAATTAAAAGAGCCTGTCTTTAGACATGATTTTTAAAAGTATGGGAAGCAAAGTAAAGAGACATTCTTTCCTCAAGCTCAAAAATCCTGTGAACATTCTCACATTTACCTTCCTACATCAGCAATAATAATGATAAGAATTTGGTTTCTCTCTTAAGAACACTGATATTCCTCCCAAAACGTAAAGACTAATGTTACTCAGATATCCAAGCCAAGCACTCCTAGTCCATCCCCATTTCATGTCCCCCTCCTGCAGTGGACAGGACCAGATACCTCAGAAAAGCTATTGTGAAAATGCATTAAGATGAAACACATCACAAATGAGGAAGCTCAATTTTGGGGTCTCTGCTGATATTCTTCTCACAGAACGTGTAAGGTAATGTTCTCAGGAGGGAGAAAAGGAAAAGCTGGTACACTTGCACACAGTCATGAGAACCTGATTTCCAGCATATTTTGGGTTTGTGTGGCAGGGTTTTGGTAGCAGGGGTGGGGCTGCAGGGGTGGCTCCTGTGAGGAGCTGCCAGAAGCTGCCCTGACTCCAAGTCGGACCCACCGCTGGCCAAGGCCGAGCCCATCAGCGACAGCAGCAGCACCTCAGGAATAACAGATTTAAGAAGGGGAAACCTGCAGCGGGGGAGGAGATTGGAATGTGAGAGAAACCCCTACCCAGACCCCGAGGTCCGTGAGGAAGGCGGGGGAGGAGGTGGGCCGGAGGAGGGGGTGGCCCTGCAGCCCCTGGTGA